>JAWNNQ010001285.1:600000-979897 GCA_035044765.1 Leucophenga montana | reverse complement strand
GTTGAAGGCTAATTCAACTAGTAGGACAGCTTAAACATTGATTTATATAATTTTTTTTGTAATCAAGTTAAAATTGTATATTTCTAACGTGTAAAGTATTTAAGTAAATGTTAAATTATTTATTTGAATCTGTGGTCTTAAATCTTGTTGTACTTCTTGTTTAGCCCCTGTTCTCCAAGTAACGCCACTAGCTTCAAATTAAACAGCTACAGCAAAGTTGGCGTAGAAGTTATACACGGTCTTCTCCAGCAGATACTCCAGCAACACATAGGTTGAGCTCCAACGAGTATAACAATTAATTGGCCTCATTAACTTCTTATCATTATGTAGCTTATGGACGGCTTCCGAAGCTTTTTGACAAGAACTCAAGCAACTAAAATGTCTTTTGAGAAACTGTTCAAATATTGCCACTACGCATATTGACGATATATGGTATCAGCTATTTTATGTTTTCCTTAAAACATTGTGCATATGTAAGTACACTATGCATAAGAAAATATTTTTCTAAGAAAAAAGTAAAAGTGAGTACCGAAACTATACCGGTATAAATGTTTTGGATTCAGTACGGTTCTTTGATTTTATTTCGGTAAAAGGTTCCGGTTAAAGAAAAAAAAAAAATTAAAATGTCCGGTTTCGGCTCTCGAATTGAATCTTTTAATTTCGGTTAACGGTTTCGGTTTTGTTTCCTGTCGGTATCTAATCTAATGTGTTTTATTTAATGCAAAAAGTTCGGCTCTTTTACATAATTTTGCATGGGGCCCATATTTTAGAGTGGTCCTATATGGACATATGTGTGAAATTATTTAGAATTGACACAAGACAAGAGTTGAAATTTGTGTTTTTATCTTACACATTAATAAAAAAACTAACGAATGATCTACGTAATTTTTTGGCATTTCTCCTAAAGTTCCCCTCCCTTTTATAACAGTTTGTCACAAATTTGAATTTTCCACTTTTAATAACGTGAAACAAGGTACAAAAATCATAAATAATCGGTAAAATTTGTTGTTCATTGGTTCATGTAGTCTTATCTTTTATAAAATGGCCTTTTTCTCTGTAAACTTAATTGATTCATTGTCTCGTAAACAATTTCCTCTTCGTCAATTCACAAAGCATCTACATCGGAGTGGTTTTCGTTTATTACGTATGGAAACTCTCCAGCACTTTGAGCAGCAACACGGCGTGGACGTACTTTCCTCCTGTAACTTTTATGCATTTCATAACCAAGATGCAGCATTGTTTTGTATGTATAAATCAACCACACAAGTTTTACAATTACTTTTGATAATATTCTTAAAATATTTTGTTATTTTCATTTGATTGTTACTAAAATAACTTAAAAACTGTAACAAACTGAATCACGTGTTCTTTACATATGCACCAAATCTCATCCATCAGCGTCAAAAGTTAGATATAACGAATTTGGTTTTGCTCTTATGAAGCCTGTATGGTACCGCCCAATATGTATATACTTGTATATACCTAGACCTAAACATTCTTCGGGAACCTATCTGCCTATCTGTTTCTGAAAACCAATTAAAAATTCCCGCAGTAGTTTCTGAGATTGGAGGTGACATGCAGACATAAACGCGATACGACTTCAATTTATATATGTATAGATGATGTTCAAAGTCCAGTTTATTGGGATTTTCGGGTTGAGTAAAACTACCACATATTCTTATGCCGCAGAGCTCCAGATCGGATCACTTGCCCCATTTTTAAGTTTTTGAATGACATTTTTTGTTCTTAATTAAGCTAGAAGTGCCAAATTTGGCATAACTTACGACAATCGCAACAAAAAATACTTCATATAGGCCCAGATCGGACCACTTTAAAGGGTAGTCCGATGCATGCCTGCCCACCGGCATGACAACATTGAATAATTCCGCCATATTTTTAGTTGATTTCGACAAATGAGCACGATTCAATAACATTTTTATCCATCAGTCAATACTCACCGAAAGAACGCGTTGAAATTTTAGCGCTTTACATTGACAACAATCGTTCAATTGTAAAAACTGTGCGTGCTACTCGTAAAAAATATGGAGGAAGTGCGGCGCCTTCTGACAACACAATTCGTAGTTTGGCGAAGAATTTCTTTGAGTACGGGACTATAGCAACTCGCCAGCTTCCCATTCGACCGGGGTCGCAACGTTCCAATGAAGTTGTTGAATCGGTAAGAGAGTGTTGCCGATGTGTCAAATGTGTCTTATCGACGCCGATCTCTGTAGTTAAACGTGAGTGAAACGACTCTAAGGATAATTATGAAGCAAGATCTTAAACTTACTCAAAGACTGTTGCCATCGGACAAGCCACAATTAAATAAAACATCAAAAGTAACTTCGGGACGCGGTCAAAAACCTAAAGAAGGGGAAGAGCGTACAGATTTTGAACAATAGACAATGTTTAACATTTTTGATTTTAATATAAGCCGCCAATGTATAATTTTTTTTAAAAATTGCATATAATTCTTTCTTCATCTACATACTACATATAAAAATAAATTGTAATAAATTAAATTATATCATTATTTTCATTACGCGTTTTCTGAGGTTATGCGGTTTTGAATTTTTAATAATTATATTCTGTACCCTTAGGATATGTGTATATTAAGTTTCTGTAAATGTATATAACAAACAGACCCTATTAAGTATTTATATGTATTTTTTATCAGTTTCGGAAGATGATTCGAAAACGACATGTTCGTCCGACAGTCTGTTTGAAGAAGCAGATCGCGCAGACTTTAATAGGTAGAGACTTTAAATAATTAGTATTAAATGAACATTCCAGCCCTACTTTAAGGGGTATAACAGGTTATATTGGTCTAAAGAAAATGTATGTAACATAAGAGATGGCGTAACTAGCACTAAATTGCATCAGGTAAACCTGTGGCTATATTCATTTGAAAGTCTACTTCATAAGCTTCAATTTTCAGTATATGGCATTCCACTGAAGTGTAAAAAACATATCATTTTTTTTGCTCTGAGAACATGTCGACTTTTGCTCCATTACGACAACCCAAAGCAAAAAAAAAAAATCATGGGGACCACCCGGCCATGCATCAACATCGACGGCCAAGCCGAATATTCATGGTGCCAAGCTCATGCTCTGTATTTGGTGGGATCAGAAGGGTTTTGTGTGCTAAATAAAAATATGCCAAAAGGCACGACAAAGTAGTTTTACAACATGACAACGCTCGGCCACATGTTGCATGATCCGTCAAGGAAACGTGGAATTGTGATGTGGTACCCCCCATATAGCCCAGACATAGCCCCTTCTGACTAGCACTTGCTCTGATCGATGACCCACGCCATGGCTGAGCAGCGCTTTACTTCTTACGAGGATACCAAAAAATGGGTCCATTTGTAGATTGCCTCAAAAAACGAACCGTTCTTCCAACGCGGAATCCATATGCTGCCAAAAATATGGGAAAATGTTGTAGCTAACGATGGACAATACTTTGGATAATATACACTGTAGCATTTTTTTTTTTTTTGAATAAAATTAAAAAAAATATTCCTTTCAAATTAAATCCAACACCTCAATACAAACATGAACAGAGCAACAACAAGATGAGCTGATATATCCATGACAGGCCGTCAGTGTATGTCTGAGAGAAAAGTTCTCCTTCTAGAGAAGAATTAGACAAACTTAACTCACGGTTTAATGGTCTCTAGAAGACGCACTTCTACAATGAAATTCTAACTTGAAATTTCATAATTAGCAACCATTTTACCGCAGTGGTAAAAAGAAACAAATTCGGTTGTCAATTTCTTCGAAATATAATAATTTTATAGTAAGCCTTGATTTGCCTGAAATATTTATAGAAAGTAAAATTTGTAGAAAGTAAAATTTTGAGGCAAATATGTACGCCCACAATACGTTACACATAGTTAAATTTTTCAAGGTAAATCAGCTACGAAAAAACTACGTCCTGTTCAGGGTAGAATATCGACTACAGCTCCTCCATGTTTTGTTCTTAATTTCGCTAGAAACGCCCAACTTCGTGTATTTTTCGTTAATCCCAATAAAATATACAGCATATGTTGAAATCGTACAACTAAAGTTTAAAATCTATGGATCATATAAGGAGCCTACATGGTCTCTCAAAGTCGCGCAAACTTTGTTTTTGTTTTCATATAGATTTTACTAACAATATTTATGTTAATGAAACGGAATCAACACTTTCTTCACTAAATGCTAAAGTACATTTAAAGCTCGATGTGCTAACCTCATCATTATCATGGAGAGAAATCGCATCATCTTCACTAGTTACAGTGGCATTTTCGACGTTATGATTTTGAGTTGCTTCTGGAATTTGCAGACGCAACGTATCATTCACGTTTTCATTTTGCTGTCCTATTAGATCATGTTGCTCCAATGCATCAACTTCATCTTCAATAACTTCATTATTTGAGGCACACATTTCATTGTTTTCACAACGCATTTTCGGACGTCCACGTGATCTGCCTGTTGGTCCCACCCATATCGGTGGCTTGCCCGATGACGGTCGTCCGCGTTTCTTTGCAGGCGCTGGCGGGCAGTCACTAGCCGTCGTCACTTCCAATGGAATGCGTTTAACTGCACGTTTGCTTGCTTTTACTTTAGCATTTTTCTTTGGGCGTCCCTGACCGCGTCCAGTACGCTCAATATTAAGATTAATCGCGCCAGTGGCTGGACGTCCAACGGGCCGACGTTCAAATTCATCGTCATCATCATCATCGGATTCTGGGACGGATGTATATAATGCAGAATTTCAACAAATAACATATGTACTCAAATACTTACCATCATCGCTGTTTGGTTGTTTTTTTGGACGTCCTCGACCGCGTTTTGATTTCTTGACATGCTTTTTCGCTGGCTTTTTTTGTGGCGTGTGCATAATGCGATCGGCGTATTCATCGCTATAATCATCATCATCGTCGTCGTCGTCTGAGTACAACGCATTGTAATCACAAATCGTTTGTTTTCTAGGTCGTCCGCGACCTTTACCGGTGGCAATAATTGTATTTTATTTTGGCGCAGCTTTGCTGGACGCCCTGGTCGCCGGCGTGTTGTTGTCGTTGCTTCGCTGCTGGTGTCATCTGCTGCCTCACTTTTCGCTTCAGTGCTTTCTGCTACCATGTCGGAAGATCGTGCACTAACTTATAATAGGTATTTCTGTGTATACATATACATATAAAAACTTTCGGACAATAATACTCCCTGTTCTTTGTTTATTGTTTTTCGTTGCAGCACAGCTGACTGCAATGCCCCAGCGTCGTATAGTATGAGTGTTGTTAAAAAAACAGTTTGCAGTGCTGTAAGTGCGCGCAAAATAGCCGTTAAAGTTTAAATAAATAAAAAGTAGGTGGCGTTCTGGCATCAATTAGTAATGCAGTTAATTAAACTATACCATAAAATTATTTATTTTATTAACATACACGTTAATAGGACTTGTATCATTACAAACATTTAAAATTTTATTAATCGGTTCAGTAGTTTTTACCCAATCGTATTTATTATACAGAAAAATCAAGAAAGAAAAGTGATTTTTGCCGCATTTGATCGAATTATTGGTAATTCCATCTCAACCAAAATTTGGCATTTCAAACATAAACAGACACTGTAATAAGAAGCTTTTATAATGTACTAAAACGAAAAAATAATAATTCCAAAAATTTTGAAGTGATCTAACAAATATTTATCGATCAAGTATAGGTCCATAAGACGTGACTTTTTCTACATCTCAGAGAACTCCCTGCTAACTCGTCGTTCGTGCGTGCCGATGATATCAATGTCATCAGCATATGCGAGTATTATCTCTGCCTTATGGAAGATCGTGCCCGACCGGTCTACGTATGGGCAGTGGCGTAGGATGTACTCCATCAAGCATCACCCTGCCTGAAATCTCCCTTGGTAACAAAGGGTTCGGAGAGGTTCTTTTGTACTCTGACGACGCTTTGGGTGTGTGATAGCGGCATCTTGCAAAGACGAATGATCTTTGCTAGGATACCAAGTTCAAAGAGGGCGTTGAAGAACTTCGTTCTGAAGCTACTGGCTTATCAGTGCATCCGTGTATGGCTCCAGCCGTTTGCACTGTACACGCAACATAATTTTGTATCCTATTTAAAGGAGACCTTTTCCCCGATACTTCGGGCAGACAGCGGGGTCTCCTTTCTTGAAGATAGGATAAAGAACACTAAGTTTCCAATCGTTGGGCATACATTCATCGGACCATATTTTGCATAAGAGTTGGTGCATACGCCTTACCAACTCTTCGCCACCAGTCTTGAATAACTCAGCTGGCAACTCATCGGTGCTTTGTTATTCTTCAGCTTTTTAATTACTGAGACGACCTCGTTATAATCCGTTGGCTCTACAAGAGCCATGTTCAATTGGTGGTTCTAGAAATGTCTTTCTATCGGCGGTATTGTTATCTTCTTCGCTCCCAAGTAGGTTAGAGAAGTGACTTCTCCATAGTCTTAGTGACCAGACTTCCATTATTGTCCGTACAGAAAGAAACTAAGGGCTTAAAACCTTCGGTTAGACGGCTGACCTTTTGATAAAACTTCCGAACATTGTTTCTATCTCATAACACCTCAATATCCTCAAGCTCACGCCTTTCTGTTTCATTACATCTGAAAAGGCGTTTCTCCTCTCTTCGTTTCTTATGACTCTCTCTCATCTCTCTCTCTCTCTCTCTCTTACGTGTTGCTCCCGACTGTAAGCGGCGTCTTTCTATACAGCAGCTTGGCGACACTCCACGTCATACCAAGGGTTCGTCACAGGACTGGTATACCCAATGACCGTCACTGCTCACCTATATCTTCAGAAGCCGAAGAGGACTACCGGAATAGTTGGGACAGTTTGGCTGAAAAGGCTTCGGCGGTCTGTTGTGATTGCAGTGACGTCTAGGTTTCTTGTGTATGTCTCGGTGTGGAAATCTGATGCTACTGATTACCATGTTCCGACATGCGATGATTAGCCTCTCTCCATTGCTGGAGGTAGCGTCATGAAGGCTAAATTTTCCTACTGTTGGGCCAAAGATTCCATCCTTCCCAATTTTGGCGTTGAAATCGGAAAGCTCGATTTTTACATCGTGAGATGTTCGAGAAATATGGTCCGATGAATGCATTCCCAACGATTGGAATCTCAGTGTTCTTTGTCCCATCTTCAAGAAAGGAGACCCCGCAGTCTGCGCGAACTACCGGGGAATAATTCTCCTTTCAATAGGATACAAAATTCTGTCCCGCGTATTGTGTAAACGGCTGGAGCCATACACGAATGCACTGATAGGCCAGTATCAGTGCGGCTTGAGACCAGTGACTAAATTTTCACTTTACGCCTAATCCTGGAAAAGACCCACGAGTACAATAAAGACACATACCACCTATTTGTCGATTATAAGGCCGCTTTCGACACGCCGATAAGAACGAAGTTCTTCAACGCCCTATCTGAACTTGGTATCCCAGCAAAGATCGTTCGGCTTTGCATGATGACGCTATCACACATCCAAAGCGTCGTCAGAGTAAGAAAGAACCTCTCTGAACCCTTTGATACCAAGAGAGGTTTCAGGCAGGGTAATGCTTTATCGTGCGACTTGGTTAATCTCCTGATGGAATACATCCTACGCCAATGCCCATACGTAGAACAATCGGGCACGATCTTCAATAGGGAAGCGATGCTACTCGCATATGCTGATGACATAGACATCATAGGCATCAACGAACTGCGAGTAAGCAGGGCGTTCTCGAAGATTGAGAAACAGTCACGTCTCATGGGCCTAGCGGTGAACGAGGACAAGACGAAGTACTTGGTGTCTTTAGACAGTCTGTAGAGTTTGGAGAATTTCAACTTCAATGTTGTAGAAAACTTCGTCTATCTGGGAACAGAAATTACCAGCGACAACAATGTTAGCCGAGAGATCAGACGAAGAATCACTCTTGCAAATCGCTGCTACTTTGGGTTCAGCAAGCAAATTAGAAGTAGAGCCCTCTCTCGGACTACGAAGATAAAAATCTATAAGACACTGATAATCCCGGTCCTGCTGTATGGCGCAGAAGCATGGACACTGACATCAACAGATACAGCGTCTTTGGGAGTGTTCGAGAGAAAGATTCTTCGCAGTATATTTGGTCCCTTTAGATTTGGCGTCGACTTTAGGACCCGTACGAACCACGAGCTGTATGAGCTATATGATGAGGTTGACATAGTTTAGCGCATTAAATTCCAGCGGCTGCACTGGACACGTCAGCTCCCAGCGCTAAAAGTTTACGACGAAAACCTAAACTTGATTGGTGGACGGCGTTAGAGAGGACATCCGAGCTTAAGATGGCAAGATCAGGTCTATGATGATCTGAAGAAGCTCCGGATTGCCAGCGACTGGCGCCAGCGCGCACTAAACTACACCGAATGGTGCGCTTTCCTACGTGCGGCCTTGACCGATAGACGGTTGTAGAGCCACCTAAGTAAGTAAGTAAGCGGCGAAGAGCCGGATGTTAATCAACGTTTTATTTATTGAGAGGCGCCGCAGCACTCACCGGGTTTTAGCTACATGGTTTGTTTGATATACGTTTTGTCGTCCTAATTTCATCAATTATGTCTGAGGATTCGTGATTTGTGGAATAGTTGAAAAGTCCTTCTTTCAAAGTTTTATAACTGTCACGAAAATGTGACAATTGATGAACAACTGGTGGCTTTCAGAGGATGGTGCGCTTTTAGACAATGTATGCCCTAAAAATCTGCTGATATGGCATAACATTTTAGTTGTCCGTTAACTCTAACACAAGTTATGTATGGAAGATAGTACAACCATATCTCGGAAAAGCACATAATGAACAGCCTGAGAAAAACCAATCAGAGCGCGTCGTGATGGACATGACTGAAGGCTTGAAGGGTGAAAATATAAACGCCGATAATTTCTTTTCTTCTTATGATTTAACAAAAACACTTTTGGCGAGGAAACTGACTTATGTGGGAACAGTTCGGAAAAATAAAACATTCATCCCACCCAAGCTACTTATCTTTAAAAAAGTGCCTTTATTTTCTTCAACTTTTGCATTCAATGAAATCGCTACACTATTTTCATATATCGGCCATAAAAATAAAGGTACTCTTTTGATAAGCACGATGCACAAGACAGCAGAACCGAAAAAAAACCTGACTTCGTAATTTATTATAATTCAACAAAAGGTTTGTAATTTCATTCACCTATCATTTTTATAACATTCACACATAGTGTGAAATGGCATTATCAGTTTGTCTGAATGTTTGTAACGCATTATAGGAGCCATCGTAGACCCAATAAAGTATATATATTCTTGATCAACCCGTCTGTCTGTCTGTCTGTCCGTCTATATGTTGTTGCGCATTTTTTGGGACCAATTTTTCTGCTATCCAGTTGAAATTTTGCACATATACTTCTTTTTATTGTAGTTTAATAGAGTATCAAGATTGACCTGCCACGCCCACTATTTGGGGTAGCTCCCATACAAACCTACTGACCACTTTTGACTTTTTGTAAGAAAACTTCTTTATTAAAGTCTATATTAGGTTGAAATGCATGGCGCGGGGGTATGTCAATCGGTAGCCTAGCTTTTGGGAATTTAGTCGCTATGCAGCGTTTCTTGGGAGCGGACCGTGCGTTGTGCGTACGTGAATTTTACAAAAACGGTAATTCAGCGGCTGTAGCGTGTAGAAAATTCTGCAGTATTCGACATGTTCGTCATTTAAATGATGCGCCAAGCCCTCGACTTATAGGAAAATGGGTAGAGAAGTTTGAACAGACCGGTTCAACGCTGGAAAAATCAAAATCCGGGCATCCAAGCTCTTCGAGAACGTTCGAAAACGTAAACAGTGTTACTCAGTCGTTTCGTGACAACCCGGACCTTTCGATTCGGAAGCGTGCTGTTGCTTTAAACGTGCATAGATCATTGTTCCCGATTTGTAGCAACTTCACACACGTCCAAAAGGTCTCTACCACGAAATGCTCGATTAAATGAATGCCGTGATCGCAACGGTTTACATTTGAACAATATCATTTTTAAGAAATAAATTCCCAAACTGTGTATTTTAATATGTAATAAACATTTTTTCAATAAACTACTTACTTTTTTCTTATCGATTTTTTAAATGTGAACTTTCTTTTGAGACACCTTGTATATAAAATTCTCGTGTCACACAGTCTTTGTAACTAAACTCCTCCGAAACGGCTTGACCAATTTGTATGAAATTTTTTGTGTATATTTGGCTGATCTGCGAATAGGTCGTAAGCTATTTTTTATACCCATAAGTGATAAATAAATTTATAAATAAATTTATAGGCCGGCTACAACTGTCATATTATTTTTCTGTCAAATCTTATCTTGCTAAAATCTTTTATTTAGATTTTAACTTTTTTTTTGAGCTTAAATTGCAAGTTGATATGTTGTACCATTGCAAAGTTAAAGAAAAAAGAAAAAAAAATGGACAAAAAGGGTTCCACCCTTGCAGCAGGGTTAAATTAAAAGATATTCAATAGAAAATGAATTGTAAATTGATTTTGTATGGAAGTAATACTATCCAGTGCCCAGTTTTTCACTAGTGTAATTATTTTGGTTATTTAAAGTGTCTGTACCAACTTTCAAATCAATAGAACAAAAATGTAGGGAATTCGCTTAATGTGGTCTCCAATGCTTTATTTAAGGTGTTTAAAACGCAGACATAATTATAAGCGTTCAAAGTATGAATTATGATATATTTTAGGATTTTAATATTCAAGACAACAAAGGTCTTAACTAAGAAATTTCAAAGGTTGAAATTTTTTATGTATAAGATAAAATGCAAACGAGATGGCAGCTCTACTCTGTGCAAAACCCCACAGTTTGGGAAAAAATAGTGATTTAATTACTTTAATTTTTTGAATAGAATTGTTGTTGGAATCTTTCATTTAAAATCTAACTGTTTCACTCGCACAAGCTGTCACATTTAAAGTTCCCGCTCTAATTGTACAACGCCAGGCAATTTTTAGTACTTTTTTCTACAATTTTCAATTTTCGGTGACTCTGACAAGCGGAAGGCAGACGCCGCACTAGGTAGAGATATTCAATTTGCGTTGGCTTCTCTTTGTGCGAAAACGTATAAAGTATTTTATAAAATAAAATACGGGTGCTTGTAACACTAAAAACAGCTACAGAAAATATTTTTTGTCTAAGACAAGCGTGTTTAATATAGTAAAGCGTAGAATATTCTAAGATAAAACGAGAAAAAAAGCTTGAAAAGTAGTAAAGAAAAAAAAAAATTAAAAAAAAAAGCCGGCGCTACGCGAATTTTTTTTTTTTGCAAAAACAGACACCGACGCCGCTGAATTTGAAATGGATAAGGTAAAGAAGCGCGGACGTCCAGCCAGGTCGACAGCAGTGGTTGCCTATGCTGAGAAAGATGAAGCCGGCAGCGATGACGCTGGTGAAGTGGTTAAACTACCGAAAAAGCGCGGCCGCCCGGCAAGAAAGGAGGCACCGGCAAAGAAGGAACCGACCAAGACTGCAATTAAATATGCAGAATCGAGCGAGAATGATGAGGACGACGAAGACGATGATGATGATGACGACGACGACGACGTTAAGGAGGTACCAGCAATAGCAGCTGTAAACAACAAGAAACGCGGCAGGCCTGCACAGAAGACTCCACCGAAAAAAAACGCTAAGAATCAGGCGCAGAATGATGGTAAGTTCTATAAATTTATTTATGAAAATTTAGTGAACTAATTAAAATTTTATTTTATTAAAAAAGATTCCGATGACAATATTGAAGCCAAGCGCAACGGTCCAGCTTCACGTAAGAAAAATGAATTATCACCATCCAAGACAGCTCCGGGCGCCAACAAACGTGCCAAGGCTGTTGCAAAGGATGCTGGCGATGCTGCTGTGCCGAAAAAACGTGGACGACCTGCTAAGGATAAAAAGACAAACTCTGGACGCCCAAAGAAAGCAGCGGTCGCCGCTAATGATGCTGAAGATGTTAGTGATTCAACTACTGACACCGCTAATGCTGCCAATGAAAAACTTTCGGCCAATGATGATGATGATGATGAGGAGAAGAACGTTGAAGATGAGTGTGTCGCAGTGGAGACACAGAATGTCGAATCCGATGACGACGACGATGAGGAGGAGGAGGAAGAGGAACAGCAGAATGCTGAAATATCCTCAAATGAGGCGCCTAAAAATGACAGCGCATAAAAAAATTAAAAATATATCACAACAACACAACACACAACATACCATTTAAGCAAGAATAATAGAGAACCGGTATAACCCCAGTTAAATCATTGAAAAACGCAAAACCAGAAATATGCATGAAAAATATTTTTTTATGCATAAATATGAAGTTTTACAATTAGAATCCATTTTGTAAACGCCGTTTTGCACTTTAGAAAAGTTGCGCGTTTTAATTTAATTTAAGTAATCTCAAAAGAAGAAAACAGGAAAAAACCAACGGAAACTTACAACGCCTAATTTTTAAGAACAGTATTTCAAAACTTTTGAAAAACATGTTCATTTTATTTCAATTTAACTGTATCATTCAAAAATAAAGAAAGTTAGAGATATAGCTAAAGTTTATTTTACCTTTTACTAGTAATTAAATCGATGTGAACTACAAGTATTTTAGAGAAGCATCTGCTTTCTGTGTTGTATCTAGCCTAGTAAAGTCGGACTTGTTTTATATATTGTATTATAAAGAAAAATCAGCATCACTTAGACCAAAGATTAGTAGCACCACAAATTTTGAGGTTGCGTTGTTTCTACAGCCAATGGAACGATTAAATGACTTTTTCTATGTTAATGAATTTAATTTTTCAGATTTCTGGAAGATCATTTAGAAACTGCTACCTCAAATGCATGAATCTCCTTTAACTTATGGTCTCGCCGAACGCTCTCCTTCGGATATGCTGAGGTCAGGTTGATTAACCCTGAAGCCTGATGGCATGTCTGCCTATCAGTCAATGTCCGGTTAAGACATCCATTATAGTCGAAATATCAGTTTTATTTAGCCTCAACGTTCAGCGTTATTTTTCTTATGTCTGGTTTTATCTATAATGACATCTGGGAAGAATCTGGCCGATTGTAACTTGCCTCGCAAGCTCGTCAGCTCTGCTGTTTCCGTTGATTTCACTGTGCCCAGTTATTCAAGCGAGTTGTATACTATAATGCTAGCTCATCTCATTAAGAGATCTGCGGCATTTAGTTTCATTTTTTGAATTCAATCTGCAAGCGTCTAGTGCATTAAGCGCAGCTAGTGATTGAGTGTACGAGTATATTCCATCGCACGTGCACAGCTTTTTCGGCTTGATAGATGCTGCAATAGTTTTGAAGCCTAAAAGAGATTTCTACCCTCATTTCTGTGAGCTGTCTGTGTATATACTTATAAGGTCGGTCTCTCCTCGGTGCTGGATATGTCATTCTCTGCACAACAAATAATTGAATACGTGTTTTACCGATTTCGGAAAATTGATACCCAAGGGATGAAAACGTGTTTCAAAAGTTATACCATGTGATTTTGGCAGTTTTGGGAAATTTCCTCACCGGGCGGCGAGGAAAAGGGGTCAAAGTTTATATTTGACGTATATTGTTTCTTCAAACACTTTTTTTCTACACTAATAAATGCATTCGTATTCCACCGATATTTAAAAATTACTTCAAAAGACAGGAAAAGGGTTTGAACTTTATGTGGGGAATTTTTTTTCTTCTACCATTTCAAACTCAAATTTTCATACACTAATAAACAAATTACTAAAAGGTCGAAACAATGGTCAAAATCATATTTGACACTTTTCTTCATTCGAACGTCTTTAATTTGATTGGCATTTGTGTAAAATTCTTTTTCTGTCAAAGCCGGGTTATTCTGCTAATAATTCAAAACCACTTTAAGAAAAGTGATAATTTTCGATTTATGCCAATGAGTTTTTTTTTTTAAATTATTATATTGGTGTAGTTTCTGATTTGGTTCACGGTTAATTTAAAAAACCGATTTGCATCCTTGATTCTATGACACGAGCTCTCTATCATTTTCATCTAATATGATACTAATTGTTCTGCTTACCAAATGTGTCTACTTTTCGTAGAATTGTGTCGAAAAATTAGAAAATGTTAATAGTACAGTGGTTTTTGATTATTGAGTGCATTTGAATGTATCTGAGTTTAAATAGTAAGCACCGTTACAATGCTGCAGTGTTTCACAATAATATTTTAATGCAATTTGACAACACTAAATTACTAGACAAGTATTTGTGTACAGATAGAATAGCACTGCACGTACTTATAAACTTACCCACTTGGAATTCTAACTAAATGCAATTCAATTGAACTGATAGCAAAGCATTAAAAATCAAGCTCAATCGTTAAAATGCTAATAAAATATATAAATTTCTCTGCAGTTACTCTGCGCATTACTAAATAAGCAGCATTTGCACAGCACGCTTGCTTGAGCATGCAAAATTTCTATCGGGCATGCATAGCATTTTATTTGCAATTGCTTGCTGCTGCTTGTTGTTCTTGTTGTAACAACGTATGAGTGTGTGTGTTTACGGGTTAGAAGGAAGCAGAAGACGAAGTAGAAGACAAAAAAAAAGAAGCAGAATCAGATGAGCGAGCGCGAGCAGAATTTGTGTAAATTTCATTCGTAAAATTAAGATATGCTCATTTTTTCTACATAATAAACTTATTGTAATTTGTAATATATAAATGTGCGTAATTGTTATAATAGTTTATTTAACTAGAATTGTACTGTGCGCGGCGGCGGCGGCTTGATTAATTCAATAAAAATAATTTTTTTTGTGTGTGCGCTGTAAGACAAACAAGCAACAAAAAAAAAAAACAAAAAAAAACAACAACGCGCGCGGCCAAAAACGACGAACATTTTCGTCGCATGTGTTTTTTGTAAAATAAAATCGAAGCAAATAAAGAAAAAATGTGCTTCAAAATAAGCTAAGGTGCGTAGTTAAAGTGAAGAAAAGGCATTGAAAGCAGCATGCTTTAATTATTTATAAGTGTTATTATCATTTTTATTCTACTGCATCTTCTTGTTCTAAGTGTGTGTGTGTGTGTGTATGGAGGAAAATCCTGCCTGGCCACTTCCGAAAAAGGCAAAAAAAAGAAGAGCAAAATTTCTATTCTAGACGCACTTTAGCGCACTCTGTTGGGCGCCGTGTAGCATGCATAAGCGGCCATTGCCTTTACAGCAGCAGCAGCAACAACAACAACAAATAGCATAAATGAAAGCAAAGGAAAAACAGGAGCAACAAAAAAAATGTTTTTATTTTAATATTTCTTTTACATATATTTAAAATGCAAAGCGGCAAAAATGTGCGCGCATTTTATTAAACAACTGATTATTTACGCCTGTTTCTGTATGTTTATGCATGTATTTGTGTAACAAATTAGTTGAAAAGCGTGAAAACAATAAAAAATAAAAAGGCGCAGCGTGCTAAAAGTGCAAAAGCAAATAAAAAAGCGATAAAAAAGCCGCAAACAAAAACAAAACGCAAAGCAAAGTCAGCGCACCGCTGTCTTTGCAATAAATATGTGAATGTGTGTTTGTGTGTGTTATGTGAAGCTGCATTGCAGTATTTTGTGCTGCTATAAAATGTTGGTACAATTCTATTAATACATTTTTCTTCCAATAAATGCAGAGCGTATAAATAATAATTAGAAATAAAAATACACGTTAAATAAGTAAATGCAGTGTAAATTAAGAATTATTGGCGCCTGCCTTGCTTTGTCAACACGCATGCATGCACACACACACACACATACACAAGCATATTTAACATATCTTGTGTTACAGAGTTGCCATATTTATTACTTATCTCGTTTACATGATGTGGGGGCTTTCATGTAAACATTAAGGGCCGTTGTCATGACTTGCCTATAACTTTACCGCTCATATTTTTTTTCAGGCGTTATGCTAGTTTTCATTGTCACGACTTATTAAGCCTAAAACCGTAACGCCGAGTTCGGCGAGCCGATAAATCTATACGAATTTTTTCCTGCGAATGCTATCGATAAAAAATCGAAGCAAAATGAAAACAAAATTGAAATTTTGTATTAAAATTTTAAATGCAAACGTGCACATTATATTCATAGATTGGCTCGTATTTTTCTACATCCATCACTGTCATCCATTTTTTTTTTTGCTAATTTATAATTTTATTGTGTTTACATTTTTGCAATTGGACTGTCCACCTCTTCAAATATTCTCCAGGGCTACTCAAAATAGATTTATTATAATTGTGATGTCGTGACATGCACTACTCAATATTATTCCGCCTATAGCATATCTTGCCGTTTCGTATTTTATGTATCGGCATCCGTGAGAACTGCCCTTAAGGATTTGTTTACATATTTATCTCAAAGTGCGAAAAGTGAATAACTGTTTATAATACAGAAAAATATTTAAGTCTTCGTAGCAGAGTTCACGTGTATCCGCGGCTAAAACCTCCTATAGCTCACTAAATAAATTTTAAATTTCATGCTAAGTCAAAAAAATGTTCGTATAGACGCGTTTTTATGAAATGAAGTTATCATGAATTTCTCTCTATTTCATGATATTCTTTCGTCGTTGCTAACTTGAAAATTTTGTCTTGTGAAATGAAATGTCACTTTTATTTCTCTTAAATGTGATTTTCACGTAAACTTTCCATTATAAGTCAAAAGATGTGTGTATAAACTAGGAATGTCAATATCGTATTATCAATATTATCGTATTATCTATATTATCAATATTGACTTTTTAGCTGATAATATTAAAGTAACAATTAGTCATAATTTTGTCAAAATAGAGAAAATTAATGTATTATGTTCCCCATTTTGGCTTTTTTGCGTTTATATATTAGTATTTAATATGGATTTATAATTCTCCTTCTGGTCCACGAATCCGAAAAAATTGTGTGGAAGTGATTATTTAAACTGATCCCTGATTCTTTTCGAAAACCTATTGTGATTTGAATTCTCTTTGAATTGGACCGTAAAAAACTTATAATCTCAATGCCAATTGAATTCAAATATCGATATTCTTCAGAACGTGAAAGATGCAGTATTTCAACTAAATCACTTCCGAACAATTTGTGTGTTCCTACATCGCATCACATATCTGGTAAACAGGTATTTTTAGATGTTGTGAAATTAGTAATTTTAATGAAATGTATTGTATAAACATTATTTTGGTATTTAAGTTTTTGAAAATTTCCGAGACTTCATTAAACACATTAAAACATCAATTCTTAAACAATATGAGAAAGAATAAAACATTTTCGAGTGAAGAAATTATTTCAGTCCAATAATACGGGTTCTACCCGGCATGTCGAGTAACAAAATTCCCATAAATTTGAATCGTTTTGGACCACTGTAAGGGTTATGGGGACATGCAAACATGTCCCCAATTTTGAGTTTTTATGTGGATTTCGTTTTGTTTTTGTTGTTAATTATCCAAATTTTGTGTATATTACGTCAATACTAATAAAATAAAAACACATACGTTCAGAGCGGACCTCTATAGAATATAGAACACATAGAAATGTATATTTTAAATAAAGAGCCTTAGACAAGGTACAAGGGTATCTTGAAATCGAAACATTCGACTGCGGCGTTCTATCTTGTATAAGAAAATCTCTTGTGCCTTTATTTGAATTTCGCTGAGTGTGTAAATATAAGTTTAGTTACCCAAATCAAGAAATTTTATAGCTGTTATATAGGTCTGGTATAGTTGCTGCGTATTGTTACCAGATGTCCTTCGACATTTATAAATGCTTATTTATCTAGTTGTGTGTAGTTATTGGAAATTTAGAGTTTTGCATATGAGCACGGAGTTTTCGTATGTCGAAATGAATCTGGTGCATTTATTGTTCAAATACAAACAAACTTTGTGAGATAAAAATATTTTTTCTTCTGCTTGGCCACATAATAAGAATAGTGCATTATTTTTGTCACAAAAAAAAAAAAAAAATCGAATTGAATATAAAATGAATAAAACGTTTGCCAGTTATGAAATTTCAAGTTACATTTGTAACAATGCGTTACGTAGAGAGGTCTATAATGTGAATTTAGTTTCTCTAGACAGATAAATTTTGAACAGATAGACATACGGACGGACAAACATGGCTATATTAACTTGTACTGATCATCAATATATTCGTATATACTGTATATGTGGGGTCTCCGATGAGGTCTCTTCACTATGTTACTTAAATTTGGACAGTTCAACATACCTTCAACATATACTCTGTTTTTGTACAGGGTAAAAAGAAACAAGCGTTATGTTTAAAAAATCTTCGTACTTTTCAGTTTCTATGCATTTTACATTTTGAAGTGAAATTTTTAAAAATTAGTTGTTAGAATTGCCCATTTTCAATTGTTTGAGCTTTGTACAGAATAAATACTATGAAGTTGTCTTTAAAACACATTTAATATTTTCTGCATATCACATACACAACTTAATTTATGCCCTCTAAAATTTTGCTGGCAAACATAAAATAAACCTTTTAATGTATATACTACAAAGTAACTCCAAAAAATTGTAAGCGATTCGTCTATATGCATGAATACTATTCTCAACAGTGAACGTATTTTTTACAAGTTAAAGTGTGTTTGCTTTTAAAAAAAAATTTAAAATATTATTCATTGCATTTTTAAATTTAATATTAGCGGAAAATTATGCGCTATTCCAAATAAAACACCCTGTTGCAAAAATATATATTTTTGCTTATTTTGACAGCAGTCTGGTAACATTGTGCTAACTCGCTGCTGCACTTGACAGCTAGTAGCGGCACTGGCGCAAACTACACTAGCTATCTCGCTTTTGCGCATAATGTGAATTATGTGCGCTGCATGCCTTTTTTTTGTTTATAACTGAGCAAAGAACACCGGGCTATGACAATTTATAAATTGAATAAATATTTCTTTTATATTTGTATTAATAGCTAGCTAGGGATAGAATAACTTTAGCAGTATATTTGAACTTGAATGAAATTTTATTTTATATGAATTTTTAAGATACAAAGAGCGCGCTACTATTAGCTAACTCTTTTGCTATGAAAATAAACCACATTTCTCTTTTGCACGCTATGCTCTCTCTCTCTCTCATACTGAATATGTATATACTTCTCTCTTATTTGCACAGCGCGGCTGAAAAAGCAGCTGAAAGAAAAATTAAAGAAGAAGCAGCAACAGAGCAAGCAGCAAGCAGAAAAAGGCAGCACCGAAAGCGGCAGCATTTCGTGTGTGCTGTTCTCGCGACGAGGAAGAATTTTCTTGTTCGCTCGCACGCTCGTTCGTTCGTTCTTCATCCTGTGTAAATAAATTTGTAAAAAGAACAACAAAAAAAATTTATTAAATTAAATAAGCAGCACATTTTTGTATAGACATATTTAGGCAACATTTTGTAAATTATTATTATAAATACATAAGTGCGTGTGAGTGTTGTTTAAAAATTCGTTAAAAAAAAAATATAAATTCTCGTTCTTTCTTTGTGTGCATTTTGTTGTTGTGCGCGGCGACGGCGGCAGTTTTTCCGTTTATAAGCATTTGCAACGAGAGCGTGCTACATATACATATATATGTTACTAACATTAAATATATATATATATATATATATAAAAGATACTTCATATACATAGATATATATGTATATAAGAAGTCCAGACGTGCAAAATATATACGCACACACACACACATACACTAAGAGAGATACACGCGTGTATATGCATACATTTGTATATACATAGTAAACGCATCTAAACAACAACAAGAATATTAAATAAAACAAAAAAAAAAAGGCAAAAGCCGCAGACGCGATTTTTTGTTTCTTTTTTGCACACTTGAAATTTAAAAGTGAGAAAGAAAAAAAAAAATTATATACAAGAAAGGTAAAAAAAATCAATTAATTTTGGGCATTTTCGTTTTGTGCCTGTTTTTGCTGCCTAACTAAAAGTGCATTGTTTGGTGTTGTTGTTGTTGCCTGCATTTTTGTGCAAACGCAATTTGATTTTCTTTTGCATGCAAAATGAAGATATATTTATTCTTCGACTTAATGTTTATTTTTTGTTTTTTTTTTATTCCGCTGCCATTCTAAAAAAATGTTTATATAAAAATATTTCCGATACACGGCACCAGGCACTAATACATGCCCAGATACGCATTTGTTATAAAAACAAGAACAATGAGGAAGCATTATTTACGTGTTTACAGTGATGTAAAAAATTATATGTTCATTTTTTAAACAATGAAATAAAATTCTGAGTAAATTGTAATATAAGCATTATGTTTTTCAAGAAACTTATGTCTGTTCTCACTTGCAGGCAGATTTTACGAAACTGAATTCTAGAAAATGGTATCTTTTTCACGTATGCAACTATTTTGCGGTTTGAAATCACTTGGCATTTCCCATTTTGTCGTATTCATGCCGGTACAATTTTTTAATATTGCTCCCACAGCGTAAAAACAAGAAAGAACTCTGCAGTCGAGTGTTCTCGACTTCGAAATACCCTGCACATTGTGTAAGGCTCCTTATATGAACCATAGATTATATTCTTTATCATGACATATGCGGAGTATTTCATTAGAATTGAGGAAATAGTAGAATTAATTAAAAATAAAAAAGGAAGGGGCTTCCTCTTGAAGTTGTCCGAACAGACGTACATAAGGATGCGTAACAGACCGCATAAAGTATATATACTCTTGATCAGTATCGGAAGCTGAGTCAATTTTGCATCGTTGTTGTTGTAACAGCTTCGTGTGAGCTGTATCACGAAATATATATACACAATTTATTATATATGAATGAATGTAGTAGTGCAAAGCAATTTATGAATGTAAGAGAAAGACAGACCGAAATGCAACCTCAGGTGTCAAGGTCTAGGAAGAAAGCAACATCAACTGGTCTTAACCAGGGGTCTAAAGGGCTCAATTGAGTCGGATGGGACGGGCAATTGAACAAATGAATTGTATCGTGCGGTGATTGACCGCATTCAGGGCAGCAATTAGTATTGCTTCTCCCAATTCTTTCCCTGTAGCACTCGAGCATAACGCTCCATCAGGATCTTAACTGATTTTGCATCGTATGTCACGCTGGTTGTATGGGCAAACATCTCAGGAACTGTAAGAACTAGAGTCTTCAAACTTGGACATTTAAAATGTAAATGTTCAAATTAGATTCTAAATTTTTGAATTTATTAAATTTATTAATATTTTTTACAATTAAAAAAAAAAAAGACTAACAGAAAAACGTTATATTTCAAAGTCTGCATAGCCAGTGGTGTTTTTGTTCAGTACAAAGATATTTTTCTTTTCATAAAATTAGTTAATTTTTTTGTAGAGTTGATGATTATTTTTTGCTTTACATTTTAAGTCGTTTAGAATTTTCGGAAGTCATTTGTGGCAGAGAACCGGCAATCGAAAACTATAAGCAATATTCTAATCTTAACTAAACTATATCAAACAAATTTTGCGTCAATCTCATTAGAAGTAAATAAAAGAAAAGTAACTTAGCGATCAATAAACAATAAATTGAATGAAACTTACGAAATAAGAATGCTGAAGATGTTTCATATTTCAGATGTGCCGTAGAGTGTAAGGCCTACTTTAGTTGGATTATAATTTATGAAAAGAATGAGCTTTGCATGTTAACCTATTAAATTTAATGAAGCGAAATTAACTTTTTGAGTATTTCTTTAAAGTAAAACGAGTATTTCTTGAAAGTGTTGCAACAATATAATAATTACAAGGTGACAACAATGAGAGATCATGAAAAGTTTTTACGATAAACATTTCCTGAAAAAGCGTTTATACACTCATTTTTTTTACTAAACCGGGGTGACACAGAAATTACATTTTCCTCAAAATTTCATTTATAAAACTAAATTTTATGAATGAAATTTGTCGTAATTGACACGAAAGAGATTTCCGTCTTTTCACCTTTCAAGGTGGATTTATCTATAAGGTGTGGTATTCCGCTGTGGTGACTTTCTTAAATGCTTCAAGCGTGAAACTAAACGAAATGCTTAATTCGTAATAAATTAAAAAGAGGTATGACAAAAGATAAATAAGAAATGAAAAAGAGAGCAGCTGGGGGGGGGGGTGAGTATGTCACCTTTAGTATTAATTCACCATGGCACCTCCGATAGTAAAATGTTTTCACGAAAACCCAATCGTCTCAACGAAAAATAGGCAGAACTAATGGAAAGTGACAATGGACTACACAGGCCTGGATAAATTACCTCGTTAAATTCGTAGTTTTTTTGCGTTAAATGTACTTATTGTCTTAATATACTATTAGCAATGAATTGAAAAATAATGCAGAAAAAAAAACTTCTGTAAACTGAATATTTCATGAAGACAAAAATAATAAATTCCTAGTGGGTTAAAACATAAGCAATATAAAACCCCTGTTCAAGCTTTATAAAAATTTATTCAAAATCGAAGCACAACGTCAGTCAGCTGTTGTGTAGTGCAAGTCTTATGTAAATTGATCGGCAGCAAGTGTTTTTAGCCACTGCATTCGTGGAATCGATGAAGATTTACAAATAGTGTCACTTTCATCAACGATAGCGTGAATAAGGCTTATTTAAAATGTTCCAAATATGTTAAAAAAATGAACTTTATAACTATTTTTAATTTCATATGAGTATGTTTTAATCACATTTTATTTTGTAAAGATTTGAATTATGTAATAGCTTCTTTCATTATACGATCACTAAGATAAAAGCAAATATGAAGTTAATTAGGTTTTCTATTTGATTTATGTATTGTAATTAAATAATGAAATGAGTAATATGCGTTAAATTTATTAATTAACAAAAGAATACAATAAGTGTTCGCTAGCGAATAAAACGGATTTCCAAATTGCACATTTCTCATGCATATGCATAAGCAATTTTAAGAGTTTGATGATTTTCTCATGAATCCGTTTATATGCTCACAACTATTGAAGAGTTATGGTATTTTATAATGGATCCCATCATTAGATCTTCACCATATTTAAATGGGAGTGTTACTGAAGTAATTCGTTTCCAACATTAAAAAATGGTATAAATCGATTGGCGTGATATAGACTTATTCGTATATATTTAATAATTTGATGATTTTCTAATGGATTTCATTAACAGAAGTTGACTAGATTTTTATCGGATCACCGTCAAGGTACCCCATATCATCAAAATCTGTACAAGAGGTAAAGAATAATCGCTGAACATACGTAATGTAATTTTAATTGTTTGTTGCATTCCATTATAAGAACGTAAACCAAATATGATATGACCATCCTATGGTACACCTTCTAATAAGAAAAAAAAAGAGTCATACAACCACATTTATTAAAAAAAAAGATTTCAAAGTATTGAGAATCTGCATTGTTAGCGTTAGGGATGTTAAAAAACATTATCTTTTAATGAAAAAATTATATTTAACAACATAAAATTTTTTATATTTAAATTATCTTCATTATTCTGAAGCTTCCACTCGTTGAATGAGCTATCGTGAAAAGAATGAAAAAAAAATCACGGCCTAGCGAATCACATGTTTGTTTCTTATACGAATACAAACATATGTCACAATAAAATACCACTGTTAAGCCAATCACATTTTTATAAATCGTTTTCGCTAGCAATGATCATTGTGAAGGCTCTTATGCTATTGCTAAACAGACATTGCCATTGTAAAACTTCAACGCTATTTAGAAGAAGATCTATTTTAAGAAAACATGATCCAAAATTTTTCGTTGGTTTTACTTGTGGCTAAGAAAATATGTGTAGTACTTTACACATATATGTTATCTGAGTGGCTGTGCTCAAAAGTACAAATAAACCCGAAATGATTCTTCTTCTTAACACAAACATGCCATATATAAGCAATATGAGATTTAAAAAATTACTGAATAGAAAGAAAAAAAACAAATAAAAGGGATTTAAAGCTAACAAGATTGGAAGCTATCTCTTGATAGTGGTTTCTTGATTGAGCATAGAATATTTAGAGACATCTAAGTAACTAACCTAATCCTAATGTACGTAATATGTATCTATATATAATTATTTTTATAATCTCGTTGAATTATGCCTATTAAATTATATAACAGTATTATTTTAGTATAATCAGAGATCGAAACAAGTATATATTTATTATGTGGGGTCTCCGACATACAGGATATTTTGAAAATACTACAAAATTAACTTATTCTTCAAAATATTTCATATGCTGCATTGTGTAGAATATAAACTCAGCTGGTTAGTTAATCGGTTCAATTGCTTTGGTGTAGGCACACTAAGATTTATTGCGGCACAATTGCGATAAAAATCACTGAATATGCATGACGGTAATTTTAAAATCACAATCAGCGTTCAACCCTACGCTTCAAAAATCATAATTTTAGCCATTACTAAATTTTTGTATATGTAATTTTATACATCACTGTATTTCGTGCAGTTAGTTTTTTGTTGTTGTTGTTGCTGAGTCGTCGTCGTCGTCTGCTCCTTTTCATCGCACATTTGTCCTCATCATCATCTTCATCCTTTTCCCTGTTTTCACATTATTATGTGCCGTTGTTGTTGTTGTTTTTGATTTTCTGCCGCTTGCTTGCTCGCTTGCTGCTTTTACGTTGTCTTTTCTTTGCGTTTTGTCTTCGTTGTCGCGAATACGCGCTCTCAAATTCACTCATCCGCTTGCTCTCAAGCATAAGAAGAGCGCTTATACAAGAATTTTCCCAATAAGAAAAGCAAATTAATACATATATATATATATATATATATATATATATATATATATATATATATATATATATATATATATATATATATATATATATATATATATATATATATATATATACCTGCATATATACAAACGCCCTCTTATCTAAAAAGCATTCGCCGCCGCAAGCAGAAAAAAGACAACAACAAAAATGTTAAAGAAAAACGTGTAGTCTGTAAATAGCAAAAACAATCATTTTATATACATATGTATATGTATGTATGTAGTACGTACGTACGTACATTGTATATACATATTTTCTTGTCTTTTATTTATCGCTGATTGTCTGTGTGTTTGTGTATATTTTTGCATAGTTTAATTTAATTAACTTTTTATTTAGCTTGTTTGTCATCTAGAATTGAAGCAGCGCAAAAATTTGAACGCGTCTTCGCTCTCTCTCTCTTTCTCTTGCTCAATCGTTCACATGCGTACTTGCACAAACACACATGCATATATGTATGTACAAATTTACTCTCTTATGCTGGCATCCCCAAGCGCATTTCTCTTTTTTTATCTTTGCTATTGTTGTTGTTGTATTTCATTTCTTTGCTTTTTTAATTGTTGTTCTTGCTTGCTGTTCAGCAGGCCCCCATGTGCCGAATTTTCTTGCTTTATGCTTTTCTTTGTTTTTTATGCGCTGCCTTTTGTGTTTATCTTCTAGTTAACATAATTTTTTTTCTTGTTTTTTCTTTTTAGTATTTAATTTAATATTTTATTTTGAATTTAAATTAGTTGAAAAAATAAAATCAACAAAATTGTGTAATTGCGAGCTGCGCTTCACTGTGTCTTCAAATGTATCTCTATTCCTCTGATTTTTTGTTCTACATTTTCTTTTATTTTACTTTTAGCACTGTGTGTGTGCTTGCTCATCTCCTTTTGTGTGTGTGTGTGTGATTGTTCTTTGTTGCAATTCTACTTTTTGTTTTTGGATTCTTTTCTCATTGCATTTCCTTTTTGTATACATTCTGTCTGCTCTTTTCTGATCCATGACCACCGCAAAGGTAGACAATAAGCACAGTGGTATGAGTGTACATATTTAGTGTAGTGAAATCTTAATTGAGCATGATTGGCACTGTATAAATTTTCGTTGGCATTTTGATAATGCATCAAGCGGTAAACTATAAGTAGACAAATAATATACATATGTATGTATTTTTTTTTGTCATTTATGTATTTGTCTGTACTGTATATTAAAGTAAATTAACATCTAACTCTTTGAAACATATGTTTTTTTCATGTTTCGATACATCTGTTCCAACTGTCTAAACCTCGTTCCAGCTATTTACTGCTTGCAGTACATAATTTGCAATTGAAATAGAAGCTTTAAAGTATACAAAATTCCTATTTGGCCAGATACATTTACTTTCTGTTGACAATAATCGGAAAGCGAACTTACATTTTTGTTGAAAACCTGCAAAATCAGCTGTTTAATAAAAATCTGTTTACCGAAAACAAACAAAATAACAAAAGAAATTCGATGGAATCATAAAAGAATGCTGCAGTCAAGTGTGCTCGACTTCGATATACCGTGTACCTTGTTTAAAGCTCTTTATGTGAACCATAGATTATATTATTCAGTGTTCCGTTCTGAACACGAGGGATATTTTATTTGAATTGATGAAAAATTAGAGCTAATTAAAAATTAAAACAAAAATGTTCATAAAAAAATTAAAAAAATAAGGAGCATGTTTGCATGGATATACCCTTAAAGTGGTACGCTTTGGGTATTTATAGAATATTATTTAAGGATCGACTCAAGATACGCCATATTTGGTATTTCTTGCCTAATTAAAAATAAATAAAAATTACATACAAAAATATAAAAGGTTTGTAACTTTACACCTTGATGAGTTAAGGTTACCCTTTAAAGTGGTGTTGCCATTATCATTTAATACTAGTTATCTGAAGAGGGAAAAGTAGTGCTTAAATATCCAAATTTGTCTATCTCTTATAGTCTCCGAGAGTTGCTCGTTTGAACAGACGGTCGGAATGAAAGACGTACATGTCTATATCGACTCGTATTCCGATGCTGAACAAGAATATATATACTTTATGGAAAAGTAGTGCAACGTCTCCTTCTGCCTGTTACATTGGCACAAACTTAATATATCATATTACATTATCAGTACCGATATCAGATTTATGGCATCATTATGTACGGTAGTCCATACAAGTGCCGAGCGCCCGTCTTAGTGTGTTTGCAACAAAAACACTATATTATACTCGCAATAACGAACATTTTACCGATAAGTCCGATCTATACGTGTTATATACTATTAAAAATAGTCTTGAAACGAATATTCAGAAAATGTTAAACCAACGTATACAATCGGAACCTACCAATCCGAAATATAGGAACATCGTGGATACATATCGCCTCAATTTTTTTTTTATTTATTCTCGAGATGAGCCCTACAAGCACAAGATCAAGAAAATTCGCTCCAGCCATACAAAAGTTCATATATTTGTATTATTGCATGCCTGTTGATATGAGTTTTGTAGTCTTGTGCAGTAAACATTTTACATATGAAATGTCAGATCATTAATAAATTAGTAAAAATAACTAGTTGTGAATTATAAGTGCTATTAAGTTTTAAGCGAAAAATTATAA
Organism: Leucophenga montana; assembly: GCA_035044765.1. Taxonomy (NCBI): domain Eukaryota; kingdom Metazoa; phylum Arthropoda; class Insecta; order Diptera; family Drosophilidae; genus Leucophenga; species Leucophenga montana. The sequence continues at coordinate 952,537 of JAWNNQ010001285.1, read as the reverse complement.
TTTGCATTATTCGAATCGAACTAATAAACGAAGTGAAGCTAAATAAAAGCTTTTACAACATTGTGGAGAGAAAGAAAAAGAGAGGGCACATCAGTCATCGCCTCAAAAACATTCGAGTGCCGTTTCCATTATTTTTATTAGTCTGTCTCTTTCCTTGCATTGCATATAGCAGCGGTGGGCACGAAATTTTGAATCGGGAGCAGTACAACAACATCTACAACAAACAAAGTTTTTGAAGTCATAAATCTAAGCAAAATGAACACTTTTATGATTCTATGCGTCGCGAAGAAAATCCAGCCTTCGCTGTATTATTGTTGTTTGGTTTGTTAAAGTAAAAAAAAAACAAAAAGAACAAAAATTATTGAAACCATTTAAATTTATTTTATTCATTTATCAATTTTTCGAAGTCAACTTTTTCTTTACTTATAGAAGTGCGCAATAAATCGTCAAGATTTATGTCACTTAACTTATTTCTCTAAACATTTTTAATATGTTTTATATACGAAAATGCAGCTTCACACACATATGTACTGACAAAACTTGACTCTAACTTAAGCATCGAAGATTTTAAAATTGGATATTTTTCTTCGGACACTTGCCTCCAAAATTCAATTCCAGATTCCTTCACTGCAAGTATTTGGTAGTCGGATTGCAAATCGCAAAGCTTTATTTGATATTTAGACTCTTGGCTTTCTATGTCTATATCTCTTGGGCTCAAAAATATTCGAATCAATGTTTTGATTTCGTCGAAATCGTTAAAACGCGCTGCAAATATATCCTCTGCAAATTGAATCTAGTCACAATAGGAAGCAAAACGAGCCTCAAACTAGGAAAATTCCATTTTTTCAGCCATTATTAATTTTACTTTGAAAAATTTACAAACCGCAGTTCAATCACTGAGTAAAAATCGTAACACATCAAAACCTACTTCGCTTTCTTACTCAGTGTACTAGACGCGACAGAAGTCATAAATCATAGCAAAATTAACACTTTTATGACGGTCCGCGTCGCAACGAAAATCGTGTGTAGTTGTTGTTTCGTTTTCGGCTGCGCCGAAAGTTGTTGTTGTTGTCTCGTCGAAAATCGCAAGCAAGTAAAAGTAACGGTTTGAGCACTCAGAGCAACGAGAGCAATGACTTGCCCACCGCTGTTTTAGAATAAATAGATTTGGTTGAAAATTATTTGCAGTCAAAATTATATTGCAATTAGATATATTATCCTTTTCTATACTATGTTTTTCTAATAATGTTTTGATTAATACTAATCTATTATTCATTTTTTTTTTATATCTTTCCAGTGTGTATATTCGTCGTCATCTCAAATGTGTAAAATAAATCCATCGATAATATAATTAATAAACAATAGCAAAGCAAAAAGATAAAAAAAAATAAAATGCATGCTATGTAAAAATAATTCATTCATCTAAAATTAGCTTCTTTGTAAATTTTGTTAAATAGTGTAAAAAAAATATTCATAGTTTTAAATAAACGATCCAAGCGATCTCCTCCATGCAAAAATATATATATATAAATCTCTGTAATATAATCTAATATCTATCTTAAAAAATATCTGCAAAAATAATCGAAAATTAATAATCAATAAAATAAGTCTAATCGAATAACAAAAGAAATTACGCGCTCCAGAAGTAAAAATTCAACACGGTTTCTACAACAACATAAAGAAAATTTGTACCGAAAAGTTTCAACTAAGAAAAAAGTTAAGATATGAGCTAAAAATAAAGCAAAAATTTATTGATAAATTGTTTGTGCTCGTCTCTAAATTGCAAACGTCTTTTTGTGTAAAATTTGTGTGGTTCTTTTTTTTTAACTGTGTGTATAAATAAAACTTTGTGTAATATTTGTACAAATAAATAAAAAGAAATACATATAGTTGAAATCAAGATCGTTAAAAACTTGATACTATATAACGTCTATAGTAGAAAATTTTGTATACATATTTCGCTACGCGCAGTGTTCAATAAAAAACCGTCAAAATTGAGCTGTTAACCACGCCCACGATTTCCATATCGACGATAGCGCCACCGACGCCATCGCCGCAACACCATCATCATTATCCACAGCCGCCGCAACATTATACGCCTTTTTATCAGCAGCAGCAGCAGCCATCCCAGCAACAGCAGCAGCAGCAATCCCAGCAGCAGCAGCAACAACACCATCAATTCCAACATCAACACCAACAACACATGAAGTTTCTGGGTGGCAACGATGATCGTAATGGGCGTGGCGTCGGCGTTGGAGGCGTCGGTGTCGGTGTCGTCGGTGGCGTTGGTATGGATCAGCGTAGTGTACAGGATGATGCCGCCAGTGCCGCTGCTGCTGCGGCAGCAGTTGGCTATGTGTTCCAACGTCCATCACCGGGTGCACCCGGTAGTGGTTCGACATTACACGATGCTGCCGCTGCAGAATATGCTGCACAATTTGCGCAGAAACAGCAACAAACGCGTTGGGCTTGCGGCGACGAGCATGGCTTAGATGTAAGTATCTAAAATATAATATTTTAATGTTAGTTTTTCTGCCTAGCTTGAGGTCACTACATTGTTCAAATTTTTCTTCATACAAAAAAAAAAACAAGAACAAACAAATTGTATTTACAGTTAAGACACGTGTTTCGAACACCGCAATGAGTTATTTATCAGTCGCCGACTGTACGAAGCAATTTTTTGCTACTTATATAACAACACTTAGAATAAAAATAATATTTTTAGATTATAATTTCGACAAATTTACGTACGTCTTGTGATGAGTCTTAATTAACTAATTAAATGCAATTTTTCACATGTTCGGTGTCTCACTATTTCCCCAGTTGTAGTTCTTAAGGAATTCTGTTTGTCTTCTATTTAAAAGCAAAAAAAATATATAGTTTCATTATGAATTTGTTCGTTTGTTGCTCATTCCTGGCGCTTGGCCAATTGAAATTCCGACTGCCTTCCAAAATGAAAACGACCAAAGCAAAAACATCCGCAATGCAATTTCGTTTCGACGGCATTAGCAGCCAGTTAGCCTGGCAATCATCTCTTCTTTGCCGACATCGAGCCGCCTAGTAAAGATTCTCTTTCGAATTTGCCGTCATCATCTAGTTGCGTCTGGAGTGGAATGGTTGGCATCGCATAGTACTGTTTTTTCTCTCCTTAACTTGTCATTAAAGCTGCTGACGTTTATATTCAGCTTCTTGTTGATCTTAGATTTTTATAAAAGTCATTGGAATTATGTTGCATCGTAATGTACTAGTTATACTATACATTAAAACATTATCGTTCATAGATAGAATGGAGTTAGAATAGAATGGAAGAGCATAATTATAGTTTACTTACACAACTTTGGAGAAATGATTTGACTGCTGTTAATACTATGCAATACTATTTTCTTCTTATAGATTTTGACCTACTGAATACGAAAATCGCAATAATATTGTTGTCTATGGTTAGAATTTTAAAATATATATTTAAAAAAAAATTTTTTTTCCGATTTATTTCGGTGTTACATTTTAACATATCTCCACTAAATGTTAACCGATTTAGTTAAGTAAACTATCAATTCAAAGATAATTAAACTAACTAAAAATTTTACTCAAGAACTTTATCAATCGGCTCATTAGTTACGGAGCAAACGACAAATTTTCTGATAAAATTTAAATTTAAAATGCCTTCAATCAACATGGAAAATCGAAAAGTTTAAAAAATGCTAGTTTTATAAACTTTTACGTAAACAAAGTCCTTTTACGAAAAATACCAGCTACTGTTGAAGGAAATACATGAAAAGATAACGGAATTATGTAGTGAAAGTACCAAAATTTTGGTTTCCACTACTTTTTTTATTGCTTGATACTAGAAATCTATGTCTACAAAAGTACATCTAAAATAGAGTATCGCCTCTAATAGGAGTATAGTGCGTTTTTTGAGTAAGTAATATTTTTTACGTTGCGGTCACTAGCTCAAGGCAGTCCGTTTTTTTTTTGTCTCAAATTTAATTTTCAACTGATAAAAAGTAAACTTTGATTTTTGGATATTCTTGCATCTTTTCAAAATGATATTCTGCTAAAACTATTATTGTTTTCGATTGATCTTCCCAGATTCATGATTTAATTCCAATCGAAAATCCAACCTCTGTGCAGATGTTGAGTAAGACGGTTTTGAAGATGAAAACCAATAAAAAATGGGGAGAATTCTTAAATGTGTAAAGGAACTATGGTAGAATATTTCAGTTGAACGATATCAAAATTTAGTTTTCGGTATTTCATAAGGTGGTGAAATTCATCGTAATTGCATTAACATTAATAATATAAATTATTTTCAAAAAAGTTGGTTTGCCATGTCACAATTCTCATATTTCCAAATGTTATATCACAAAATGCTATGAAACTTTTATGTTTTTATTTTCTTTAAGCTCTGAGATATAAAAAATGATGAAAAATTGTGCAATATAAAATAATTGCTCTTAATGGAAACCCATATACGAGTAAATGTGCCGTCATCTATTCATTTACAGTTCTAGCCAAACACTTCATTCATCTGCTCCATTAACTAACTGAGTGATATCATTTAAAAAAACCTCGTGAATAGGTGAAAACCAAGTGTTCATCACTTTTATCATCACATTCTATCAATTTTGTGATGATTGTATTGTATTTGCATTTTAGGGATTGTTTGTAATATGTGTTGAGCGTACTTCATAACCGTTCTTCAAATAAAGTATCAATATTGACGTGACATGCCCAGTTCTGGGAATAGCCCTCATACATAGCACCCGCCCACATTTGACTTATTGTAAGTGAACGTTGTTTTTTTTTTATAATTCTGTTGAGTGAAATGTGTTGCATTTTGTATACAGTTCGTTCTATCTAATATAACTATGTATATTCTATACTATTTATATGTATATCAAACTTCATTGAAGTGCATAATCATATGAGCGATCTTCTGTCTCGAAACGCTTAAGTCGTTCGTAGTATTCCTGAAAGAAAAAAGCTTCTACTTCATATAAACGCCAAACACGATAAAAACCTTCAGTGGCATAGCGTAAATTAAATGACCAAGCGCATTGCGTTGGCATGTGCGTTATGACGGCCGGTCCTACATTTTCCATGTCGCAGGGTGCATGCATTGTACCGAAATCAAAGGGTAAAACGGGCTCAGTCTCACGTTTCGAGCGTGGTATATGCCGCACATTGGCTGCATGTAAACGCAGATCGCGACTTTTTCGTTCTTTCTCATTTGGCAACTTCACCGAATTTACATTTTCGTTTTGATTAGCTGCTTTGGCGGCATCCACTTCTCTATAGGCGATGGTGAAATTGTTCAATTGGCGAACATCATTGACGGCGGCGGTATTATTTGTTTGACTAAAACGCTGATTTTCTTCTTGGGTTTGGGTTTGATTAATAAAGAACGTAACATTGATACTACGTGCTTGCACATTGCTGCATTGGTCAAAATACTAGAAGAAAAGCTTCTTAGAGCAAACACTTTAGATTCTGCAATTCTTAAAACAAAACTTACCAAAAGCATAAAGAAAATCGCTATTGTTAAATGGAACACTGAAACATTAAACATTACTCAATTGAATTACAATTATAATACGTTGAATTTGTTTTAACCAGAAAAATTAAAGCTATAAAATATAAATATATAAACAAACAAAATGTTGTCTTATTTGATGAAAAATATAACTCAAATTGACAGTCTAATTTGAATTTTATAGCTTACTTTGTTCTCCTTCGAAATGCAATTATAAAGGCAGTCGATGGGCTGTTGAAGAGATGAACCATATTTATACAAATGCTGTTCTCCTTGATAAGTCAAGATTGTCATTGCTTCAGAGAGCTTTGATAAAGTCTTCTTTCTCTTTTTTCCAATATAATGATCTAACTTTTGAAGTTGGTTTTGAGATATGATAGACAATAATATGATAGGAAATAATACAAAACGACAATTCAAACGATCTTCTTCGTGTTAAGTTAACCATGGCTTTTGATTTGCTTTATTTGCGATAAGTTCGTCACTGGATCATACTTTTGAATAAGTCAGAATGGCATTTCAAAATCTCCGAATAATATTTCCTCCAACAATATCTCCAGTTCACGAAAATCGCAACTCTCCCGTAACAAATCGGCTTTTCTGGACATACATATTTCTGATGACACTTTGTGAAATTGAGACAGGAATGGCCTGAACAACCGCTATGTAATTTTCCGTTTCAAGGCTGCAATCGTTTTTGGATCATAGTAGACACAGTTTAGTAAAATTTTTCTTGATGAATGAAAAGTTTGGCTAGCATTGCGAATGAATAGATGAGGGTCCATTTAGTGGGTTAATTTTATAATGCGTGTTTCTTAATTACTTGTCAAACTTACAGCAGAATTTATTTTTGATATTAAAGTAGTTAGCTCAATACGATGCATGAAAATGAGGGGCTACAAGATTGCAGAACAATATTAAATTGTAGAAAATTCGAAAGAGAATGCATTAACCATAGTGAAAAAACAAACACATTTTATTTCAATGTGTCAGATTACAATTCGTGACAGTTAATGAATGTAATTAATACAATTTTTTTTCTTGTGGCTTTAACGTGGAATTAATATATATTTGTAGGAGATGGAGGTACATTTTCCTTTTCCATTTTAAAGTTCTTTGCATGAAAGCGTAACAAGTCGCAAATTTCCGTCTTGTTCGTGTATTATTCTCCATCAGACTGTCCGTCCAGCTTAACACACACTCCGAACCGTTGCGCCACGCTCAGTCCATATAGCCAACTCGCTGGAATCTCGTCTTTTTGCATATGCAACCTTACGAATGTATAAGAAACACTCTCTCTTTGTCTCTTTCTTCGTTTAATTATACGTTTATCAACACTTACAGTATTCTTAACATAGTTTACTCAAATGGTGATGTTAATAACATAAATAATAATTCTAGTTTAACATTTATTGTTCTAAATCTACGACATATTCATTCGTAGAAATTTAAATAGAAAACATAGGCCTGTTGTAAGAAAGAAAGTACTTTTGTTTCTCTTTTGCTTTGTATATGTAAACTTGAAACGCGGTGCCAATAGCCTGCGAACCGGTAGTATAACGTATGAATACATAATGTGTATAACAGATATAACCGATCGGTATACATAACATATATAACAGATAAAACAGCCACGTGCGTGAGCGAAAGAAATAGCAATAATTTATCACAAAAATTTTACAGAATAGAAACAGAATAGTAACAGAATCCAAATGTGGCCAATTTCCCAAGGCATTAAACACACCATGACCTGGGAATGAGCATGAAATTTTGCTCTCAATACTCGACAAATCGTCAATATATATTGTAATCTTCAAAATACATTGTGATCTACATATAACTTAAGTTGCATGTGAAAGTTATTTGAACGACCTTTGCAACGAAATATCATCTCTAGGTGTTGGGTGTTTTCAATCGCCTGTGGCGTGATCAAGTTATATACATATATATTTTCTTATTTTCTGATTGTACATTCAAGCGTTTTTAATATCATATATGAAACGTGTCAATCGGACTTTTCAGTCATTTCTCAGCTGCAGTCACGCAGAGTTCGGCTCTCGTCACTTGCATGAACTATCAATATCCACAGTGATATTGATACAAAACCTTGCAAATTCCTATTTCGCAGTTAATAAACAGCTTCCTTCGGTTTAATTGCATCAATATCAGTTACTGCCGCCGTTCTTATTTCATTAAATTAATTAGAGTTAACAATTTAACGATATATTATTATTATAATAAAAAAAAAACCCTTGCCGCATAGAAGTCTAGACAAAGAGTATCATCCTCAGCCTCGTCGTCATCATCAACAACGTCAATGCAATTTTCATGGCAGATTTATTATTACTCAATCGTTACAGACATTTCTTCAGCAATCATTAAAACTAATTACAGACACATATCCGTACATCGATATACGAGTATCTATTTAGACTGTGGTTATATAGCCTCGACGTTGGCAAGATACGCGCTTAGAAGCTTTATATCCCTTTTGGCCTGTATAAGCGAATGAGAGGAACTTAAAATAAAACCGGCAAACAAAATACAGAAAAACAACAAAACTAAAATTTATGACTTAAGGAAGCTTTGGATAGAAAAATCGTTAGGCGTGGTGCTGCCAATCGCTGTTAAATGATAGTGTTGCCAGTGTTGTACAGCGACAGAGCGCAGGAAGCTGTAGTGTTAAGTTTATGACTTTCAAGTCTTTGCCAAATTTCATGCTGATTATGAAGTTGTACATTTTTTCGAATTGTATGCAAATGAAAGTGTTTATAGTACATAAAAGGCAACATATTGTAGCGCGCTTTAAAATGCCAAGAATTTTCGTTTCGATTAGACAAACGAGAGCAAGTGAAAGATGTTTAATGCTATACATATGTACATATTTATGGATTAGGTTTGCAGGTTGCTACTGTCTGCATGTAACTGTACTTCAACAGTCTAGTAGTGTAATAACCTTTACTCCGACTGATATCGTCCCCAAAAGAGTAGATGTCGTTTTTAATCAATTTCTGGAGACATGAACAGACCGAATACCACTGACTTTGCTATACAAAGTGTGAAATATTATTTCTAACTAATTGACAACCACGGAGTGTAAATAAATTTCCTCTATCAGCTGTTTTTACTTGAGTTTTTCTACATTTTCACCAATTTTTGAAGGGGTGGCTACCTGCAAACTAAAATTTAAAAGAATCAAATTAGATACTTTTGAAAATTTGCGGTAAAATTTTTATTTTTTGATAATTTAAATGATTTCTAGCGCAGGATTGTGGCCTTTTACTGCTTTTTTCCAAAGTATGTTATCAATAATATGTTGAAAGTTATAGGTTGGCAACCTGCAAGCCAATCCCCTACACATAGTTTAAAATATATATTAATTTTTTCTTACTTCTCTCTATCCTTTTAGAATCCTGACAAATGGAAATACAATCCACCAATGAACCCAGCAAATGCAGCACCTGGAGCACCACCAGGTAGTGGTACAGGTGTTGGCGGTGGTGGAGGTCCTGGACCAATTGGCCCCATTGGCATGGGCGTTGGCAATGGTGGCGGTGGAGTTGGTGGTGGAGGTCTTGGCAGCATGGGCACAAATGGTGGCCTACATCCCTCGATGGGTAATACAGCTGCAGCTGTAGCGGCTGCCGGTATGGCCGCAATGCAACAAGCAGCTGCAGTGGCCAAACACAATCATATGATGTCACAGGTGGCAGCAGCCGCTGTTGCACAACAACAACATCAGCAGCAGCAGCAGCAGCAACAACAACAGCAGCAGCAGCATAATCAACAGCAGCAACATGGTGGTATGGGAGTTGGTGTCGTCGGAGGTGGTGTCGGCGGTAATGGAATGCAACAGCAGCATCAGCAACAAATGAATCACAATCAGCAACAGCAGCAGCAGCAGCAGCAACAACAACAGCAGCAGCAGCAACAACAACAACAACAGCAAAATCAACAGCAACCCGTTGGACCACCACATCAGTTAATGGGTGGCAATGGACTTGGTGGTGGCAACGGCATGGGTGGTGTTGGTCTTGGTGGCGGTGGCGGCAACGGTGGTAATGGTATGGGCATGGGCAATGGCGGTGGTGCTGGTCCACACGGTCATCCGCATGGCGGACAAATGCAATCGCATCAGTTCAATTCGAATCTATTGAATCATGCTATGAATAATCAAGCTGCCGCTGCTGCGTTAGCAGCAGGCATGCCGCCGCATATGCAACAATATCCACAGACACCAGCTGGTAATATGTATGATCATCATCAGGCCACCGGTGGCTTACATCCAGGTATGAATGGTGTACCGAAACCGCCGCCCGGACATGGTGGTCAATTGGGACCACCCGGGCCGGGTGAACTTGTCTATATGGGTGGACAACAACATGCTGCCGCTGCTGCTGCTGCAGCAGCAATGGGCATGATGCCACCACAGAATCAATATATGAATAATGCTGCCGCGGCTGCCGCTGCTGCGGCCAATCGAAATGCAGCGGTAAGTAGAAATACAAGAATTATAATTACTCTTAGCTAGAAGTAGACTACTTTCTATTTGCAACATAATCCAAAAAGCTTTTTAGAAAACAAACAAAACAATACAAACATTTAACACTCACGACACGAGCTATTTTGCCGTTTGTCTTTTTACTAAACACTCTTACAATTGGAAAAACTTAACTATCATGCCGTAACCGGGAAAAAGCTCTATTGCCAATCAATATTTATTGAAAAATGACGGATGACTAAACGTGCTCGGTGAAGGCACACGACAACGCTGCCAATCAGTCATTCACCGTGTGCCCGCGCTTGCTTGTTCAGTCTTATCAATCTTATCAGTCACTTTTGGCATTATATATTCCTATATATTGTAGTTTCTACAGCTTTTTTTTTCACGCAAACAGCAATTAGTTGCAGTATTTCATATTTTATATATGTAGGTATGCATTAGTCATTTCTTTACGTTTGAGGATAGGTCAGTAGTCACTTGGCTCGATGGCTGGCTGGCTGGCTGGATGGCTGCCTTATCTAAACAGCTTTTGTTCTATTAGCAGCTATTAAAAATTTACTCGTTCAAACCATGATTGATGCGTTTAAGCATTTAAAAGTCGATAATTTCTTTTCGCTGACTTGCACGTTCCTATTGACTTTGATGGCTTCCAATTATTTGCGCTTTAAACGATTTGTTGAGGCATTTTTTTGTTTCAGCGCAAGTATTTTCAGCACATGTTCTGTCTTTTCTATAATTGGATTCCTTCTGTTATTTGCAGATTAGCAACAGATGCAACGTTAAAGTCTAGTCTGAGCGTATGAAAAACCTTGCTATGCACATTTAGCTTATAAACTATCAAAGATGTTAGTAACTCTCTTTGGAGATAGCGCAAAATTAATGGGATTTAATACTACATAGAAAGATAGCATAGAATTAACAGTAAACAATAGCTTGAAGATGCAGCTTGTCTCTTTAGCTATGATTTACAGATATTATATTGCCATGACGAATACTAGTTTGGAGTCTAGCGCTTGAAAAGGTCACAATTGAAAATCTGAAAGAAATTACGGAACTATTTTTCTGCGGAACGCCGAAAGCACTAAATACAATATCACGCTTAGATAAGTTAATCTATGGAAAGCAGTAGAGTTCAGAACAAACTGTGCACATACCTTCAGTGTATTTAAGTTGTCGCTCAAAATGTGATGAATGCGATATGTTTAAACATATTCAATTCCATTTCCCTGTATCGTAATGAAGATTTCTGCTAATTTTTTATGAATTTACGGAGTTTTTCAACGTTACTTTCAGTAACCACGGAACAATTCTCATTATCAACTTTATTCATCAAATTATACATTTCCGTAAAAGTTTTGCTGAATTTAAAATAGATCTTAATATTTGCTTAATATTTAATTATGGACCAATTATTCCAAATTTTGAGCGTGATATCTCCGCTTTCAGTGGACCAAATGTCATAAAGTTTAACGAGAAAGTAGGGAAGAGCAGCATGAAAGTTTCGAAGGCACTATCTGGCGCCATTACGACTTACGAAACAAGGCACACCGAACCACACTTCCAGATAAATACTCGGTAACGGTGTTCCTGCGGAACTGCAAGCTGCTCATTAAAACCAACCCTGTACTCTCCATAAATATGGCAAATGTACTGTATAAGAACTAAAGCCTTGCTGAGAATGAAAAACGCCAATAGAAAACAATAGAAATTTAAGAGGTTGAATTTTTTTTCATGGATCCTATCATCATAACATGACCAAATTTACATGGGACCACCCATAAGGTAGTACGCCTTTCTAGTAAAATCAGTCCACATGGTAAATAAGTTTCGCTATGAACAAACGTAAAATAATAATAAAAAAAGATTTCGATGAATTTAGAATCTCTTCCATTTTTTTTAAGTACTAGAATAACGGTTATATAGAGATCTAGTATCTCAGACAGTCTTGTATTAAACTAAGAACTACTTTGTACAGAAATCTCTTATGACTTTCGATCTTTAAATAAGAATACAAGACTAATTTAAGAAAACTATTCACAATTTAATATGGTGTTAAAAACCTACCCACAAATGTATCATTTTGAAATATAATTCGTCATTTGCATGAAAAAAGCTAACGATCTATTATTTCTACATACTATTAACAGAAAATTTTCCATTCTTTCATTCATTTTCCTTATCATATCGAATAATTTTTTAAACAAATTTATTTCAAACTACATTTTTGGAAACTTCGCAGAAAATAGTAAACTTCAGCGTTGAATACGAAGAAAAAACCAAACACAATTCTAATGGATTTATTAAGTAAACAAAAGCTAGTGCTGCAAAATCAATCACAGATGTACTCAAGAAATATGTGACTGCTTGTCTAAAGTGTACGGAATTCTGTTTTGGTTTTTTTTTTCTTTGTAAAAATTCCAATAAACAAATATACTTTTCCCGTTAATAAGCATAAGAAACAGTATTCTTTCCTTGAATAAATATGGTTATTTGTGATCGAAGATGAGAACAATATTGGAACGACTTACAAAGTGAGATATCTAATAAAGATCAAATAGAGATATCGTGTAATTTAATTCGTTTTCAATAATTATTCACTTTGAGTATAGTTAATATAAAGTATCATTTGTAATTTTTTTTCTAACTGGCAAAAAGTATCGTTATTCGGGTGATTTGAGCCACAAAATTTCACAATAAGTTCTTAAGAACTCTATATATTTTGTTATCATTCATGTGACAGATAGCTCCCAAATGTAGGCTTAGAAGAGTCCATCGTTTTCCGAAGTTGATCACAACAAAAGCAACATTTGAGAAGTTGCCGTTTAAGACAATGCTCTGTAATGCGAACGTACATGTTTTATAAGAAAATTGGACTTTCATGTTTTTGTAATGCGGTTTGGGAAAAAGACACATTCTTTAGAAAGACTAGCACGAGTTTTATTTTTACTAGTTTTATTTTTATTTTTACAAGCTATTGTTTAAATTACAAAAGTTTATTCTGTTCAAATTATGGAACTCCATTTTGAACCACTTCTACTGATTGGTTAAGACTATAATGGGAAATGAACGTATAAACAAGCATACGAGGGCTGCTATTTATATTTCGGGAACTGGCAACACTAATGTCAAAAGCTAAAATCTGGCAACGCCATAATAAAGTTTGACTTTTTTTTTGGCATAAACGTACTCACAAAGTTTTGATGTACAATTGCTATTTGTTTTGTGAGTTACAGTGAGTTAAGAAAAGCAATTTGGCCAAAAAATTTAAATTACAAGAGAAGGTTTGATTATTTTTCACAACTTTCAACGTGGTTTATCTCAACAAGAATGTGTCAATGAACTGAGTTCTTTGTATGGCGATAAATCTCCATCAAAAACCGCAGTATATCGCTGGTATAGTGAATTCAATCGTGGTCGTAGTTCGGTCGCCGACGAATTCCGTGAAGTTCGTCCGAAATCGGTTGTTGTGCCCAAAAACATCGATGCAGTGCGTGAACTGATAATGCAAGATTGTCATGTGATATATCGTGAGATAGAAACATCCTTGCACATTAGTTCCACCATAATACATTCGATTTTGCATGAACACTTAGCTGTAAAAAAAATTTGCTCTAGTTGGATACTTTATAATTTATCAATCGCTCAAAAAAATGGCTCGCGTCGATTGGTGTAAGGAAATGATTAAAAACTTCAGGTGACGCATCATGGATATATGCGTATGAGCCGGAAACAAAACAGCAATCGACCGTGTGGGTATTCCAAGACGAGCCAAATCCAGCAAAAGTTTTCGGAAGGACGGTCAATTCTGAGTGGTACACGACCATTTGTTTGTCGGAAGTCTTCGGAGAAATTGGTAAAACCAACCGCCAAAGACGAATCATTCTCCATTATGACAGTGCAAGCTCTCACACATCTCGTCGAACAAGTGCATTTTTGAGCAGTCAAAACATCGAATTAATGACTCATCCTCCGTACAGTGCTGATTTGGCACCCAATGACTTCTTCTTGTTCCAGAGTGTCAAAGGTAAACTGCGTGGTCAACGATTTACGAGCGCCGAAGAAGCAGTTGAAGCGTTCAAAAACCATGTTTTGGAGGTGTCTCAGGAGGAATGGAAAAACTGCTATGACAAATGTTTTGAACGAATGCAAAAGTGTGTTGATCATCAAGGGGAATATTTTGAAAAAAAAAAACAATAATCCATTTTCATTTAAAAATGTTGGATATTATTTGCTATTCCCGAAATATAAATAGTACCAATCGTATACCTATGTCCGTTTGAACGACTTCACCATATACCCGTAGTTCAACATACAGTTTCTCACGGCAGTCGAATCTACTTCCTATGTATGTACATATGTATTTATGTATGTTCCTGAAGCACACCCGAGTTCATGTCGAGTGGGTTAAGAACTACTGCACATATGACTACATACAAATAGTACTTTCAATGAAAGAAAATTCAGTCCACTAAACAACAAAAACCACATGTCCATTATCGTACACAACTCATTCACATCTCATCTTTGCAAGCTTTATCTGAATATGATATGCTCTTTTTTTGTTGTTGTACGCATTTTGCATTAATTTTTCTTTCGCACGACTTTTGCCACCACTTTAGTAGTGAGTTTTTGAACCTGTTCTTTTTATTTTCCTTTGGCAAATGTATGAGAAGAAAGACAGAGAGCGAGATAGACAGTGTATCCACTGTAAGAGAGAGAGAGAGAGAGAGAAGAAAAAAAAAACTATATATAAAGCAGAATTCTTTATATGTAACCATATTTGCTTAATTCGCATTCCTGTTGCAATTTCATGCCTTATATGTATGTGTGCACGTGTACGTGTACATTTGTATAAGTATGAATGTGTATTTGTATGTGTTTGTGGAGTACGCAACAAAAACAAAAGCAACGCAACAAACGCTCGCGTAATTCTCGCCAACGAGTTCGAGTTCAGTTTGATTTGATTTGAGTTCGTTTCGCTCTTTAATAAACTTTGCACATACATAATAGGGTATTATCATTTCATGCGAAAGTTTGTAACACATTAGAGAATTATGCTGAAGTTCTGAAAATTACTAATATGTACTTCCATTTTAATAATAATTCATAGTAATATTGTTTTTAAAATTAATATTAATTAAAAATCATAAATTTTGTTTTTTAATACTCGTATTAAAGATATTTAAGATCCACAATTTTTTAATACAATAAAAAATACTTTTTGAAAAATATGCACTACCTTAAAAATTAGGACCTCATCACGAGAGCTGGTTTCTCATATTCTAATTTCTATGTATGTATTTTGAAGCATAGATTCCAAAAATACCAACTATGTTTCGTTTTCTTAACAATCGCTTCACTGATATACTCAAAAAACATTTTTGAGTAGTTTTTCAGTTATTTGCTCATATCTCCATCTGATTTGTTGGAATTACAGTTCACAACTCCGTGAGCCTCAGCTTTCTGTTATTAGAAAAACACACTAAAATTCGGATAAGTCATATATCAATTTTGACTCCGGAGTCGATTAATTCTGCTTTTGTAGTTTTTTTTTTTTTAAGAGTATCAATGCTTCGGTTTTACAGTGCTCAATGTTCTTTCTTGTTTGTTTAAGTTTTTGCATGGGAACTCGATAACATTTCATGACTGAAGTAAAGTTAGACTTATCCATTGCAATTTACCACAACTTATTCGGTTCATAGTCTGCTCGCTCACACTATCTCTCTTTCTCACTCATTGCACTGATACTTATAGAAACCAAAGTTCTTTCAGCATTGTTCATTCTTTCTTTAATAAGCTGTCTCTTTCATACTTCAGCTGGCGCATCTAAGTGCGTTTGAAATAAATGAAAGAATTTAATACTTGTTGTGTGAAATATTTTACGTAGACAATTTCTTCCATTTCTTTTTCTACTTTATTTGCGATGAGCCGTTGTTATTGTTAATGAGTTTCGCTTAAATCGCGAATTTATTGCATTTTTCAGATGGAAAATAATTTTAATTAAAAAATTGTCTTGCATATTAAGATTGTGTGTGTGTGTTTCTTTAATTCAATTGATCAGCAGGTGCGAAAGAACAAGAAATGAAAAAAGAAAGGAATGGAGATAGGAAGATATTTTATACAATTTAACGTTTTGTATTAAGTGGAAGTATTGACAGACAGTCCAGCATGCTGGCTGTTTTGTATTAACTGGAAGTATTGACAGACAGTCCAGCATGCTGGCTCAAGCTGCGTGACGTCAGTTTATATTTGTCATTTGTAGAGCGTGTCATTTGTTTCCTTGTTGGTTGATGTTTTTTTCTCCCTTTTTCATTTGTAAATTGTCGCTAATGCGCGCAAAGCAGAAAAAAGTGTAAGAGTGAAATTTAGCACAGAAGCCTTGTGCACCTGTCCAACTGCTATATTAGATACCCTCATGTCCAGTGACTGTCAGAGAGAGAGAGCCGTCTCAAGGATAGGAAGAAGTTAATAAATGAATAAACTTCGCATCGTCTAAAGCTTTACTCAGTAGATAATTTAATGGCATTAATGATGGAAAATAATTTCGGGCATATGACCACCACGGGAAAGTCTGACAAACTGCATCCTGGAGATCCAATTTTCTATAATTTTTTCAATCATTTGAGGCCATACAGCACGAATAATAGTTAGCTTTCATGGCTGAAATTGATATTCCTACAGAAAGTAGTTTAGTGGTGTCCAACAATGTGGCCGTTTCTGCAGATTATGTTGTAGTTAAACTCTTCCCTTAATAAGTCGATGGTTGCCCCAGAAGCATGGTATTTAGCGACATCGTGTTGGTACCAAAAGCATTCCAGACCATGTTCACATACACGTACTTTGGAAGCACAAAATCGTTCATAATAGTTGCGTATCGAGTGGCCCCATAACCGCACCAAGAAGTGCATTTTTCGGTGTGTGTCGGTAGATGTGGCAGAAGTCACTGAATAAAACCCAAATACTGAACTCTTTGCAAATGAAGTAGTTGCATGATGATTTTCCAATTATTATTGTTGCCACTTTAAAAATTTACTTCCTCAAAAAAACATTCTTTAATATCTTTTAATAATAATGATACTATTTGAGTCACTGTACATTTCATTTTCTACATTGGAGACTTTTGGGACCCAATGAAATTTTATCACCCCAGGAATATTGTACATAAATTGTGTAATGCAACCCTCTCAGTGCAACTCATAGCAAAGTTTTCCCTTGTTTTGACTACCTTCCCACATTGTTGTTGTTGTTGTTATTGGCGTCTGTCTACTAGTGCTGTCTGTCTATCTATTTAGATTTTGTTGTTGTTGTGAATCATATTTCAAACTATTCTCTTTTTTCGCCTATTCTTTTACTTTTTTTTTTTACACATTTCCTTACTACTTTCTTTGTTTCCTGAGCTCAGTCATATAGTTGTTTCTCTTTCACTCCCACAGCGCATATAGTATGACACTCTTTCACTCGCACACATTGATTAAGAACGTTTGACGCTATTGTTCAATGTTGTACAATTTATTTATGTCATCGTTACCGTTCTCTCTCTGCGCCGTTTACACTCTTCTTGCATGCACTACTGCTGTGTGCTATCGTAATCTCAACTGGCATAAAATCAGTCTGGACGTGTGCCCAAAAAATGAAAAAAAAAAAAAAAAAAAACGAATAATAGTAATAAAATAAAAGAAACAGTGTGAAAAAGAAATAAAAAGACGCAGACAGGAATTTTGTAACTTTAAGCTTTGTTTCGTTCTGCCCTACTACTCCACTTTAGTATCGTCTTTTTCTTGCCCACATGCATGTTGAGAGCAAACATTCTCACCTCGTTGCAATCTTCTACTACGCTCTTGCATGCTGTCTGTGTTAAGCAATGCTTTTTGCCTGCTAATTGTTCTTGTTGTTGTTGCTTTCTTTTATCGTTTTTATTTTATTATTGTTGTTGTTTTAGTTTCTTGCACACTATCCTGCTGTTTCTCTCTTGCTCTCGCATGTCGTAGGTCATTGATTTGTGTTTGCTATGAGGTGCACATTGGTACAAACTGGTGCGTTTAGCGTTAAAAATATTTTTCAATATATAATTGTTCTAAAATTCACTATGGACACTATTTCGTAGTGGTAAAGATTTCTAATCGACAGATCTAACTTCTAGGGGTAACATTCTATACAAGCTCACTTTATTTTAGGAAAATTCTTTATTGTAACCGATATAATCTTGAAGTTTAGTTTTGATTAAGGCTTGTATTGTTTTTTTTTTTTATTTTGATAATAAAGAAAAGCACCAAAAGCATTTCAAGCATCTTTAACTTTGCATTCTCAAAATGTTTCGACCATAATTTTGCTTTTGTATGTGAAACAGCTGATTTTGTTTCGGTTGTATATACAAAAACTAAACAACAAATTGTAAATTGTGATTGATTTTGAAAAATGTTTGTAGAATTACTTATTTTGCTACTTGTCTTTGAAGTCTTTCAAGAGAAAGTGAGCAGAATTATATTTTTTTCCTTTTTTTTTTACAACTACTCACTCAATACGAGGAAAGACTAACTTAGAAAAACTAACTTAGACTAAATTTTAACAAAATAATTGGGAAACTGCATTTTTTCTTGCATCTTTCGGTGAAGCCAGCTTAGCAGGTTTTCAACAAAAAATCACGTGCTTGACGTATTTTTTGTAATACACGCAAAACATCTCATTAATCATATTTTTTTTAGTAGAGAGTAATGAATATTAAGATGATGTGCAACAACGGATTTTTGTGTTAATTAATTTACAGTCAAGTCAAAATATGAACTTTTTTTTTTGGGATTTATGTGGCCGAGTTTATTATGAAACATATTGTGAGTTCCTGCCTGAGAGATAATTTTCATTTAGAACAATTGAATTTCTATAATTGCGCACTTGAACAGTGATTAAGCCATTTGAGACACTAAAGAATATTCCTCTTTCATTTCGTTGATAATCATACTCTTTCGTGAGTTTCTCAAAGAGTGCTACAAATCACTAGAAAATTGGAAATGGTTCGGTTGGGTGGTTCGTGGAACATTGGAACCACTTTTTTGGTTCATTTTTTTTTGGAACCATGGGTTTGGCTCGGTTCATATCTATTCAAGCCTTGCAAAAATTCATTAGAAACGAAGCATTTATAGACTTGCTTGTTTACGTTGGTTTTCAACGGTTGTGAAAGCATCTTGTCATCTTTTCTTATTCCAACAATATGTACATACATAGTATGTAGAATTTGATGGCTTAAGCTCTAATATGCATGATCTGGCCCATGTACATGTGCATGTTGGCACATACAAATGTGTACATATGCGGATACATTTCTGTTTATGCTTATTGCTGGTAGATAAGATACTGATTTTGTACTTGTAGAGTTCAAATGGAGTGGCAGTTAAAATGAGAAAGAGACGAACGAGATATGCACTGTTGAATAGTAAGTGAATTCTTTTGCTCATTTGCCTTGTCTTTTCAATCAGTTTGATCGTTTCTTGTATCGAAGCAAGTTCAGCACAACTTTAACTGGTATAAAAATTCGGGCGGCACTAAGTTTGCAATTTCGATCAATGAGTGATACTAGTGACAATAAGTAGACCAAATTAAAGTTTTAAAAATATGAAGAGTATAAAAACTGCGGTTTTACCAAAAGCCAAATTGATATAAATTTTTTAAAGTTTGTTTTTTAATACAGAATTTTCTAGTGTGCTACATTTATTACAGTGGTTAGGGAAGGGGAGGGGCGTAGGTTTTCCAGCGCTACTTCAAACTTGCAACGTTTTTAAATTAAAAACCATTTTTTTTTCTGTTTCATGTTGAGCCCCCTCCCCACTCCTTGGCTGGCTGTCCCTTTGCTGCATTGAAATTGTTGTTGGTCTATGCAAATGTGCGCGGCTATTTGCGACTGCATAATTTTCGCATGCTTTTGTTCTAGTTTTTCTTTGTTATTCATTCTAATACTTTTTCTACACTCATTGTCATTATATCTGCGTTCTTTCTCTCTCGCCATGATTCTCTTTTCGAGCTGATGTACTAATTAGACATGGGCATAAAAGTTTTCTAGTGCTGTATGCTTTTTCCATTACAAAGGTGTAAGTTGGAAGAAGAAGCAGAATAAGCGGAAAAATATAAGAAGCAGAAATGGTTTAAACTCATTTGATCACTATTATTTGCTGACTAAATTGCCATATAATTTTATGTGCTAGCCCAATGAGTGCTTACTTTAATTTAATGAAAAATTTGTAAGTAAAAATTAAAATGTAAATTTAAGTGTTTTTTTTTTGTTTGTTGTTGTTTCAGTATGCAAACGCACCACATACAGATAGCCGGCATTTTTACATCAACACTTGAGCACACTGTGAATTGCATATGCAATTAGCATGTATATACATGTGTATGTATATGTGTGTGTATGTGCTTTGTCTGTCTCTTTATCTTTCTGCTGCCCTGCTCCTTATGCATGTTATGCCATGCTTTCATGCCGTCTTTTTTGAATCTGACAAGCATAAATTTATTCATATGAGCTTGGGCTGTCAAAAATTTGTAAGCTGCTTTTTATGATTAGCTTGTGTTTTCTTTATTATTCTTTACTTATTTATTTTGCTTGTTTCTTTTTTTTTTTTACTTGCTCGTTTACTTGGCAAGTTAAGCAAGCAGCTGTCTTTGTATCTAATTAACTCCTGCTGAACTTGCGTTCTTTTTAACGCGCGCTCTTCTCATTTATACCCATTATTGAGAGTTTTGTGTATATTTTTTGCAAGCAATTAAAAAGAGATAGAACGAGAGAACAGTAAGCAGAGAAACAAGTTGCTTAGTTTGATTGCCAACTTCGACGAAGCAAGATCATAAAGCTTCGCTTGACTTTTCATGTACACTGTAAAAAATTTAGTAACAACTCAGCAGCAATATTTATTGAACGATCCTGTAACTTTGACTCTAACCAAATCAAATAAAGTTACAGATATTTTATAACAATTATTAAAATACTTGTGTCGAGTATTTATACACTGTCTATGATATTTGTGAGCGGATACTATGTAGGTTAGTGTACTGTGTATGTAGAAATGTCACTGTATGTAACATAGTAAAGGAAATGTGTATTGGATACCCTATAAAATATGAGGGGATCTAGCTATGCCGTCAGTTTCTTTGTTTATTTTCAGATACTATAAGACTGACGTCATTCCACTAAAAATGTACTTGCCTAATTCCACGTTCAAGAACTTATATAATATTAAAGTTATGTTTTTATAACATGAACAGTTAAAGAGCTCTCATTCGCACCTTTTGAACGTAAAGAGAGTATTTTTGTCAGTTTGGTAGCTGCAGCGATGAATTCTGAGAAAGGTTTTATTTTATTGTATTAAAAATGTTACAAAAAATGTATATTAGTTATGCACAAAAAGCATTTAATACTAAAGGCATTTAATAATATGCATTTAAATTTCAAATGGTGACATCAGTTGAAAGTAAAATATGAGGTATATGTTAGCATAATTAGGGTTAAAATTGTATATCCTCGTAGTTAAAAAACACGGCGAAAATTTCGCCTTAATTTTGTCTTGTTCAGAATATTGATTCGTTTTTTAGACATGTCTACTCCTTGTTAAAAGGATAGACGCAACTTCACTTCTATTGAAAACGACTGTTGCTTTTATACAATAGATAATTTAAAAAAGAAATTATAAACATTTTCTTTATTTAATGCTCGTACACGTTTATTATAAAAAAAATTAGTAGATTAAAAAATAACGGAACACTTTTTGCATGGGTTTCTCTTAATGTCTCTTAATGTACTTAATTAAAAGGCAATATGAGCAGACAGAGTAAAGACAATTTGTGTTTTGTCTATAAAAGGGTATTTTTGCATGTCAATTAGTTTAAATTAGTTTAAATAAAATTAAATATAATATATAAATAAATTATTGAGTGCTGGCTGTGCCACCGTTTTGGTTTATGACTTCGAAACTCTGCTTTTTCACACAGGAATGTAGAGTGTTTCGGTAGTTCAACGTATTCTCGCTAGTTTAATTGCTTGTGAATAAGAGCATTATCCCGTTAAAAAAAAAAAACCCATGCGAATCATCCAAAAAGATTATTTAACTTTGGGAACACAGATTTCAATAATAATTTGAAACGAATGATATTCGCATTCTGCTCAACAAAAAAACCTAAAAATAGTATTGGTATCTATCAGAACCGTTTAAATTTTAACGTTTTTCCTCGGTAAAGACGACCGATCGTCAATGATTGAATCAGGTATCAGTTTGAACAGTCCACTTCATACAATCTCTTGTAAATTTTACTCTTAACTGCTTGCGAATAGCATTTATAAAAGGTTCTTTATTTTCAGTTATTTAAGATGAAAAAAGTACGTTGCACATATGAAAGACTTCCATTTAATGCGGCTAATTATTTTATTTTGGCAGCCAATTTTGTATGAAAAGTTTAATTTTGAATATACCAATCAACAGATCTGGAGCTGCGGTTTAACTTTTCTACCACCTTTTGTTTGAATATTTCTTGTGAGTGATTTTTTTTTTTCACGTTCCAACTACTTCTACTCATATTTTGCTTGAATTTTTATCAAATTTTTACACTTGTGCATTAATTTGAAACTGGTTTACGTCAAAACACGTTACTTTACGTTAAAAATTTAAGTTTGAAAATACATTTTTAAATCGTAAGGGTTTAATATGGAATAAATATAAATTCTAATGAGTCACAATCGTATGTTGTCATAAACGCTGTTGATTTAAAATTGTGTTATTTTACTTAGAGACATGTTAAAACCAAAGCGAACACACAAATCGAAATTTTTTCTCAGTGTACATATATCTAACGCACATTACTATTGTAAAATGAACATGTGTTCGGGTATTGAGCCTGCATTAGAAACAGCTGCTTTAACAAATCTCAATATTGTGAATCAGTGCTCTCTCTAGTTTATGACGACTTCTGTTTCTCTTTATATGAGTATATCTATTTCTCTTACGAGTTTATCATTTAAACTCATGTTGTTGTTGTTGCTATTGTACGTACATATGCAGGTACATACATATATCTAATTATTGCAATTATACGTATTAATTTAATAGACTTTTTAATGATTCGTTAAATTGTTTGACAAATTAATTTGTCTGTTATTTATGTGTATAAACTCAAAAAGTTAAATTGTTTCTGTCATTGACGATTTGTTGTTGTTGTTGTCTATATCATACATATGTATATGTATAGGTATATACTCAGCTAAAAAGAACTGAATAGAATACATATATACATTTATATAGAAAAAAAAAATGTATAATAACTACATGACATAAATTCAAATGTGCATTGTAAATACATATATTGTATAATTTAAACCTACGCTGCTAAATGCTTTTATAATTTTACAAACGTTATTTAAGTAAGCGATTAACTGAAAACTACGTTTAACTCTTAAACTGCAGTTATTACCAGGTTCAGTTACTAATTAAAAGTAAAATATTGTAAAATCTTAGTGTTAATTTAGAATATAGAAATTAGATAAATCCGGAGTAGTTATATTTTGCATTTTTAAAAATGAAAGTGCTTTTCGGAGATTTTTATTAGATATGTTTCCAGATATTATCAACAGTAGGAAACATCATCTACGTGCTTCCTTTAACATATGAAAAGAGCGCCTAATCATTTTTCGTCGGGAAATGAGAATATGCATATCTGAATCCGCTTTGATAAGCCTGGACTGGAAACTGAAAAATTTCACCATAGATTTTCGGTTTGTGCTTTAGTTTACTCTAGATTACTTTGAACAAATTAACTACAATGCAAAACACGTCCAAATTTGTCCAACCAGGATCCAACTTCTGTCGATTATTATTGTTATGATTGCCAGGATTTAGTTAAAGGATTTTTTAGTTTTTTTTTTAAATAACGATTTCGATCTGTTTTACCGAACTATGTTTTGATGTATCAGTTAATTGCTATTCTTATAGCTTTCCTATACACAAATTACATAAAGAATGTGTTATTTATTTGTGCGTTAAATTATTTATTTCGATTTAGTTATACCAGTTAGATTAGGTTAATTGGCTGTCAAAACAGTTGAGTTCATAGATACTGAATCTTAAATCTATATATATATATATATATATATATATATATATATATATATATATATATATATAAATGGAAATATGTATGTATGTTCCCTATAGACTCCGAAACCGCTCAACCGATTTTAATCAAATTTAGTTACAATATTCAAAATAGTCCCGTGGGTAATCCTGTGAAGTTTCGTGGCGATTGGATAAACAGAAAATTTGTTTGGATTTTTTAGATTTTCCTTCCAGTTTTTTTTGGTTTCAATAAGAAGGATCATGTGGAAAGAGGGAAAGGGGGAAGGAGTGGCAGGGGAAAGGGGAGGCCCGCGTACAACGTCGCGTGGACCTTCTAGTACTTTATATACCTGCAACAAAAATGACACTTAAAACACTGAAAGTGAATTAGTAGTATCATTTTTATACTTAGTGTGTAAATTATTATAAACAGATAAGTATATGTATGAATGTAAACCATAAATCTTATCTGTCGAACGTAAACAAATGGTGACTGTAAGTTGCTAATGTAGATTCAAGGAGAATCTAAATGTTCAACTGTGAAGTCTCTAGCTCTTATATAGTTCCTGAGATCTGTTGTTTTGATACAAACAGACGGATGGACAGAGGACTACTGTTTGTTATATACATTCGCTTAAACTTATACCCCGACTTCGTACACCCGTATTGTGTTGATCTGAAAATGAAATCTATTCAAACGGTATTTTGACGTGATAACGTCTATTAAATCGATGAACTCCGCCAAATACGAAAGAGCCATGCCCCTCACGTTCCGCCTGAAGGCGGCTTGTGTGTGATGCATTGGCTTGTGAAAGCTATAGTTATGTGTGTGTGTGTGTGTGTGCCTGTTTGCGTATTAGTGTTATCTAGCGCGCGGTGGGGTGCGGCTTAACGTCATATACGATCTTGTTATTGTTGTACTTGCTGCTGTTGCTGTAGCTGTTGGTGTTATTTTTTATTGCTTTACCACTCTTTTCTTGTAGATTTTTGTTGTTGTTGTTACATTTTATATGCGTAAATATATTAAATTCCTTATTTAATAGACACTCACAAATACTTGCTGCGCAAACAAACCCACAAACACGTATACGAGCCGAACATTAAGAGCGTGAGAGCGAGTGAGTGTTTGAGTTGCAGCTCACTAGTGTAAATGCAAGCGTGAGGGGGCGAGATACAGCGATTAAAAATGAACGAGTAGATTTATTTTTAGTTGTATTTAATTAAAATATTTAAAAATAAAATTTTTTTGTGTTTGATGCCTGCAACGCCAAACTATATAGAAACGCGTTTTATCTCTTTCTCTCGCAGCATACATTTATAGTAGTAGGGACAGTGGAAAGGAGGGGTAGGAAAGGGGATGCAAGGGGAAGGACAGATTGACGTCTGCCAGGGTACAGCTAGGCAGACATCAAATGCACGAAGTCAAAACGAACAAGCGAAACAATAGATAGAATCAATACGAAGCACATTTGGGCTTTTTTATAAAATAAAATAATTTAATTATAAAAAAATAAGTGGTTTAGACTTAAAAATATATTGGTGGTAATTTATTCGGTATAACAATATCGATTAACGGTTATGCGTTTTTGTCCCCAAAATCCTAATTTCAGTTATTGTTTAAAACATGGGTCTGGAGCGGAGCGCTATCAAATTTTCAACTGCTCTTGTTAAAAGAAATTTATATTTTTTTATAGATAAAAGTTAGGTACTCTATAGTGATTTTATGTATTATAATTGCAGATTTCGTATTTTTCTGTAGATTTTTCTGTCGATAAACATTCGGTATTTTATAGTTCTTTTTTATCTAAATAATTGCCGAAGGATTAATCCTTTCTGTTCTAGATTTTGATCCGAATAAATTGTTCGAAATTGATATCATTTTTAACGGACCATCCTTTTTTCAATTTCTGAAAGATTTTGTGGTTTGATTTCACATAACGTTGTAAATGTGAATTTCATAGTACAATGAAATCAAATTGCTAAATCTTTCTAAAAATGACAAATGGAACCATTTTAACGAAACGGTTTTCAATCGAATTTTTTAGAATATACTTTTTTTTATTCGAATGCAGACGAAAAAAATAAAATGTGTGTAGCACGAAGCGCAGCAATCGTAAAATTCTGGTTTCTTCAATGCCCTTTTTTAAAATGCATTTAAAATGTCGGATAACGATTTCATTCACAGTGCACACAATCAATATTTTCAACTATCAAACAATTTTTTTGATTTTCGCTCTCGTTTTTTGCTCATCTAATTCTGCTAAAGAGCGGCTTAGCTCTTTTGACTACTTACTAACGCTCATGTTGTTGCTCTTTTACGTTTTCGGATTATGCACAATATTCGCTCTCGTTCGTACTCAAAACGTTTGAAGCTTCTTTTTCTCACATACAAATACATATTACTAATTAAATTACGCGTTTGGATACAAATTGTCGCCGGCTCTTTGGGGCACACAGTTATTTACTCATGGCGGAGCTCTCTATTTTTATATCTCTCTCTCTCTCTCTCTCTCGCTTAGTTGTGAGTACTTTTTATACATTTGTTGTTGTGCGAGCAAATGAGTGTTTGTGTCAAGTATATTTTTTTTCGCACATTTAGTTTGGCTGTTGGCCGCGACAGTTGACTCCATCTACTGTGCTCTCGTTCGTTTTAATTTTGCTACTCGGCAGCAAAAACAACGATCTTCGTTAAAGTTATTATTTGCTGTTGTAGTTTACGATCGTTTTATGTCGCGGCGCTTTATTCGCGTCACACGAAACAACACCTCTCGGCGAATTTTGCCGTTAGTTTTAGCCGTCGCCGTAGAAAAGAAGCTTGTTGCCTTCAGTTGATGCCAGATGAAAATGAATTAAAGGCAAAACACAAGTAGTAGCAGTGGTTAAAAAGCAATAAAAAAAAAAAATTAAAACGTGTGCGTTGTGAAAAATATAAGTAAATGTATATATTTCACATATGTATATAAATTATGTTTTAAGTGGTACGAAAAGTATGCAAAAAGAGAAATTGCAATTAAAGAGTGCTTTAAACAACAAGTGTTGGTTTTTAATTGTGTATTCATATATGTACGTACAAAAGTATGTACCTATATAAATTTGTAACCTAAAGGCAGACGAGTCCATTATGAGTAATACATACCTATGTATGGATGTAAATGTATATATATATATATTATATATGACGCAGCAGATTTGCCTTGTGAATATAACAGCTGATTAAAAACGCTGTAGCAAGTGAAGTCGCCACAACAACAATAACCTCAAAAAAAGAAAAAAAAAAGAACAACAATAAAAACACACCCGGTGTGTGCCTCGTTTACGCGTATCTCCGTACTGTTTGTTTGTTTGTTTGCGCAAAAGTTAATGGAAATCAATATTTTACTTGTATAAAATATTTTCAAAGTGCATAAAAATTTCGTTGCATTTGGTTGGTGTACGCTTTTAAGCTTTATAGCACCTGCAACAAAAAAAAAAAAAACGTGTAATTTCCTTATCTCCACCATTCCTTTGGATGAACGCGTCCTATAACTGCAACACCAACGTAGAATTTTATCGACTCCACCGTCGTCGTCGACGTCGTTTTGAATTGTTAAAAGATTTTATTTATTTCGTTTGGTTAACTTCTGGCGTTTTTGCTTCCTTTTACTTGAACACGTTTACGAATTTATCTCAACTTTTTACCCATGATGAAATTACTACATGAATTTATGTTGGATGCGCGTAATGCGGAGGATGTTGCACTCACACAGGAAATGGTAAATGGTTTTTTTTCTCTGCTTTTTTTTTCACATTTGCTACTATTATTTTTATATAAACATACATAAATTATTGTGTAACATCGAGTTGTTGTCGTTGTTTGTAAGAGTTAAATTCTAAAGTACATAGGTACATATTTGTGTATTATAAGAATGAGTGAGTCTCATGTGTATTTTTCGTATTTGTCATACAGATCGAGAGCTTAAATAAAACGCAGCTGCGTTAAATTGTGCTCTATTTTTTGCTCGTTAAAATTCATTATGTAAACCTTTGTTATTGGGTTCTCTTTGTCTATTTTGACTTATGAAACCACTTGAAGAAGCTTTAAATTTTACGTGTATGTGTTAACAGCTTGAAAAAAGAAAACCAGTTTTGTTAGATTCTAGCCACTAGATTGTATGGAAATTGATTTACGCTTTCAACACAATCTATAATTTATTTTTATAGCTCAACAGCTGAGCTCTCCTAGCCAGTAGACAATATGGGAATGAAAAAAAAAAAAAAATGGTGTTATGTGTTTCGTTGGCTGAAATGTTTTACTAAACTTTGACTAATGTTGAACTCAAAGTATTACATATAAATTTTTTTTTAAATAATAAATAAACGAACATATACTTGAGCTAAACTTAATAATAGTATAAACCTACTGTGATATCTTAGCCACTAGATATGGCAAATTTTACACTACATGATATTATCATTATTTAAGGCTGTGCTATCCTAACCACTACTCACAGTCATGATATTTAGAAATGTAAAATATTTCGTAATACAGTCTGACAAGTAAATGTTTTGACAATGCAAAAAAATCTCATTTTCTGATTTACCTTAAATGAAAAAGTAACTTCTTTATGGTTTTGGCTCATTTATTTTAACTATTATTATAATTATAGTACTTATCATATCATAATAAAGTGCCTATAAAAAACGAGAAAAACAAAATGTACTCAAATATGTACATATCTGTCAAGAAAATGTTTTTACATTACCCATTTTAACCGATTGCGCAGTGATTTTGATCTACCGTTATCGGTTAGACATTTTTCTATCAATGTTGTACATAGCACATGGCACAGATACACAAAAATTTTATTTGTACCTTACTTATGACATGCGACAGATGCTGTATTTTCATATTTTGAGATGCCTGACAAAAGAACATCATTGGACGTTATTCAGTGTGTCTAGTTCATGAGTTGTCAGAAATGTTTTCTCCAACAAGATAAACTTTTTCCAATATTTTAAATCGTATTAAGAAAGAGGCCAACCGAGCAAAATATCAGAAAGAGAGATGAACGATTTTTTAATGCGAAAAGTGGTGGAAATCCCTCAAATTTCGACGTGGACCCTTTCACGTCAACTCAAAGTACTCATGTTGAAACGCGGTTTTTCTTCGCTTTAAACTACATTGGCAGAACTAATGAACGACGAGGTCAAAATTATGCCCTATTATTATGATGGGAAAAATATAGTTATAGCCGTTAAAAGCGTTAGAAAATAGAAACATCATAGAAGCCGACTGTGAAGTTCGGAAAATTGTCAGTTGGAGATTTAGCATTCATTGATTGGGAGTTCATTTCTAGCAAAGGTCTTTGAGATTTAGCATTCATTGAAAATACAATGGATGCGCATCAGTATTTAAACATTTTGAAAACTCATTTGGTAAATAGTGCCAATAAATTTGGCATTAATGTTGACAACAATCACAAATTTAAATTTTTCTAAAACAACGACCCAAAGCATAAGTTGAGGATGTAGCGGGTTTATAAATGTGGTAAAGTGTTGGATACGCCTGCCCAGAGTCCAGTCCTTAACCCAATGGAAAATGTGTGGGTCCTTTTTGAAAAAAAAGGTGGCAAAAAGGCAACCGAAGTCTCGAGCAGCGCTTAAAACTACAATATTAGAGGAATGAAATGAATTGCCATGAATGCCCTGAGTGCCATGCCATGAAAAGAAGATTACAAGTCATACCAAGTATTAAATACATCCTTGCTTTCAATTTCAATATTTTTTCGAGTGAAGTGTCGAGTGTAACAACATTTTATTGACCGACAAATTTTGAAATGTATGAAATGTAGCAAAATAGTAATGAAGTTACCTTTTTTCAAGCAAACTTAAAAAATGATATTTTTTTTCAATTGTCAAAACATTTACTTGACAAACTGAACATTTTATGCAACTAAATAATTTTAATGTAACATTAACTAAAATATCCTAGCGACTAGATAATATTTAAAATTTTATTAGCAGATATCAAAACTATATACCCTATGACACACCCGCATTTGTCGAATCTAACGTTATCTCATATGTCAAAATTCAACAAGCCGTTTAGGCTACAAAGTGTTCCAAAGAATATACAGGTGTTCATTAGAGTAGTCGTGAACGACGTCGCAACATATAAGGCAAACTACACTTTACGAAGTCAAAAATATGTGTCTTGTTGAATTACTTTTTAGTACATATAATATACGTAACAACATTAACTAAATACTCTAGTCACTAGACAATATGGCAAATTTTATTTCAGATATATTATTGCATCTTTGAAATGGAAACGTTACATATTTAAATGTCTCAAATAGCAGCTCTCTCCAAACTGCTAAACAAAGCGTGTTATTTTAAAGTACGACATAGCAACTACATATTATCATAATGAGTGCTAGCCAATGTAAAATACTGCAAACTACACAATACGAAACCAGCAAAAAATATGTTTTGTTGAATAATTTATAAGATTGTTCAATGACAACATTAACTAAAACATTCTAGCCACTAGACAAGGGAAATTTTATTTTTCTTGCAGCATTAACGTTAGCATAATGATATATCATACGAGGGGTACTATTTATATTTCGGGAATAGCAAATAATAACAAACATTTTTAAATGAAAATGGCTTTATTGTTTTTCAAAATATTCCACTTGATGATCAATACACTTTTGCATTCGTTCAATAGCATTGTTCATAGCAGTTTTTCCATTCCTCTTGAGATACCTCCAAAACATGGTTTTTGAACGCTTCAACTGCTTCTACGGCGCTCGTAAATCGTTGACCATGCAGTTTACCTTTGATACTCGTGAACATGAAGAAGTCATTGGGTGCCAAATCAGCACTGTACGGAGGGTGAGTCATTAATTTGATGTTTTGACTGCTCAAAAATGCATTTGTTTGACGAGATGTCTTTTGAAGCACCACGGTCGAACTATTTAATCATTTCCTTGCACCAATCGACGCGAGCCTTCTTTTGAGCGATTGATAAATTATGGGGTATCCAACGAGAGCAATTTTTTTTTATTAATTAATGTGGAATTAATGTGCAAGAATGCCTCTATCTCACGATATGTCACATGACGATCTTGCATTATCAGTTCACGCACTGCATCGATGTTTTTGTGCACAACAACCGATTTTGGACGAACTGCACGGAATTCGTCGGCGACCGAACTACGATCACGATTGAATTCTCTATACCAGCGATATACTGTGATTTTTGATAGTGCTTTATCGCCATACAAAGAACTAGGTTCATTGACACATTCTTGTTGAGATAAACCACGTCGAAAGTTGTGAAAAATAATCCAACGAAAACCTTCTTTTGAAATTTCTATTTTTTGCTTTTCAAATTGCTTTTCTTAACTCACTGTAACTCACAAAACAAATAGCAATTGTACATCAAAACTTTGTGAGTACGTTTATGCTAAAAAATGTCAAACTTTATTTAGCTTTTGACATTAGTGTTGCCAGTTCCCGAAATATAAATAGCAGCCCTCGTATTTAAATATGTCTTAAACAGTTGTGATATCCTTACTACTCAACAATGTGTGAGAATAATCATAGATTAAAAAAAGTATTGAAATACTTGATAACAGATGAGATACTTTTTACCATTAATCAATGTGGAATATTTCCAACTACACTATACAACACCAACAAGATGTGTCCTATTGAATTTCTTATGCGAAAATGTAATAGCAACATAAGCTAAGATAGGATGCTAGCCACTAGACAATATGGACAATTTTTTGAAATTTCACACCATTAAATATGTGTTTTGTTCAACATTTTTGTGAAATATTTTATATATTATAGCTTTATATGAGGCTCTAAATAGTGACGCAGTCAACTACATAACCTGCTGTCAGTTAACTTAAAAAGAAAAAAAAAAATAAATAAAAGAAAAAAAGAAATAGCTCCCTCGACTGCATAAATGACAATCTGTGCTTTTATATATTCATTTATTTTATAGAATTTAAAGTAGAACCCATTATATAATACTGACCACCGGTTTTTACTGCTTTGCCTGCAATTTTTCAACATCATCTCGACAGTAGTGCTTGTCTGCTGCTGCTGCTGCTGTTGCTGCTAATAGTTAAGCATTCCATGTGTTTTCTACAAAGCTCCACAATTGTTTTTGTGCATTTTGACAATGGAATATAAAAGAATGTGTAACACAAATTCATCATAGAAAGGGGCTGTCAGTTTGCCTGCCTTGCCTGCCTTGCCTGACTGCCTGCCTGCTTGATTAGCAGCAGCAGTTTGTTAGGGGGTTGCTGTTTAGATTGTTTTATACCGGTTCGGTTTGTAAGCAAAAAAAAAAAAAAATTTAAATGAAAATAAATATTTTCCGGTTTCAATTATTGAGCCTTCTCATACATATGTATATAGATGCGGACATACTGGCAGGCATGTAGAGTAATAAAAAAAAAAAAAATATCTAACTAGCGTCAAGCGCAAATGCTTGCAAGTCTATTTCATGCTTGATTGCATGCCCACAACAGCTATTAGAGAGAAAAATAATGTATGCTGTTTGTTATTATGCTTGAAAGAGCTAAAGAACTATGTGTAGGGTGTCTTTTTTTTTTTTTTTGGAGATTCCATTTTTAGACATGGATGAAACTGTCCAATTGGTGAGATCTGGCAACGCCAATATCAGCTCAGTTTGATTTTTTAAACAGACGCCAGAACAATGCTTTCAAATTGTGCAAATTTATTTCGAAAATCGTGGTTCAGTTCGGGAATGTTGCTATCCATTTTACGGTCGACATAATCGTCCAACCGAGCAACTGATTCGATTAACCATGTATCGTTTTCACAACACGTATTCTCTAAATAATAATACACATCAGTACAGACGTCGTGCATTATGCACAGATGAAACAATTGCTGCTGTTGAGCGTAGTATTGAGGAGAAGCTAAATAAGGCGTTCCGCCAATGTACGTTTCAATTGGAGCTGTGTGCATCCAGTTTATGGAACATTTTACGTAAAGATCTCTGCATACGACATAATAAAATTTAGCTGGTGTAAGAATTGAAGCCGAATGACTATCGTTTCCGCCGTAAATTCGGTCAATGGGCTGAAAATAAATTGGAAGTCAAAACCCACTGTTTTATCGCAGTATTAAATTACATATTTATGTAAACAAACCAGCAATTCTAGACGACTTAGAAGACAACATTGTGCGAGATACGGCCACATCAGAACCCACATGCTCGAAAACATATTTAAACACTAATGACATCAAATTATCTTTCTAATGAAGCCAATTTCAGTTTGAAATAATGAAATCTCATTATTTTAATTAAATTCAAAGTTATATACCTCTAAAAAACACCCTTTATATAGAATTAAATATTATAGTCGGAGTGGCATAGTATACAGTAAATGCAGGCGTGGTCCGAGATGACAGCTTTAATGCCATTTTGTTTTTTTGTTTGCAATGAGACAAGGGTAATGCTGCAATAAAAGTAAATTAGATGATGAAATTACTTAATTCCAAAAAAGTACATATACGTACAATGAAATAATCATAAAAGTCTAAAGTAATAAGCTACTAGAATTTAATTATGTCATTTTCAAGCATTTTGGCAACAAGCAAGAGTTAAAAAATTTCAGTCAGTTCTCAGAGCTACTTTAACGTAACGTAACGTAGCGTTGTCACTGCCAACTTGACAACATTCCAATGCAATGCATTCATTGTAAGTCAAGGATAGAGAGAAAGAACGAATGAAAGAAAAAAAAAAACAGAAAGAAAGAAAGGCAGGAAGGCAGGCAGGCAGGCAGGCGACATCATGCCGGCGCATGTAAGTTAAGTGAATGTGTCGAAAATAACTAAAGAATAAAACTCAAGTGGAGTGTTGTGTTGTGGCCAAAACTGGATCAAAAATAACCAAAGTGTGTAGTAGACACTGATTTTGTTGACAACAATCCTAGATAACAAGCAGTGAAGAGTTATGGACGAACTAGCAATGCAGCATAGCAGATAGATAGACTGATATACAGACAGAGAAAATGACTGAGATAGAGAGAGAGAGAAGGCTAGACTAGGAAGTACTTAGGAGGCTGCCTGCTACTCGGGTAGTCTGACAGACGACAGGCTGGCAGGCAGGCAGGCAGGCGAAAAACGCAAACAAGCCATTTTGTTAAGCAGCTCACGTTACCTGGAAAATAATTTTCTTTTTTGTCATCTTATCACCTACAATATAATTGAAGAGGTTTACTAAGTAATTCACAGACTTTTGCCGTTTTTCTAATTTAGATTTGAATTTAAAGGGTAGCACAAAACGTAGGATTTTTATGTACTC
The DNA here is from genome assembly GCA_035044765.1 of Leucophenga montana. Lineage (NCBI taxonomy): Eukaryota > Metazoa > Arthropoda > Insecta > Diptera > Drosophilidae > Leucophenga > Leucophenga montana. The sequence goes on along the minus strand of JAWNNQ010001285.1, from coordinate 918,074 downwards.
ATAACAGCATCAAATTTTCATAGTTAATCTGATCTGAAAACTATCATTGCTTAAACTGCAAAAAATCCAAATTATGTAATCAAAAACGAAACAAATTTAAGTTTCTAGCGTAGCTGACGTGTTTTGCTACGTCGCCTATGGATTTTCTCTTATATGGCGGCATGGCGCACCGCACATTTTCCAGCTATCAGTTTCTTAGTTTCTTTACATATGTAACATGGGTGTGTAAAAATTCTAGCGGGTCCGCCGTGCGCTGATACTCCATCTTTTGTTTTCTCCGCAAAGAGTTATTTTTCCTGGTGCTCTTTACATACATATAGTATACCGATTCTCATCCATTTTCGTCAATTAGTTCAACACAAGCACCCACCCTGCTAATTTTGCTGTCAATTCGTAGTGTTTATGCTAAAAAGCTGCGTAAGACATGATTCGCGTTTAGTTTCACATGCTGTTCAAGTAGATGCATAGCTAAGAAGCTTCATACGATATATTTTGCGTTGTTCAGTTTCAGAAGCTCTTGAAGTAGATGCACCCTGCCAATTTTGCTGTCAATTCGCAGTGTTTATGATACGAAGCTTCAGATGCTCTTGAATTAGATGCATAGCTAGGAAGCTGCTTAACACGTATTTCGCGTCGTTACACAAGTCTGCGCTGGAGATTATTTTAGCAGAGCTCATACTTTATTTAAATTGTTTTTGTAAACACTTGTGAGTATCTTAATGTTTGTGAAATAGCTTTATATAAATAGTGTATCTAATATTTCATATAAAGCGTAGTCAGTGTGCTCTCTTGACATTTCTACTTTTGTCATCTTTGTACGAAAGGTGCAATAAACTTAGTTTTCTTTTACTCTTTCTACAGTTATTGATACTACACAAGTACATGTGCACAAGGTGTATCGCACGTAAAACAGAACTTTTTGTATAAGGCATTTTTCTGGTTCCGCCACCTATATATTGCGTGACTTCCAGTCAAAAGTTTCATAAGTAATATTTGGTCCACTGGAACAGCAGAGCTATTGCCGTTGAAGGGATTTACTATACTAGATGACATCAGTCCACGCCATTTGGTTGGCATTCATGTTAGGAAAAAGCATTTCATTCAGCGGCAAATGCATTTTCCGAAAACATTACAGTCGCCATGCCAAGTTTGCGAATGCGGGGAGAGTGGTTAGTGGTTACAATGCGATTTTTAATTTAAAAAAAAAATCAGTAAAAAGTGTAGATCGATAAGACGAACAAATTCTTTTTAGTTTGGAATATTTAAATTTTCCATCCAAATGCGATTATTTGTATTTTTTGAACATATTCAATTAAATTTACATTATCGCAATGAAGATTTCGTCTCAATTTCGAAGAATTCACGCACTTTTACAAGTTTAGTTACATTAAACACGGTTTTCGAAATATCTGGATGTTGGTTATCCTGTATACGCTCTCGATCTTACTGAAAAGCTTAAAACACTCATACACTCTGTTATGAGACAAACAATTCTCACTATAAACCTCATTCAACAAATATACGTTTTGCTAAAACTTTGGCAGAACTCGTTCGAAGTTTTCGAATTTTTCGATAAACACCACAAACAAATTGTCACTTTGGGCGCGATATCTCCACTGTTAATGCACTAAATTTCATGAACAAGAAAGCCAGAAAGTAAGGAAACTAGCAAACTTTTGTTTTGAAAAAGTTCCGTTTTTCGTGGAACACACCTCTTGTATGTACGAAAACAAATCGATTTGCTAAATGACAGAATAATCCGCAATATTGACAAAAGTTAAAGAAAAACCTTAGACAACAGCAAACAAGGAGCTTTTTACCTGTTAATTCATGCTGTTCAGCAATAAGAAAGAGGTTGACTCATTGATTTTCCGAAGTCATATGAATCAAACTTTTACGTGGTGCTTCTCGACGTACATCAAGTTGAATTTTGTCGCTGCTGTTGCGCTAAAATATTTTTAGAAAACACGCAAAACTGTCTGAAATAAAAGTAGTAGAAGAAAAAAATACAACAAAAAATAAACTAGAATTGAGGTCTTTGTACTTTCGAAATCGAAAACTAGTTATATTTATGCCAATTGTGTAGTTTGGGTAAAAAAGAAGAGTTAGTGTGAGAAAAATCAATATCAACTAAATAGACTTTTTGTGTAACAACACGTGCTTGCATTGTACGAGTAGGTATGTATTTACACGATTTTAATTGAGTGACGTGGTAACTGACAGTTGTTGATATTTAATTTTCGATAAGCTACTAGACTATTTATATGGGAATCTTTTAAGTAATAATTTAATTGAACAGCTCGATATGTAGATATGTGTTGTAAATATAGTAATTTAATTTTTATTGTTGTTTATTGATGAAAAATTGACAAAAGAATAGACGAATAGACTTTATTTACAATACGCTAGCACATTTCGATGATTGATCGCCATTTGGCTGAAGTCACACAATAAAGTTAGAGCAACACACAAAAATGTTTTAGAAATCGATTGGTTTTAACTATATTATTATAAATTGTATATCCTTTTGCCATTGAATATTGTGTTTGTATTGTGTGTGTCCTTTAATTCTCCTTGCCGTGAACTTTTATTGTAACTCAATTGTATTTCATTGGTTCATTGTACGAGGCTTGCCTTTTATATTATTTATCATTGTTTTTCAAAATATAGTCCATTATGAACAATACTCGTTTGCATGCGTCTGAAACAATTTACGAAGCACTTTTGGTACTCAGAAGTGTGTAGCTCCAAAAAGAGCAGTTTAAAGGCTTCAATAGCTTCGTCAGGCTTCGTAAAAAGTTGAACTTGCAAGTTATTTTTGATGTGCGGAAACAAAAAGAAGTCATTGGCGGTTGGTTTCCTAAATTCTTGGAAAACTTCTGGCCGACTAATGGTTGTGTTCCATTCAGAATTGTCCGTCCTATATTGTTCTAATAGAACAGTTGCGACATGAATAATTTTTAAGAAAAAAACAGGCGACCATTTGCTTCGAGGTGTTTCTTGCGCGAACAACTTTTGTTGAAAACTTGGTTGATCTTGGAACATCCATAGAGTCGATAACTATTTTTGAACTGCTACGATGTGATAGACGTGTTTGGTACCACCTTCAAAAACAGGCGACCATTTGCTTCGAGGTGTTTCTTGCGCGAACAACTTTTGTTGAAAACTTGGTTGATCTTGGAACATCCATAGAGTCGATAACTATTTTTGAACTGCTACGATGTGATAGACGTGTTTGGTACCACCTTCAATATTTGTTATCGCCAATAGATATGCACTTTGTTTTGACGATTCTTGAAGTTCAAATGTTCATGTTATATTGAATGTATGCTGATCTCTTTAATGCCCAAGGATGTCTCAATCTCATATGGTAGTATGTCATTTGAGTAACTTGCAATATTAATTCAGGCACAGCATCGAAAAACAAATGCTTTTGGAGGACCTTCTCGAAATTTGTTCTTGAGCGAATATATTCGTGATTTAACTCGTTATAACACCGTTTCACAGTGGCAAAGTATGAGGTTTAATCGCCAAAAGTATAAGTTAGTTTATCGATGCAGTCTTGTCTTGAGAATGAATATCGAAAATCTATATATAAATACGTAAAAATAAGTCGTACCAGTTTAAGGGATTTAAAAAAAAAAAAAAATACATGAATAATTTTATATAGTGTTGTATGAATTAATGAGTAGATTTGCACCAAGAAATATTGTTGCCTAATTTTCTGCTATTTTGACTTAAAACTTAATATTAAACTTCACTTAAATCATAATAGCACTTGTAATTCACAAATAGTTTTTACATATTCTTTGTTAAGTGCGCGACTCAAACTTCATTTTCGGTCGTTGAAAAGTAAATACCAATAAATGAGCATATTATTCATATGTAATACTAATAATTTAGTAACGGGATGGTCCATCAAGAGTCGGACCTAGTCGCAATAAACCATCGTAAAAAAATTTTCATGAGTTGATTTTAATTTTTCGACGCGCTAAATTTTTCAAGAGTCAATGTAAGCAATACAAATAGTCCTTCAAAAGGGTGTCTCATAAGAAAGTTCACATTTTAGAAATCGATAAACTTTCTTTTGAGACACCCTGTACATCGAAACGTGCGTAGTGTTTTGCTTAAAATATGTCAAACTTTCAATTGGTAATGTTAATTGGCGCTTAGCACTTAGGACAAGGTGCACAATATATACGGCAACCCTCGCGTACATAGTATTTATATATTACCATTTCAAAGTCAATAAACATTTAAACTTTTTACCCTATCTATCGCTTGATCGCTCTCTTTATATTCTGCTTTGTTAGTTTTTTAGTCTCAAAGTCAACCACTTTTGGCTCACAAAATGTTGTAAAATTTATTTTTTTTTTTCGTTTTGTCTGATATTTTTTGTGTCAAGTACATCGATAACGAGTTTATTATTTTATTTTTTTTTTCTCAAGATTTTCACAAAATTTCTCTCCATTTGCTAAAAAGTTTATTTGCATGGAGTCATTTGTAGCCGATTATTTCTTCGTTGCTTGTGAGATTTGCTGCGCTTAATACTATAATTAAATTATTTTTAATGAACAGCTTCAAACTTTTCTAATTTCATATTTAGAGCTACATATATAATTTGTTTATAATAATTGTGCACATTTCTGGAAACTATTCGCCTTTGTTTCGTTCGGTTGAATATTGCGAATTTGAAGTTTTCGCTGACGTTGTTTAAGATTTTTGGTGTTTAGACAGTCGCCGGGACGCCGATATTCTTTTGGCTCAGATATACATTCAATATTGGCTACTGCTACTGTCTGCAAAGTTAGCTTACATCATTTTTTGAATAATACGAGTATAAGCAAATATTTTTTAGCGTTCTTATTTGTGTGATATTGTTATTTCTTGGAATTTTGTTATTGTTCTTCGTATTGGCTAATCAGCATTTTTTGTTGTTGTACATTTTGATGTATAATTTGGTTGAGTACACATGAGAGTGGCGTACTTAATTGAGTTGTAATGAATGCAAATTTATAGAAAGTGTGATTGTGATTTGCTGTTTGATACAAACTAAATTTTATGAAAACAATTGTTGTAAATAATTAAATAGTTACTTCAATGAGTCATTATTATATTACTTTGACACTAATGCGAAATTTTGTTTCTTTTATAAAAAAAAAAAAAATAAAATCACACATCAGCAACACATTTAAAGCAGCAACTTCTCTTCAACTTCTCCTCGTTATAAATTTAGTCAGTTACAATCTAGCACTTGGGGCACACGCAACGTGTATCTAATTACACTTATTTTGCCCCGGGAAGGTCTGAGTTTTGGTCAGAGTATACTTACAATCGTATGTATACTTATAATTTCCTAGCAGGAAACTTGCTTGATAGTGAGACAAAGTAAAAGAAATTCTGCAACTCGTGCATTCGATTTGTTTTCACCTTTGGGTGGAATGAATCTTGTAGTGTTTTGTTGCATTGGGATGCTTTGTGACCAGCAATTTAAGTGCGATTTGCTAGCTGCACACAATATAATTGTTGTGTAGAACTCAATTCAGACTAATCTGTGACTGACTTTATTTTGAAAAGTATGATAACAAGAGATAAGATGCTTTAAATGCAAGATTGTTATGTGATATAATGTTATGCTCGACTTTGAACAAATCTGCTCCATGCTGGTATGCGTTAATATTGCTTTATAGCCCATTTTTATAATCTGGTGTATTTAAAAGTAGCTGTCTTCAAAGATTTCTTAATAAACTGCACAAGAAACAAAAATATGTCATTTCCGTCTCCTCAAAACATTTGTAACTACTTTTATTTTTGACTTAAACTAATATTTGATAGCTTAACTGCAACTTTTGATGACATTAGCATATCTTATAGTCATGGACCTACTAATTAAATGATCAATAATGTGCTTTAGAATGGCATTTTAGTTTTATTTTAAGTACTGGAAGTGTTCCTCGGACTTTGCATTATTTTTTTTTCTATTTGTTTTGTTTATTTTGACAATTCTTCGTTTAATCAATTCCCAAAGATTCTCTATTGAGTTCAGATTCGGATTTTGTGCTGGCCAATCAAGCAAATAATACATATGACTACATAATATCATTTAGATTTGTTTTCTAGTCATCAAATCTCATAATACCCTCAATTCTGTGTACTGAACCAACACTTTGTGCCAAAATACATTCCCACCCACGTTGTTTGACAGTGGCTTTCGTAAATTTTGAGTTAATGTGTTCCCCTCTTGGTGTTCGTACGAAGTGTTTTCCATCTCAGCCCTGCAAGTTAACCAATTTCAATTTATTTTGGCAAAATGTTCATAGTTTTTTTTTTTTTTTTTTTTTTTTGAAATATACGGTTTTCTTAAAATTTTTTAAGTATGAAGTCCAGCTTCAACGATCCTACATCTTATTGTTTGTGCGGATACAAATCAAGTTAATTTTTTACATCTTTATATATATTTTATAGAACTATTAATTTGTCTTTTTCGTTCAATCCTCCTGGGTAGTTTTGCGTTTCCTTCAGCTCTATGTATAAAATTGGTTATTCCAATGTAACTTATGTAGACTTATAAATGTTTTAAACTAAGTTGAAGTGTCTTTTTGTGATTTGACATTATTGTGAGCATTGAAATTAGTTTTTTTTTATGTGCTGATTATATTTAATTTCACACTTTTTAAAGACTTTTCTTCTAGAAATCAGAGAAATAACCGACTTAGATTGTTTTCGGTGATTTACTTCGTTTTTAATAGAATTTCGTGTTCAAAGGAAACCCACTAACAGTCTAAAATGTATTACTCAAACACTACGTTAAAATTTGACTGTTCAGGAGCATTTCATAACGATTCTCTTCCGATTCATAACGATTTTTGTTACTATTTATCAACAAAAATTAGGTAATGAAGTCTCTTTAAGAATATCGAATCGATACACTCACATCCGTTTAGTGAAATCACATAACTTCCAACACAATATCGTCAGCGCAATTAAATTTATATAATTTTTTGTCAAAGAAATTACGAATTTCGATTGAATAATGAATATGTTGTACGTCTGCGATGTCGATATTGACGCAAAGCGTAATTAAACACGCTTGAAATAATTTCAAAAGTGCGTAACATATTGATTTCTATTTGCAAATAAATGGCCACAATTTATACGATTTGGATTTCTTTTTCTTTATTTGAATGGCAGACAAAGAAGCAGCTGAAGCGGTTATAAAGCATAGTGTAAACAATCCCTTGAATACTTTAATACCCTACATACGTACATGTGTAAAGAAAACGTATTTTCTATTTGGTGTTATTTCGGAATGTTTATAATCTTGAGTTAAACCGATTTTAATGCAAATTAGTTTGTTGGAAAAGAACAAACTAATTTTGAAACGAACTAGTTTTAATATAGATTTGAACAAGAAACAGTACGAAAAATTATTGAAAACCGGAAAAGTTTTCTATTTACTTCAAATGCTTAAAAATCGAGTTAATCCCGATTCATTTGTTGTGTGCATGTTTCTCAGAGTCTATTAAAGTTGCATTCAGTAAACTAAAAAGTTACCAATATCCGTTTCCTTTTGGTAAAACTGTCACACAACTTAACTAACAGCTTTCTGCTTTCAGAATGTGAAGCTGAAAACATTTGTTGGGAAGATTTTTGTTTTCCTCTGGCAAGTTTTCATCCTTTAATACGCAAAATTTCAACGAGTTTCTAAACTTTTCTTATTCCTTTATAACAAGAAACACATTCCTAACGGTTTTTTGAATATAATTTTATCTATAAGATAAAATGCTTAAAAATATGTATCTATTGTTATACGATCTTGATTTTAGCAATGAATACGATTTTTTAAACTATGTACTCACATTTTTATATACGAGTATGTAACACTATACAGCAGGGTATAATTAAGTCTTAATCTTTGCCTATAGCACGCTTCTTTGATTTCCTATTATTTGCTTAAAAACAGCGACGATATATAAACGATTACTATACATAAAGAAAGAAAGAAAGACAGACAGACAGACGGGGTCGGCAAACGACAGATAGATGAATATATAGACAGATATACTCGCACATATGTATGTTCAGATACATTTGTTATTTATTTATTTGTTTATAGCTGCTTTGCGCTTGACTTTGAAGCCGGGTGGTGAATAATGCACGTTTTCTTGCGCATGCTTTTGTTTCTTTATGAAATTTAATTTCATAAATTTTGTTTCTGAGCATTTTTTACATATTTTTTCTTTGTTGAGTTTATCCTCATTTGCGTTGACTATGATTTTTGTAGAGCCTATAGATGAAATATTTTTTTTAATAGTAATGTTGGGCTTTGTAGATTTTTATGCAACAATTATGACTTTATATCAAAATGTCGACTTTAACGCTTTAACTTTAACCTTTTAGAATTGATCAGTCACTAATTTATTTTTTTGTTTATAACAAGCAGCGAACTGCACACATGCGTATGCGTAGCGCTTGCGTCTGTTTGAGCATTGGATTATTTTTTGGCACGAGCGAAAGTCCCAATGCACAAGCAATTTGCTACCTACTGGTCGTTAGTCCTAAGCTAGCGAAAAATATTGAAGTGCCGCACTGCTTAATTTAGTACTAACAAGACTAACTAACGATTTAGGTAGCGGTAAGCTTTGGAGCGGTCTTCTTAAAAGAGTAATAACAACAAAATCTAACGATTAAGCTAACTACTAGCCGTTAGTTCTTATCTAGCGAAAAGGTTTGCATAGCTGCACCAGTAATAAGAAAGTGTAACGATTAAGCTAGCCACTGGTCGTTAGTTGTTAGCTAGTGCAAAGATTTGTATGCATTTTTATGTGAATGGCTAACTCTATCTCCCTAACGAAGAGCTAACCCCTTAGGCATAGTGAATGGTTCAACCATTTTCTTTAGCGAATATCTAGCGAAAGCTAAAAGCTCTTGCTAAATTGGTTAAGCTATTTCATGTCGCGTCGTATCTTGTTAATTATAACCTGTACCGTTTATTTGCATGTTAAATTTAAAATTTTTTAAATATGTATATCCAGCTAAGAATACTGAATACATTATTTAGGCCGTTTCCTGTCAAAGTGTTATATTGTGGAAAGAGGAGTTGAGGGGGTGAATCAGTTTGTTACGAATCATTTCTCAAGATATTTTTTTAAAAGAATACCTGAACTATTTGTCATAGTAGACAATGGCTTGGACCCAATCTCCATGGTCTAATGAATTGACTTTACATGAACAATTTTAATTTTGAGTCTCCATGCAAACTTCTACGGTTCTTTGAGTGATATAGTAACGATGCAGCAAATCGCTTTGCTAAAAAAAATCAGCAGCTAAGTACGAATTAAAACCGGCATGTGACGATGAGAAGAACGTCTTACGCGAATCATTTGTTGTAAGCTACAATCTGGCCAAAGCTCAAAAGCCTCTACAGGGCGGTGAATTTTTTAAATCGACGTGTACTGACATGCTCAAATGCTTCGACGATAAAGGCATTCAAATGAGTGATGTAGTAGCACAAGTACCGCTCTCTCGTCGAACAGTCACAAGACGAGTAAATGCCATTATAGTCGATAATTAAAAGAAAATCTCATTATTAAAATAAAAAAAAAACATCCAGATATTACTCCTTAGCTATTGATAAAAGCACTGATATCAATGATGTTGCCCAAGTGCAAATATTTATAAAATTCATTGACTCTGATTTCAATGTTGAGAGGACCTTTTAAACTTGGTTCCTCTATATACAACAATCACAGGGCTGGACATATTTCGTGCTATTGAAATATCAGTCAACGATATCGGTGGTTTTGAAAAACATTGTGACGACGGAGCACGGTGTATGCGTGGAGACATTAAGGGTCTGAAGGGACTGTTTAAGTTGAGGAAAATTGCTGTCCCATTTTACCATTGCCTCATTCATCAGGAAGCATTTTGAGCGAAAACCTTGCAAATGAACAAAAGTTTGGAGTGCGTGGAGAAAATTATAAATAAAATAAGAGGAGGTCATAACGCCTTAACCCATCGGAAGTTCCAAGTTCGTTTGCTCGAATTCCAGTATGGAGATTTCAAAATGTACACCGAAGTTCGTTGGCTCAGCACGGGCAAGTGTCTTGAGAGGTTTTTCTCCCTTAGAAAGGAAGTTGCATTCTTTCTGATGGAGCAGGTTAAAAATTCGGAAGAATTGGTTCTTAAACTAGAAGACCCCAATTTTCTCTCTGAAGTAGCACTTTTAACGGACGTTACTAGATTCTTAAATATTTTGAATTCACACCTTCAAACACCGAAGCAGTCCATGGTGACAATGCTGTCAACAATAGATGGTTTAAAAAAAAATGGCTCTTGCAAAATGAATTTTAAGCAATAATTGCTTGAATCATTTCCCTTCTGGTCGTGAACTATTAACAGAAAATCCCACTCTAAGTTTTGCTTCGTATTGTGACTCCATTCAACAAATGAGGGATTTATTTGCAGAGCGATTTAACGATTTCGACGAAATCAAAACATTGATTCGAATATTTTTGAGCCCAAGAGATATAGACATAGAAAGCCAAGAGTCTAAATATCAAATGGAGCATTGCGATTTGCAATCCGACTACCAAATACTTGCAGCGAAGGAATCTGGAATTGAAATTTGGAGGCAAGTGTCCGAAGAAAAATATCCAATTTTAAAATCTTCGATGCTTAAGTTGGAGTCAAGTTTTGTCAGTACATATCTGTGTGATGCTGCATTTTCGCATATAAAACATATGAAGGGCCGTTCTCACGACTTACCGATAAAAAAGAAAATACGAAACGGAAAGATATACTAAAGGCGGAATAATATTGAGTAGTGTTTTACACGATATCACAATTATAATAAATCAATTTTGAGTAGCCCTGGACAATATTTGAAGAGGTGGACAGTCCAATTGCAAAAACGTAAACACAATAAAATTATAAATTAGCAGAAAAAAATGGATGAGAGTGAGCGCCGCCGTCGCTGTAGAAAAATACGAGCCAATCTATGAATATATTGTGCACGTTTGCATTTCAAATTTTAATACAAAATTTAAATTTTGTTTGTTTTCATTTACCTTTTGCTTTGGTTTTTTATCGATCGAGTTGGCAGGTCACTTTGCAAAAAATTCTGATAAATTTATCGGCTCGCCGAACTCGGCGTTACTGTTATAGGCTTAATAAGAGTCGTGACATTAAAGTTAATTTTTTTTCTGTGTTGCATTTTTTTTACTTTAATAAACCAAAGAATAACAATACAGCGAAGGCTCGATTTTCTTCGCTATGCATAGAATCATAAAAGTTTATAATTTATGACTTCAAAAACTCTGTTTGTTGTAGATGTTGTTGTACTGCTCCCGATTCAAAATTTCGTGCCCACCACTGCTTTAAAGGGTCTGTAATATACTATAGTAGTAAAGTATAATTTTTTTTGCATTTATCTGTCGATTATCTTTATTATTATTATAGCTCACAAAGTCAAGGCTATTAGTCATTAAATTAAAATATTGTTAGACGCTATTATAAAAGAATTATTGAAAACGTTTTGCAGAAAACACTTTTTTTTTCATCAATTTTTGAAATAAATTAAATTAATGTCTTTGTTTATTTTAGTTTATCTGAAAAGCTTACTCATAATTTTCGTCATGGCAAAAAACTTGAATGAAGCAATAAAATAGTGCATAATAAATTTATGAATATAATTTTCTCAACAAGTGCAAATTGTTGTTTTTTATGTTTATTTTTCAATGCAAAAGAAATTTTCGTGGCGCCGCCGTATATAAAAATATATACACGTTTTTTTTAAGATACATATTTACTTGTATATATGCATAAATAAATGTTGCTTAATTAAAAAGAATAAAAGATCAGCAAAATAATCTTTGCTCCTCAGTTTCATTCACAACGTCGTGTTGTATGACCTATTTAAATCAGAATATACGCCGTAACGCCGCGTGTGGTAAAGTGAATTAATGCAAATTTTAGCAATTTTTTTTTGTATACCCTGTAAAAAACTTATTTGTAACAGAGGGTATATTGGGTACGTTGAGCTGTCAAAATGTATGTAACATAGTGCAGGAAGCAACGGATTTGCCATAAAGTATATATTTATATATATATATATATATATATATATATATATATATATATATATATATATATATATATATATATATATATATATATATATATATATATATATATATATATATATATATGCGATCAGTCATGTCCGTCTGTCCGTCCGTCCGGCTGTATATCTGAGAGAAAAGTTCACCGTTTAGAGAAAACTTTAAACTAAACTCACGGTATAGACTCTCTAGGTACCGCACTGTTAGAAGAGTAACTGGAAATTTCAAAATTTTGTAGTATACCTCAAAAATTTATTTGCATAATTGATAAAATAGTTTGTAGAAAATAAAATTTGGGTGCAATCCAAGACCTACTACGGAAAAATATAGCGTGCACAGTTTACTATATAGCCGAGCATCGCGACTAAAGCTCTTTCTTGTTTTCTTTTTGGCTTGTTAAAAAATTGTGTGTGCACTTTTGTTTAATAGGCAAATATTAAAATGTGTGTGTGTGTGTGTCTGTTTTTTTTTTTTTTTTACATGTAATTAAATACTTTATGGGTCGCATGATGGCGTTATGCATTAGACATTATAATACGCTAAATTTTAAACGCCTAAATCAGCAATTTGTGTACTCGTATGTCATCGAGGCAATTTGTTCTTGTCCATGAGTTTGTTTAAATTTTTAAATCGTTTAGAGGTAGTTTATCAGTTGTTCAACTAATTTGTGTAGTAAGTGTTTTAAATTTAATTAAATTGTGATTTAAATTTGATTTTTGAGTTTATTATTGTATCTCATGTATATATCTATTTCGCAAGTTATCTTCTATTAACTGATAAACTTCTGCAAAGTCTCTTAGCACATTGAAAACTCAGTAATAAACGCAGATTTTCTATATTAATACCACCAATGTCAACAGTGCATTTTAAGTAAAAATTTAACTACACACATTGTATCTTTTTGTATATATATATGTATCTTTTGCTTTATATTTCACTAACCATACGTATAATATCTGTCTATAAAAAAATATGCGCTCCACAGTAACAGATTACGTTGATGTATTGTACATACTTGAAATACACATGAGATGAGAAGGTATTCAAGTGGAGACTGGTGCATTCATTGAGTGTAAATGTCAAGCGTGTTAAACAAAAGCGAGAGATGAATGAATAGGGTGGGCTATGTTGTTGTATGCAAACGATTTTAATGCGCTGTTTAAAAAAAAAAAAATCATTTGCAATGAGTAAAGGTGGAATAGATTGGAAACCAGGGAGCTTCTTGGCTTAAAAATTGCATTTTATATTCACACGATGCGTAGTAGAACATATGTTATGTGGCGCAATTTCACAGTACACGACATGAACAGCATATAGTACATAAAGCCATACACACACACACACACACTGACGTACACCCTGTATTCATTGCAGGGACTGCAACTGCTGTCGTTGCTGTTGAGCAATTAAATATTTAATCGTGCAACGGAGGCGTGTTGATTTTATAGTGCAGTTGCAAACACAAATATTAAACATGGAATGATGTATTGCATCGTAGTGAATTAGATTTTCATATTTGTAGAATTATTTCTATACAATTCATTGCATATGAACATGACCCTGCATGTTAATAGACAAATGCATACCTTTGTCTTCATTTTACGGATATAACATTTGACCAATTTAGATAAATGATATACCATTCGAAATGTCTGTACAAAAAAGACGAATGATACAAAACACACGTAGATTCTTGCGTAAAAGAATTTGACACTCGCACACATTTTTCTGCTTTACGCGCACACAACAGAAATGTACAGAGATGACAGGACAAAAAAAAAAAAAAAACTAAGAGCCAACAAGGAAACAAACGATACGCTCTAATCAAAATATTACACTAACAAAACATAACACTTTTTTCTGATATGTTTGGCCTTTTTTGTCTCTTAATTATGCTCCTTCTTAATTCAGTACAAAATATTTCACTTATGCTTGGTCTACCACTTTGTATTATATACCACCACTTTATATTATATAGAAAAGTATCGGCTTAATTTGTACATTAAATAGTAAATACAAAAAGTAGTTAACTGCATATGCTTTTGTTTAAATTTGTTTAAATTAGCACATTTAATAGATGTTATCAGCTATTAGCATGCATTATAAATATATTATGTACATAATGTGATTTTTAGGTGTGCTTTGAATCGTGAAATTGTATTATTTTATGGTTTTCAAATGACTAAAGCGGTTGAATGAAAGCGTATATTAGCAAATTCAATACAATAATACCCAGTTTGACGGCTTTGTATTAAGTTTGTTTTTGTAAAATCTTAAAACAACTTAAGAAAAATTCAACACCCCTCCACCCCCTGTTTAAACATATTCACAAATTTAAATTTTATTTTAAATTAATAGCGCAATCAAATTTCTAGAAATTATTTTTGAATAGCTTGCTGTTCAGGCCTTATTCGTAGCTAATAGACTGCAATATTTTCTTCATTGATTCAATGATATGAGCTAAGTTCAGATGCACAAATTATTTGCATGAAATTTGTGTAAATATTGTTTGGTAAAATCGTATGTTCTTTTTTGGGAGGCGGCCTGAAGTACAATCAATATTTTGGCAAATTTAGTTTCCTCGCAAATTATTTGGTTTAGTGGTCATACTGTTTGCGGCAAACGCATTTTGTTAGAACTATAAATCTTAAATTTACCAATAGCAATTGTTCGTAATCGACCGCATTTAGTTATTGGTCATTAATATTTTAATGTTCTAGACGTACATATTTTACGATATTCAATGCAAATTTGTACATGGCTGGTCACACCCGTCAAACAATTTGGCATAAAAGCCCATTCGAAAACATGGTCAAACTCAGTGCGGCTAACGTTTACATACACAGCATATGATGATCACACATGTGGCAAACGTTTTTTTTAATCGTTCATATCCAAATGATTTGCTCGTCTGACCTTAGCTTAAGCTATTTAAATTGAAATAAAACTGTGCTTCTATCTAGCTATTTGATTAACTTTATGTGCCATATAGATTTATAAACAAACTTTGCACATATTCACCGCTCAGCTTCACATAAAAATTTTATGTGAGAGTAAAAGCAGCATCAGCAAGTTAGATGACAGCTTACAGTTTTCCATCGTTTTTTTTTTCCTCAGATCGTTGTCGGAAATTTCTTAATTTGCAATATTAACTTGTCAATCAATGCCTGTCGTCTGTGACATTAATTATTCTGCAAATTGGAATTAAGCGCTTTTACATCAAACTGTGTTTATATATGCATGTAGTGTAGTATAGTGTAGATATTTTAACACTTAGATCATAGAAGATATTTCTCTATGGTATTTAATTTAATTTGATTTGTTCTTTTACTGCATTCTTTTTGCATTTCCATGTGACAGCAATGCCAATGCCAATTGCTTTGCTGCGCATTTCAACGTCAACGGAATGACGAGCTCTATAATTTTTAGTTTGCAATTAGTTTGCAAATGTGAAAGAATAAACTCATACTAATGCATAGAGAGGAGGAACAAGGATGAATTTGTATACCGCATTAGTCAAGGCTTAAAATTGCATCATCAACATGTTGCCCATGCTCTTCTTAACTTGATGTTACATGTGTTTTTTTGGAACTCTACTCTTTTTGGAGATAATTGATAGCAAAATTGGCATTGGCTGAGTGCAGGCGGAATTGTAAACCTTATTTTCGGTAATGGAAATTAATCAATTGAACACATTTTTCAACTGTATTAGTGAAAAAATGGGCGATCCCACGTTAGAAATGGAGTTGCAAATTTATCAACAATTTTATTTAGGTTTTTCAACGTAAACTGCTTTTATATCGAAACATTTCTCCTCAATTTTACTCTTATTTCTTAAATACCAGCAAAAAATGCAATTTGACATTTGACCTCTTTGTTTGAGCTGCTTTTTTATACACCAAGCCATGTTTTTATGTTAGGAAAAGGCAACAATTCACAGGGTTGCTCCAAAATAAATGTACGAGCAAATGTACGTCACTGTTGTAATAGATGGTGAAGGGGTTCGCATAGACAGGCTCCAACTTCGCTTTTAGTTTTTCGCATGTTTTTCCATTCAAAAATAAAAAGCGATTTGGGGATCGATATTGCTCATTTTCCAATAGTAATATGCAAACGATGTTCCTTATCTTCCTTTCATGGCTTTACTTGAGGTTGTACCAATTTTGATAAATGATTTGAAACCAATGAGAATTAGAAACGATTACATAGAACGCGTGAAAAACGATTTAGTGAAGTTACTAACAAAAAGATAAAAAAACACACGTACATTTGCATGTACAAGAATTCACACTTTAACACTTACTCCTGCTTTGCGCGCATACAATTGGTATGATGCCAACATAGAAGTAAAAGTGGCGTAGAGGGAAAAGTGAAGAGAACAAAAGTGAAAAATTCGACAACCCACAAGGAAACAAACGGCACGCTCTAATGAAAATAAGACACCAACAGAACATAAGACTTTTTCCGTTATATCAATTCTCAATTGTTTAAAGTTTATAAATTTTAAGCTGTAAAAATTATTCTTCAAACCAATTCAGAGTCACGAAATGTTGAAGACTTTCTGCTTATCTCTTTCTTCCACCAGCTGCGACAACCTTTGTATATTGCTTCTATTAAAAAGCATACTTACAATTCCTTGAAGCCACTTGTGTCAAGCTAAGTACTTGATTTTTTTTTTTTTTTTTTGTATACGTACGTTTGCTCTTATTTCCCCAACCACTTGTACACAACAAACGATATAACTACTGACTACTACTTGAATAGCGCAGGCTATCGAAGCGCTTCTCCCACTGCCGGCTATCATCAAAGCATTGCAGCAGAACAGTGTCAGTGTTTCTTCTCCAACATATTTACCATCAGTAAGAGGCTGAAATCAGTAGCACTTGAGCCTGATTTCCACTTACTTATCTGCTTCGCGTTTGCCCGCCTTATTGTTTCTTCACTTACTCATCGGCTTACATCAAATTGGGTCAGCAGTAGAGATTTGTATTGTCGTAACCAAGTTGTGCTGAATTTATGACAAGAAACGAGAACAAGATGCAAAATTATTGATTTTCAATAACTTTCGTAATAGAAATGAAGATTAGGAAGTGTTGGCAACAGCGCTGTACATTTCCTGCAAAAGTTCTTTTGCATTTAATGCGGACAACTTGAATAAACACTTTTTCACCACTAGAAACAGCAATTGTGAAAGCATCTCAACTAATACATTTATACAAAGTTGTTGCTTGAATTATGCTAATTTTACCGCAGCTGCAGCAAATATCCTGCAAGCAAAGAAGTTTATCTATTTATAGTTAGATATAAAATTGAATTTGTTGTACAAGATTAACATTTCTTCTTTTACTTATCTACTTTTCTTAAAAGATTACCACATCCACTGCCAAAAAGTTATGGGAAAAATCCGATGGTAAAGGCGGCAGCTCAAATGCCGGCGGTCCGCTAAATCCACTGCAAATACCAGGTGTTGGCGATCACTCTTCGGTATGGAAGGATCATACGTGGTCGACACAGGGTGAGAATATATTAGCACCGCCAAGACCACGTACATTTCCACATGCACCATCGGATACTTCGAATAGCGGCAATGCAGGCATACTGAGGTAAGTGTTATAAGAGATGTGTAATATTTGTAATGATTCTAATCAATTTTTTGTTCTAATTATTACAGTCCACGCGATTCAACTTGTGTTAAAATGGTCGAATATGTTTTGGGTGGTTCGCCTACGAATAAGGAGAGCCCATTATCTGGTTTGGAGCCGCGTTTGCGTAATTTGAAATTTGATGATAATGATAAGGTAAGTTCTCTGCAGTTAATATTTTTAGCTTTAATATGTTGTAGTGGATTTTTTTATTTGCGAGCAAAGGAAGATGTCCAAAAGATATATGACTATCTGTAAATAAATACTATAATAATAAATCAGTGATGGCTTTTTTGTCTCTCCCACACGCATAATTTTAGCAGAACTCATAACTTGACTAACGCTTAACTAATGTCTGTGAGTGAGACAAAAAAGTTCTAGATGGCATCACGGATACATGATCTCCATACAGTAACATGAATGCAAATCAAACCTGCAATTGTTACAAAACAAAACTCTTCAATTATTACTATTTCTATTTGGTTTTTCATTCATGTTACATTGTGGAACATTATGATACACAAATTGTTCAACTTTCTAACCATTGTTTCAAAGGTTTAGGGAGTAGCATGCACAGACAGACAGACGGACATGGCTAGATTGACTTGTCGTGCTGATCACGAATATATATTTACGTGGCCTCTATTGCCTAAGAAAGAATTACTAATCACCCTCAGTGTGAAGTGTATAAAAAAATTCACTTCAAAACAAAGCCACTTTGGGCTAAATCCCGAGCCACGTAATTATTTTTTTCGTCTGAAGAATAATCAAAAAGATTGCACTACAATCGGTGAGATACGATTCTAAAGGTCCCCTTGTTAGTGCATTGGAAAGTTAATTGATTTCCCAACTTCCAGTCAACAATTTACTGCATTTGAAGTGAAGTGTTATCAGTACATAAATGAGCATCGAAAAGGTTTCAATATTAGGTATTTTTTTTTTAAACTTGGTAAAGCTTTTACCAAAACTTTTTAATTGAATGATGAGCTTATGGTGAAGATTGTTCATCGCATGACGAAGTTCGTGAGATATTTACGCGGTTTAAAAAAAGTCGTGATGGAATAAATGATGGCTAATCCAAATCAGGAACCATCGTCAGCATATTCCATTAAAACTATGCGTGAATTGTCAAAAATCCGTTAAAATCCTTATTGGTATTCTTGGATTGGAATTGAACATTTCGAGAACATCAATTTATCGCATTTTGACTGAAGATTTGGGCTACTGAAAGCTGTATGCACGCAGAATGATTATGACATTGCGCCAGTTTATCGATAAATATCGCATTTTTACCATCAACCTCTTCCCATATTCGCCTGATTTGGCACCATGCGGCTATTACCTTTTTGAAAAAATGTATTTGCCGATGAAAGTAAAGCGTTTATTGGACGTAGAAGCCTTCCAAAAGGCTTATACTGACAACATGTCGACCATCCCGGCCGACGGCAATAACTCCGCTTCTAATGTTATGAAATTTTTGACTGGAAGTTTTGAACGCACTCAAATTTGGAACGCTTCTTATAAAACACGTGAAAAACGATTTGAAATGACGAACAACAATTGACATTTTCATGCAAAAATGGGGGATAAATGCGTTACGTAGGCCTGCGCGCTCGACTCCGACCACGCGGAGAGTTGACTTTTCTGTGAAACTTATTTTCATCTTCCGTACAAACCGTAAAAGAAAAAAAAAACGTTTACTCTTCTGCTATGCAAGAAATTTGTTACATCTCTGACCTGACCTCACCCAACTGAAATATAATTTACCATGTTCTTCTAATCTTATCTTTTTCTCCACTTTTCTTCTTTTCTATCATCACACGACGACAAAGAAAAGGCGAATTCTCCGTTTGATACAAACGGTCTTAAGAAGGACGACCAAGTCACAAACACAAATGGTGTAGTTGTCAATGGCATCGATGACGACAAAGGATTCAAGTAAGTAATCAAACACACATACGCTCATATAGTATACTCCCACCATTTTTATAGATTTTATAAGGCAAAGGCGAAGGACTTGTAAGAAAAATTGAAGTAAAGATTGAGTACGAGTATAGGGAGACAAAGTAACTTGAGTCAACACAAAACTTGCAAAAAAAAAGCGCAATTTGAACCTCTTTTTTTTTTGTCCGTACTCATTTTTAATGCGCTTTGCAAGATATGGTTTAGACTTGCAAGTGCCACAGCGAAAAACTTGCTTCATATAAGCAGCTAGCAGAAACATTGCAAGTGTAAGAGGAGCAGTTTTTTGCAGCTGATACTACGCATAGCATGCCAACACTTGCTTTGAGCTGCTGCTGCTGCTGAGCTGCTGCTGCTGCATGACTTTGCAAGTTTCACTGGTTTTGCAGCCTAAGCCAGGCTACTTGCCCTCTGCCCTGCTTGCCTTGCCGACTGTTTTATACACTACTATTTGTCTAGTTTAAGTCTGCTGCCGACACAAAGGCAACTTGGTACTATCTGGCGTTCTGTTACTATACGCTCTGGCGTCTTTGCAATGGCATTGACATTAGAATGGCTTAAACTGGTTTCTTCAAGGTTTCGTCTGTGACAGCAACGCGCGAGAGCTTGTAGCAGACAGACAGAGACAGACAGACGTACGAACAGACATTGGCTTCATTTTGCTCTAGACGCGCAACTTTTTATTATATATTGTTGCTTGCTGTTTGCTTGACTTGTGTTTGTCGAGCTGAACTCGTTGTCTGTAAAAATTTATAAAAAAAAAGAAAAGCGGCAAGGAGCTTCATGTAAATATGTGCTGCACAAACTTGATGTAAATGTGTGCAGCATGTGGTAACTTGAATCGCGGCAGCATTAAAGGAAGCAACGCTTCATTTTACGCATACGACTTTGCTGTTTGTCTTTTGAACTTTACATACTAATAATAGCTCAAGTCTGTCGACAGCGTTGTGGAACTTAACCCACACACACACACACACACACACACACACACACACACACACACACACACACACACACACACACACACATTCCTTGGTACTTTAACCGCCCACATTTAAGTTTAACGTGTAAGTTGGCAACTACTTGGCCCACTTTTTTTATACCTTCTTGTATGTATTATTCATTTGTTATTTATAAGAGTTTATTATGTTTTAATTTGGCCACTATAACATGCGTTTCGTTAAGGTCAACCTATTTACCGCCCACATAATAGTATTGCTACATTTACTTCTCTGACTCTGTCAATTTTCATTTATCTAATTTTAAATTTCATTTAACGTTGTCGTCATTGACATATGTACGAGTACGAGTAGTTGACCAATAATTTCATTGACGCCAATGAAGCGTTTTAGTGAGTTGACAATTTCATTCGATCGATGTAATTTTACCTTGAAGTCTTTTATGTAACAGTTTGTGAATGCTTTTGTATAAAGTTGGCAATATCTAAAAGTCTCTTTGAATACGATTGTAATTATCATGCTGCTTTATACTATACTTGAAATTATGATGTGTTTCTCAATCCAGTGCCTATTTAATCCAATCATTAATTTATTTAATAAACTTCTATGTATGAAACTGCTGGTTTTGTTTATAGTAGGTATTCCATGCTTTATTCACCGAAAATTTTGTTTTCAGGAAGGTTGGAAAACTGCAACTTGGAGTTTTATTCATTTAGTATCAAACCAATAAGAGTGGTCGACTTGAAAGCATCACTTTGACTATATAGTAATGAAAGGCACAACAGCAATAATCACCTGTAGAGTCATCACACATCCATCCCAAAATATTGGAATGGATGTATCTTACAAGAGTGTGTGTGACCTGTGTTAACGTAAGGTGTTGTCATTGTATGAGTAGAAAGAACCAAGCTAAGAGCAACCAAAAAACAACTGAATAAGATTTGAAAACTATTGTGCTCCATTGATATATACTTCTAAATGTACTAATTTTCTATCTCCATATCCAAGAAATAATAGCAGTAATTTGATTTGCATCAGTAATAGAGCAAGAAATTCAGCCAAATATCCGTTCTTGCTCAATCCAAATGACAACCTTTGCGTGAAGCATGTCTTCATCAAATGTCTTTGGAGCTCACATAAGCTACTTCAAATCATTAGGCAAATTTACTAGTATCTTTCAAGTAGATATATTCATGCAATAGCGAGATGTCCTTAATTTAACTTAGTCATCAGATCACAGAATTTTAATCTGATTAAGTCATAGCAAGTAATGCAAGAAGAGTACAGTGCTAAGAATAAATTCTCATCTAGAAATCGAACATAGAATAACAGAAACGCTCTTAAGACTATCAGTCGATGGAGACAAAGCTACCTCGGAAATCTGTCAAAAACGTCTCCATACATGGACGAAGGGTGCATCCTTAATGTCCATGCCTAGAGACGAAATGACACAGAGGTATATATTGGATAGGAGATTTATCGCCAAATGGTCCGACAAAAAAATCGTGGAGGTCAGAGAGTTCATACGTACTTAAACCACACATCATCAAGTGGTATGCGGATTGATCCCTCACGGCACAGGCCTAGGGCAGTACTATGTTTGTATGGGGGCTACCCCAAAAAAATGGGCGGGCCACGCCCGTTAGTCTATGTATGTTAAACGGCTGACCATAAAAAGGCACCACATTGCATTTCAACCTAATATTGACTTCAATAAAGAAGTTTTTCTTACAAAAAAGAAAAGTGGGCAGTAGGTTTATATGGGGGCTACCCCAAATAGTGAGCTGGTCACGCCCATTAATGTATATGTCAAGCATCCGACCATTTACCATATTAATTATTAAGTTGATATTGCTTGCCTACAATAAAAATGTTTTTCATACAAAAAGTAAAAAGGGGCTACCCCAAAAAGTGGGCGTGGTGGGTCAATCTTGATACTATTAAACTGCAATCAAAAGAAGTGTATGTGCCAATTTTCAACTGGATAAAATAAAAATTGGTCCCGGCGCAACAACATACAGACGGACATGGCTAGATCGACTCGTCTCATCGAGCTGATCAAAAGTCTACGATGCCTCCTTTAATGCGTTACAAACTTTCAGACAAACTGATAATACCACTTTACACTATTTTTATAAAGTTTTGAACAAGTTAAATTAAAATCAATAAAACAGTTTTTGGTTTACAAAACAAAACCGGCTATAGTTAATTTTTTTAATGGTAGTTTCAATTTATTGTTGGCTTGGCTTACTTGTTTGTTTTTTGTTGTTGTTGCTTTTGTTGTTTTTCTCATTTTTTTTTTATATTTTAGCCGGCATGCATACAACGCCATCTCGTCATCCATCGCCAGTTTGTTTGCAATGTCCGTCTGTCTGACTATGCCAAACGTGTTTCAATGCCAAACGTAATAACGGTTATGATGTAAGATGTACATACAACAACAACAACAATAACTGCGGCAACAAAGAAAATGATTACTTTTTTTTTCTCTCTTAGCGCTTTAACTGCCCTCTTTTGGTAAACGATTACACCAGCAGCAGTAGCAGCAGCGGTGTTCAGCTGTCTATCTTATTGTCGATTGTAGATGTTTGATTTCAGTTTCTTTTGGCGGCTCTAGCACGTCTTCTTCTTCTTCTGCTACTTCGTTTTCCTTTTTGCCATTTTTGTTGCAAATATTACGAAAATTCATTCACCATAATTATAGACGAAAAAAAAAAACTGCTGCCGCCAAAAGTTTTGACGCGTGTTTTTCATCTTTAATTTTTTTTTTTCCTTATTAATTTTTCATTTATGGCATTTTTCAATTTATATTTTCGATGTTTCATTGTGTCACATGCGCTGTTCATAAATTTTGATCAACTAACTGACTGATTGAACTACTATTTCATGAACGTGGCTGGCTTTACTGACTGTTTTTGTCTATCTCTAGTTTGCTCTAACTTACTGACCTCAATTAGAAATTTTTGGTTTGCATTCACATATATTTTATTGTTTAATTGCGCTAAATATAGAAGAGACTATCTTTATGAGCTTTTGACTTGACTGGGCTATGAACTTTACTTTATTTTTTTTACTATCGTATATAAAAATTGTTTGTTACATACAAAGCGTCAAATATAGTCAAAGGTCAGAGAGCAGCATGTAAATTGATGCAGTATAATTAGATGTTTAGATATGTCCTTAAAACACTTTGGGCCTAGCAACACCTTTTAGCATCGAAGATATTACTATAGGAGAGATGCACACGTCACGTTTCTGGAACTTTATAAGATCTGACAGTCTTATAGTCTGTTTCCACTATGGTCGCGTCCACATCAACGTTCAAAAATCGATGGACGCGCGTTCAAACCTATGCAAAAGACATAGGCAGTTAGATTAGATATGGTAAAAAGTTGCGTCCATTTTGGACGAGATTTTTTCTTAGGATTTCGATTATTTAGGTAATCCGAGAACTCGATTTCTCTTATGATAACGATTATTTAGTAGATTCCAAGTCTCTCATATCTATTAAGGGTAATCGCAAAGCGTACATATCTGTGAAAACAGCTGAAAAAATCTGGCAGCGCGCTTTATACTTGGGAGTACTTCGACAAAATAAATTCAATATTGGCGACATCGAAGGCAATCAATAGCAAGAGGATGATGCTCGATAATATTGGTAATACAACTGCCAAATTGATTACACATGTGCCTGTGTATTTATATATATGCATGTATATCCTCTTCAGATATGTCTTCACTCCTTAATTCTGGCACAGTCGAAGCAGAACTGTCAAAATATTAAATATATAAATTGTTTTCTTATCTATTTACAAAATACGAACTTAATGCGACTCGAATGTCTTCAGCTTGCTCGTCATGCTGCCGTTCTTCCATTGCATCTTTTTTCCACTTTTCATTCATGCAACAGTTTTCGTTTAGAAAATTATGAAGTATACTACAACAGGCAATTATGTTTGATGTCTTCGATATATTGTTGTCTAGGCCTTAAAAAATAGCAAAAATCCAAAATTTCGTTGCCATAACACTGAGGAAATCTAAGCTTCTCAAATCCTCCCTTCACACACTCTTTTACTTTCTCATCTGTTATGAAATCTGGTGGCGAAAATTCAGAAGCTATTTGGGCGATGACTTCATTGCAGAATTCATGCAATACGAGTATTTTGCACACCATCGATTTTAAAATTCCAAACAGCATTCCAATTGTGCGATATTCCGCTGATGAGCCAAGCGTGTAAAGGGCGACGGCGATCCGCCTTTCTAAAGGGATAGCTACACGAAACGGCGTGTCTTCTTTCGTCATTCCAGGTAGCCGCTGTACCAACATCTGAAAAGTGCGCCTTTCAACTCGGAAGTTTTCTTTGAACCAAGCGTCCGAATTTAGAGGCACGTTTGTCTCTCAAAAGGCCCCGGAGCGTTTCTATTAAATATATTATATAAAAAATATCTTCTGAATACAAACTGTATTGTTTATAATTTACCAAAGTCCAGACGCTTCGTACATTATCCTCCTCATACACCGCGCTGATTGCACTGCACATATCCATTATGAGCAATAAATTGGTATGCTCATTTTCAAAATAGCGTCACTTAAATCCATGTTTTTTTTTAATTTAAATTAAAAATAAAACTCTTCGCACTAAAAACAAACACAATCAGCTGTTTGGACGTGGACGTGAACACGGAATGCAATGACGATTTTATACAGAAACATTGAAATAAACGAATTAAATAATAATTCCGAGAATGTCACAGCTTTTTGCTTCTAGATGAATTATAGAACTAAAGAACATACTAGTATATGCATCCGTTTATATTGCGAACAGACATTTTTAACTACTCTGTACAAAATATAGCGTGCAAGCTCTAAAGTCTGCGGTAGTTGATCAAGATCCATTGAAAATTATACCTATTCCCCTATTTCTTTTGTTCTCATTTCTGATGATCTCCATGCTAATTCGATGCGTTACAAAGAAGAGCATATTTAGTGTTGTTTTCAGAGCTTTGGTCAGTGCCTTTGACATATATTAACAACATCCTTGCATTAAGATGGAAGAAACTGATCACGAGTGCTACAAACATTTCTGCTTGTAGTTTGTAGTATCTGCTGATTGAAAGTTCTTCTATATAGACATCGACTCCGGTACCAGAATCAAGCTTCAATTGTGCCATATCGATCTTCTCTTTAACAGCTTCTATACGGAGCTCGATTTCACTTATATCACTTTTCAAGCAGCTGATTTTATCAACTTTCCTTCATAGTGTTATATCAAACTGCAGATATACTTGCTGATGTAGTCAAACCGTCATGAAAATTTGGCTTTAAATATTGGCTAAACTAAATTTTTAAGCGGTTCTGAATATTCCGTCAAAGTTTTATGGTTTATGTATGCATTTCAGCTGTCTCAAGATCAGTTTTTACATAAATATTTGGAATATTTTTTCTCAATTTGAAGTGAGACCAATTGCAACAACTTTTTGTTATAAATAAGATTTTTGCCGCGAAGAAAGCTCTCATCAGTTCTCATCAGTTTACTGGCTGCACCATACAAAAATCATTTTTTTTGCTTTTTAGGAAAAGCGCCCAAACTTGTATCGTAATTTATAATAAAGGTCGCTGTATAATAAATTCGTTTTATGGTTTAGTTTAAAGAATAATAATTATAAAGTTTACCAATTGAAATAATCGACTTTAATCCCCTGAAAAATTGATTTTGTTGTTTTTTTTTCTTAGTTGTTTTTTTATATCGGGTGTACAAATATGTTTTCAACCAGACCATGAGTCATCGACCGGAACAAGTGGTAGTCTGCAGAAGCACTGTCAAGGTGGATCATTAAATTGAAGATTCCATGACGACTTTTGCAGCATGTGGCCGAGTATTGTCGTGCTGAAAGATCACTTTGTCATGTGTTTTGATATATTTGAGGCCTTTGAGCTTCAATACTCAGCTCAATTGCATGAATTGTTGTTAGGCTGGAGTAGCTCCGTTCCCATCACAGCATTAGCTGCTTGCCATGAATATTCGGTTTAATCATTGAAGTGCATGTATGGCCTGACTTACGTCACAATTTTTTGCGCTTTGGATTGGCGTACTTGATCCACTTTTCGTACCACGTCACGATTCAATGCAAAAAACCCTTCTGATTTTGTCTTTGTAGCAGTTGTTCGCATGTGATTAAACGACATTCGACGTTTCTTGGCTTAAGTTCATACGGAAGCCAATTTCTTTGTTTTGACAACGTACCCATGGTCTTGAGACGGTTTGAAATCGCTTGTTGAGTCACTCCCAAGATATCAGCAGCTACTCTTAAGTTTGGTTCAATAACGACGCCAACTCAACGTCTTCAAACTTAACAGGACTTTCTTTGCGTTCTTTGTCACTGCTATCAAAATCGTCACACTTGCAAACCGCCGGAACCCCAGTACTCAAAAATTTTTATAAATTGATTAAATTATTATAAATTGAAACCAGTAAGCAGTGCTTCCCGCTAATTGTGTTTTGTTGGATCAAATGTTGATATGGTTAGAGCACAAAGAACTTTAGCGAAATGACACTTACTGATTTGTACAGGGAACTGTTGACGCTTCAACATGAATATAGTCCGAAGAATATGGTCCGATCAGATTTAATAGTAATTACGTCATATTTTGTAAATCCTTCAAAACTTATTTGTACATCCAGTTAAACACTCCAAGCATTTCCCTTAAACTCAATTAAAACAATAGAGTGAATGAAAATCATTAAATTTCTGTATTTAGCCACTACCTTTTCGATTCAATCCAAAAGAACACAAAAATAGTATAAAAAACTTTTTGTGTCAACTTTGTGCAGAAATACATTGTGCAACACTATTTTGTATCGTATTCTACATGAGAAGGAAAGAGAGATGAACAAAACATATGTGTGTGTGTGTGTTTACGAATGCATTAAATGTTCTCATAAAGCAGCATTTAAAAAAAAATCGTTGCACTTTTTATAAACGTGCAAAACCTCCATTTTCTTATAACTTTAACTTCTTTCTATATTGGCTAAAAGACCATAACAACTTGTAGATCATTTACGGTATTCCAACTGCTCATGTCAACGTACTCTGCACTGCTTTTGATTCTAATCTCGTCATTCACTCATTCATTCATTCATTAAATTTCTGTTGCTAACGTTCATAATAACTCTTTGGTTGGCTTAGCTGATTTGGCTTGGCTTGGCTTGGCTTGGCTTGGCGCTGTGTGTGTGTGTTAATGACCGAACAAATAAAATAAATTGCACATGCACTTTGAAATAATTGTTGTGAACAATAAATAATGCAAGATGATGGCAAGCGACGGGGGAAAAATATACAATAAATATTAATAAAAGCACCAACAACATCATTAGAGATGCACAACAGTTTCAGAGTCATTGCCATTAATATGCCAAAGCCAATCAAAAACAAAAAAAAAAAAAGAAAACCGCTTCAGCTCAGCTCCCCGGCGTTGACTACAGCTAGCGCGTGCTCTCATCCAATCAGCCAGCCATTCAGCCAGCTTACCTCTTCCTATCTGCTTGGCGCTGCTACTGTAGCTTTTATGTCTCGACAGTAAATGTGAATTAAAATGCAATAATAAATGAGGCAGACACAGTCACAGAGTCAGACAGCCAGCCCGTCAGCCGGCAGTTAGTCAGTGTAAAGTTTTTATGTAGATAGAGGAGGGGAAGTAGCACCTTGAGGCTAGAGTGGTTTTGGGCACAGCTGCGGCCAAGCTGCTTAAATTGACGACTTTGTGTGTAAGGTAGCATTCAAAAGTTCTGCAACATATTTTTAAATTGATTAAAATTCACATGGTTGCATTTAAATATATGTAAAATGTTTTGGAACCATTGGAAAACTTGTAGAAACTGTTGCTTTACAACACTGGAATTTCATTGTTTCACAACTGTTTTTTTTTATGCGAAGCAAATGTAAATGCATTGAATACAATTTTTTTAAGAAGTGTTAAAAAAGCTAAAATATTGGATTTGAAAATTGTCCTTATAGACATTTGGACGGACCGAGTCGATGAGATTCTAGGCCAGTGGGCAAATATTCTAATGTACGAGTATGCAGAAACTCTCGTGTCCTGACAGAGGCTTTCGACCATGTACTTTCTAGTACTTTTCACCACTGTACTGGGTTCCTCGTTAGTAAAGACTTCGTTCTGTGGCTGCTCCTTCTGTATATCGTCACTTTGTTCATTCCACTCCAGATAATTGTTATGAAGAACCGTTATAGCCTTTACCTTTTTTTAGAACCCGGATTCTGCCTTTTAGGCTGGTGTGTGTTTTGCCATTGTTTCGTATACAGACACAATCGTTTAGTTTATGACATTGTATAGGTTTAAATGTGAAACACTTATGCCATGACAAAAAGCATAAACATCTTGTTTCTAAACTTTTCTAATGCCAAATAAAAGCAGAAATGTCCAAATCGAATATTTAGAAATGTGATTAAAAAATGGCAAGTTCGAATTTCCTGTAGCTAAATATGTCAGTTACTAGTCACACGCACTGCCCGAAGATAGCGCCACTATAGTTTTATATGTAAAATTAATTTATGAAGAAGATAGGCGAAAAATTATACAAGCTACAAGTGTCAAGAGTCGACGATAGTCGCATTCATTGGGTTCGCATGCTAGGAAACGAGAATAAGCTTAGAAATTGAGGTGGAAAAATGATATCGGGATAGCCTTTTCAATATCTAAGAGAGCTTGTAGTTTTTAAACAGGTTTATTTTTCATAAGTAGCATCTATTGTTTGACTATGGTCAAATTTTTAGCAATATGCGTCATTAATATTATGTTTGACAGCTATTGAAAACGGATATGAAAGGCAGACAAACGAACAGAAATCGAAAGGTTGGCGCGCTAATATGCACAGAGAAATTCACTATTTCTACTGCTGCCTGGGCTCTGATGTATTTTATGTGTTTTTGTTTTGTCCACGGTTACGAAACGACGCAAAAACTCGTTCGAATTGCGTTTGAACAATGCTAAATATTTAAGAAGTTGCTCAATTTCTAGCGCTGAACGACTTTCTGCCATACTGTCTTTGGTATCGATTTCAATAACTGTAAACAAACAAATTTAGTGATGTAGATTGCTCAAAATTTAACGGTATGTATGGTAGTTGACATAAAGCAATTTGTTTGAAATGTAAGAACGCTAATCTCTTGGGTTTTGAAAGGACTTTTTAGCCTACTAGTTATTTTAGGTAGTCACCATTATTGTTGATTAGCCCATTCGTACATGTTTTTCACCTATTGTTCAAGTCACACTAAAATGTTTGTGTTTTCTGACGAGAGTTGGCCAGATAGAAACCAATAAAAAATCAAAAAGGTGCATTTTCCTGCGACATAAAAATTTATTTCCTGAAGACAACACAAATATTTCACAAAATTCATTTTCAACAGCAACAACAACGTACACCATACTTTTTTTTAGCTGTTTGGCAATTTGAATGCATTTGAATCATTCAAACATTCCAATGAATTCATGAACGCTTCGCATGTTTATGCTGCATGCATAGCAAAACGAATTCACTTTTCATTTATTCATTGAAAATTAATGTTATTAAAATGACACTTATTCTTTATTTATGATTTGAAACTGTATACATAAATTGAATGTGTATGAATGAATATATTCATAAATAGTTGGCGTTGAATGCATTCATGCAGAGCTTCTAAATGCTACCAAAATAGCATGAACACTTGTGAGTACAGCAGATACTTTGTATTCTAAAGAGAGATGTAACGCGCTGGCGCTTTTAACTGTTGACTTAGCAGTATTTTTTAAAAGACAGTTTTTCTAAACTTTTCAAGTATATCTTGCACAACAGCTGCGCTACGCCCCAAACTCGCAGCTTGACAGCAGCTGATTCATGTTGTCCAAGTGTTTGCTGCTGCTTTGGTTGCTTAGCCAGGAGCGTGAAGTGAGCGCCACGCGAGTAGCGATAAATAATTTGCATATTTAGCGCCAACGTTGCAGCACACAAAATGTCTGTCTTTGTCATCGTTGTTAGTGTTTTTGATTATTGTGATTTAAATTTGTTGTTGTTGTTGTTGTTGTTGGTGTTGGTGGTGTTGTTTTTGGTTTTCTGGTCATTGGCAAATGACGTCAGTGGCAAGTAGCTAATAAGAATAGCTAACAATTTAATATGCGCTTTTAACTATTTTTTTTTAAGTAGCTTGTCTAACAAGTTTGTCGTTCAAGTCTTTCGTTTTGTGAGGTTTTTGACTTTTGATTTATTGCTGCTCAAACTTTGATTAGCGTTGTGTGAATTAGTTTTATTTATTTGTTTGTAAATGAGTTAAAGCTTCGTAATAAGTTTAAATCTATAATTGTTGCAATAAGATTTTAAATATAAATAAAATATTTCGAATAGATTTTTTGCATAATTTTTATTCGCCCGCCATGATTTACAGTTTGTTATGCATTGGTGCTAAACGTTTGAATAGTTTAGTACGTTACAGTTTGAGCAGAATCAGCGCATGGTTTAAGTCGTAGCTAAACAGTTAAACAGTTATGCCTTTTAAAACTGTAAAACTGGTGTATACGATGTTCTAAAATGCTCAAAATGTAGCAATGCTGCTCAAATATTAACCAAAGCGCTTCAAACTGTACGAGTAGGCTTCTTGAAATATTTTGGAAAAATTTCGTACTTAAGGCCAATACTGAGAACGATGAAAATTTTTGCTACCGAAATTTGTAAATTATTATTTCTATGTCAAACTCATAAAAAACAGTGTTTCCAAATCAGCATGACATACTAAAATCAGATATTTATTTGGTGAGAAGTGCACACATATTGATTTTTCGTTGATTTTTTTTTTTGTTATTTTTGTTATCTGAGTACGAAATTGAAAAACAGTTCGTGCCGAAAATTTTTGTTTGTTGTTTGACAGCGTTTTTTTTTTTTTATTGGGACCTTGAATTAATAATGAGCGTTTCACACAAGAGGCCGTCACTAGTATATGAAGCAATATTCGAGTTTCCAATTTCTTGCCGCTAAAATCTATTGTCAATGACCGTCTTTGACAGCTTGTGACATTTGTTTGAAAGTGTTTTTACGGGAGTTCTTCTTCATTACTTTAATATGAAGAAAAGTGCGGCCGAGGGTCATCGAATCTAAGTGGAAGTTTACGGCGAACATGCTCTATCTGAACAATCGTATTGGAGGTGGTTTGGTCACTTTGAAAGTGGTGATTTTAGATTGAAGATAAGTTTAAAGACGAAGATTTGAAATCATTGCTCTATGAAGACCAATGCCAAACGCTGAAATGGCTAGTCCTACCACACCCGCCGTATTCTCCAGGGAAAGAACATCTACGAACCCTTTGATACCACGAGACATTTCAAGCAGGATGATGCTTTATCGTGCGACTTTTTTAATCTCTGAAGCAGTACATCCTACGTCACTGCCCATACGTAGAACGGTCGGGCACGACCTTATATAAGGAACTGATGCTAATCGCCTATGCTGATGACATTGACATCATCGGCACGAAGCAGGGCGTTCTCGGAGATTAAGAAACAGTCACGTCTCATGGATCTAGGACCTAGTATCCACTCGCAGACCATCAGCGTGTCTTGGGCGGTCTGTGAGTATGGAGAATTTCAACTTCAATGTTGTAGAAACAGAAATAACGAGTAACAAAAAAGTCAAGCCTAAACAAAGAATCACGCTTGCTAATCGCTGCTACTTTGTGCTCAGCAAGCTAATTAGAAGTAGAGCCCTCTCTCGAAGATAAAAATCTATAAGACACTGATAATCCCGGTCCTGCTGTATGGCGCAGAAGCATGGACATATATAACATACAGTCGGGTTTTATTGTTGCTTCATTAATTTCTTTTGGTTTTTATTTTTGTTTTAAGAAGATTGAACTTGGAATAGCTACGAAGGCAATTGTTTCGGGTTTCGGGAAATATTCCCGAAAGTAGAAACCGAAACAGACCACTATTTGGACACATTGGAAGATGCTCTTATTTTCGCAGTATGACCTTGGCATTTGTAAAGAATAAGGTTGTAAAATACATGCCGATATATCATGGAACGTTTTATTTCTCAAGAACCCGGAAAAACGCGGGCGAAGAAGAAGAAGGTTGACAAATAGTAAGGGAAAGGGCTTTAAAACTGTTTCTCTTTTTTTCTTGACAAAAAACAGTTGTAAATTTAGAGAATGGTCCGATAACTTTTTTCATTAACAAAAAGTTATGAATTTGGAAAAAATGTTGATTACTTTTGGAACACAGTTAATCAGCATTTAAAATTTGATATTAATAAAAAGTTACTCGGTTCAACGATAATGAATGACAGCAATATTTTTATAACTCATTCATTTACATGCACAAAATGAGGACAACTTTGTTCCTATTTGTAAAACGAATGTATGCAAAGCATAAAACGAATGCATTCGTGCAGGGCTCTACTGCGAATCATATAATAAATCTACACTCAAGAAGATTGAAACATTAAGTTAGTCTTAATAAAATTTAGCACACATTGCTTCGTATTGGATCACTAAAGAATATAGTTTCCATACATATCTATGGTTAGATTTTAGAGTAATTACAGTTTATACCTATTAGTTGAGTACCGTCACTGGACTGTAGCGTATTTTCTTGTTATTATTTAATTTTAATAATCTGTGTTAATTTTACGTTGTATTTTTTCTTACTTACAGTCGCACACCCGGTTCACGTCAACCTTCACCGGCTGAAGAAACGCTGCCACGTCCACCGGCTGGAGTTGCTGCCGCCGCTGCCGGTTTACTTGATCCTATGCCACATGGCGGTTTTCCACCATTGCAAAATTTCAATCATATGCTCAGCGCTATGGAGCATCAAAATAATATGGGTGGTGGTACACAATTGGGCTCGTATCCGCATCAACAAATGCAACAGATGAATCAATTGCAGCCGCCCATGATGAATGGTGTTGGTGGAATGCCCATGGCACAGGTTAGATTTCACTTCTGTTTATTTCATATACGGTATCAACTATATATACTAATTATGTTTTATGCCTTGCAGTCGCCGATGTTGAATCATCAAGGACAAGGACCAAATCATATGGAATCTCCGGGTAATTTACTGCAGCAACAACCGCCAAACTACGATGTACAGGTTAGTTTATTTTAATTATTTATGTTGAAAGCATTAGTTTGAAACAAGGTCAACAAGTTGTAAACCATTTGAAGCGCAGTATGCTCCGTTGCTGTTGACGCTGACAACGTCATTTGGTGTCTAATTTGGCCTAAACTATCGAAACATACACATTTTGACATCCGGATGTCATTTCCGTTTCATTTTGTATGTGGTTGTGTAGCAATTTTGGTTGAACTTTGTGCTTACGGCAGCTCGCTATGAATGCCATTACAAACATAGCTCTTCGCTAGCGTCAATTTATATCGAAACGAAAAGGAAATCGGATTTATTAGCCTCGAAATTGCTTTAGAGCAGCAGTAGCAGCAGCATAAAGCAGCCCACATTGTCATTTCCAGTAACTGCTCATGCCTCGTCTGTTGTCCTTTATTTGCTGCAGTGCTTCTAAAACGTTTATATATAATGTCATTTGC
This sequence comes from Leucophenga montana, assembly GCA_035044765.1. NCBI lineage: Eukaryota > Metazoa > Arthropoda > Insecta > Diptera > Drosophilidae > Leucophenga > Leucophenga montana. The sequence goes on along the minus strand of JAWNNQ010001285.1, from coordinate 883,796 downwards.
TGCAAACTTTTTTTCTTTTTAAACTTTTCAACAGATTTTTCTTCTACTTCGCATGCAGCTAAATTGAAAATCAATATTATGTGCAACACTTTGCACACTTTATACACACACTTCCTTTTTATGTTGCTTTTGTACGTGTGTATGTGTGTGTATACCTTTGATGTGCTTGTAGTAGTTTTCGCCATTGCTTCTTTGTTGTATGTATATATGACAATCGTTGTGCAATGACAGCGCGTTGACTGCATCCTGTAGGCGGCAACGCGTATCCTTTGTTTTACGAGTATCGCTAGTACTACTACTCCTCCTCGCTCGCCTATATAGCCAATGGCAATAGCTTTTTACCAAAAGCCATCATCAACACCGCCGTCTTCATCATGAACACATCCGCTGCCTGCATTACATACCATTCCCATCGTCCTTGTGTCAACTTTTGCGCTATGCTGCGTTGATAATGCGCTTTTTCCTGCTTTAGCTGCGGGAAAATTTGCTGTGTTTTTATCGCTTTATATCGCGTCGATTTTGCCTTGCTCCTTCGTCCCTGAAAATATGCTGCACAAAATGGAAAAATTGTTTCAAAGTGGAAAAGCCAAGCAGCCGGTAATGCAGGCAGGCAGTCAGTCAGCCAGCCAGCCAGCCAGTCAGCGAGTCAGCCAGCTTGTCATTGTCGTGCTTATGGTGCACTTCAAGTTGCTTCGATTTGTGGCATCTGTGCTTATGCTGTCACTGTTGTTGTTTTTCACCTGTGTCGGAATGTCCTTTGTGAGTTGTTGCAGTTAAGTTGAGTTAAGATACTTTTTTTTTTGTCCTGTTGATCGTTGTTGATTAGTTTAGATGAGCTTAGATTGCGTTTGGTTTAAGTTCTAAAGACTTTAACACATCAAAGTGTTAAGTTGTAATGTCCTTAGTATGTTTATATAAGTAGATTTTAATACAAAATAACAATGTATTGCTTTATACGTTATTTTTTAAATTGCTTTATATGTATACTCAACCGTTCTAGATATGACTTATTCAGTATATTCAGTAATACCAATTCTGTAAGCAGGACTTTATTGAAATTTCCTAGTCAGTAAGTAGTATTGAAAGGTTTCATGAAACCTTGTTCGTTCTAACAAGTTTTAATAAATAGAATTTTATTGCAAGTTAAAAAAATACATGTGTAGGTATAGGTGAGAGTCGGGTGATTTGAGCCATGTTTGGTTTTTTGGACATAAAATCTCACAGTATGAAGATATCAAGAAGTTTGTTATATCCTTGCCTCAATATCTAACCTTATGCATCATTGGTTATTACTTACGTGAGTATATCAAGTTATTCTTGAATCTTCAAAACTAGACAAACTTCCACAGAAGGTTTTAGCAAATGATCGGGTGAGTTACATACGCCCACCCAGTACTTAGGCCGCACACGGTCCGTTGTGATATCACATAAATCTCTTGTTAGACTTCGACTCCAATCCTTTTACAACCATTGGGAAGATTTTACATACTTCACTAAATTTTTTACCTCTGGCTTTAAAGTTTCTGATATGTCGTTTGGGAAGTCGTCGGCCAGTTGCCTGAATCTTCTCTTGGGACAGTCCGGGTCGATGACATAGAAGGTTTCGGTTTCGGGTTCCTCGCATTTATCACAGCATCAACTTCAACTTGCCCTGTTACCATTAACGATACTCACATTAAAAAATCTTCAAAAATGGTTCACTAAACAAATAAGTATATCTTTTCTCTTCGAAATATTCTAAGAAGTAAGTTAACGGTTTCCTCACACCTAATTATACTTGATTCTTCACTTCATTGTCATTGTCAAAAAAAAAAAAAAAAAAAAAACCATTAAATAGCAGTGGCTTAAATCACCCGAATTGTTCTACTATTATTTTAAAATTTCCAAATTTACTATCAAGCTTATTAATGAAGTGAATGAATCTTGGACTTTAGAGCACCAGTTGAGGTTCAAAAGCCGCCATGCGACCACAGTGCAATGTCATGGACTTGTAGAGCAGCTACTTAACACCCTAGAACATCGTCAGTTCTGTTCGGCTGTCTTACAAGATGTTCATCAAATCATATGACCGAGTGTGGCATCCTGAAGTTTTGCACAAGCTTAAATGTTTTTTGGTTTCACCATATTTGCTATCTTCACAAAAGGACTTTGTAGGTTAGCTGCGAAGGTAAAGAGTTTGATATGTGTGGGCAACGTGTTAGGTCCTGCATTATACACGCTTTTTATGCTGATCTGAGAACAGCTGGTGTCTAATAATAGAAACATAAGCCGACGATACTGCTCTCTTGATGACGGTCGGTAATCCCGTCGTTGCGTGTAAATATCTGCAGAGTCTGAATACTCAGCTACCTTGTGACATGGCACACACCAGCTGTTCTCCAGTATTTCTCAACGGCGATGACATACCCATGCTAAAAAGTATATTGACCTGACACTAGACAGACGGCTTACTTGGCAAACTCACATAAAGCTAAAGAAGAAAGCAGTTAATTCTCAAACTCATTAATGTGAATTAGCTGCTAAGCATAAGACAGCAGTTGAATAGTTTGGGGAATAAGCTTTTGCTGTAGTAATACAATAATAAAGCCGCTCTGGGGCACGGTTTCTAACTGTAATGTGAACATTTTGGACAGGTTTCAGTGTTTCAGTGTTTTCACTCCCTGGATCTTTGCCCATAGGAGTGATTTTCACTCGAAATGTATTTGATTGGTGATGTTGCCGAAAATCAATGAAAATTGTAATCGGTGACATACAATATTTGAAATGTTACTAACACAATGATCAATAAAACACACATACATGCTCAAGTACAATAATTCACACACACGCACACACATTTTTTCTGCTTTGCGCACACACACAATTGGTATGGCGACAGTTAAAAAGCAAATAAGTAAGAAATAAAAACAACAACCAAAAAGGAAACAAACGATACGCTCTCATCAAAATATGCTTTCCCGTTTTGATTTTGCTTTGTCTTTTTTTAGCTCTTAGTTTTTGTTTTGCCTAATTCCGTGCAAAATGCTTAAGTTATGCTTAGCTGACCATTTTGAATTTGAATTTTTACATATAAAAAGTAACAAAAACTTGATTATTTCTACATTAAATTATGATACGTTCTATATATAACATTTCAACGGCTGCGTACGTTACCCCTCTCTAGCATCTTACATTATATGCTGCATAAATTATTGTATTTTGCTTCACTGTAATGTACATAATCGAGTATAACTTAACTTAAAATCTAAACTTAAACCACAACGTATTGCTGCTCTTAACTTTTTTCTCGTTTTTTTCTGTTCTTTTATGAGTGTCTTGATTCCACACAATTTACTCACTAATCCTTCTAAGCTTACTTTTGATACTCAAGCTTTTAAAGTCTCGCCACAATAATTCTTCATTTTGTCATTTCTATAAATGAAAATTTATATTGATGATTATCTATCTTACATACTCGAAAGTATCAAAGTATGTGCTTGCGCAACTTTTTGTTTGCAAAATGTTTCTTTCAACAAGTGCTATTTAAGTTTTAACATTTGGAATGTGTACAAATATTTGGTATGAGTTTATCTGTGCTGTGTGCGGGTTCTTTGCACTCTCTGGACCATGCAATAAACCGCAGTCGAAACTGGATAACATTTTCAACTTCTAGGGCGATGGACAGAGAGAGAGAGAGAAAGAGAGAGAGAGAGAGAGCCAAGCCAGCATTTGTATATATGTACAATATATTTAAGTAGTATGTGTAAATAAATTGGAAATTGTCTATTTAAACCACAAAATGGAAGAGAAAAAAGTTCGAATCAAAGTAATCAAATTTGCCTTGGCTGCCTTGCCTGCCTGCCTGCCTGCCTGTCTGTGTCGATCTGTATATTTGTTTGTTTGCTTATTTGGTGTTTGTGCAAATATTTTGACACTTAGCTGCAGACAAAATTTAGTTGAGCGTTTTATTTGCGTAAGTGATTTAAAGTTTTCAAAATCTATAGATAGTTAGTTTTGTTAGGAATTAGTTGGGGCAGCATAAATGTTTTCCATACAATTTTGATAGATTTACACATACTTCATCGTTTGTCGTTTGTCAGTTGTAAGTTAAAATTTTAATATGCTTGCCTGGCACGTTTTTCGATCTATTCAAAGAAAATGCATAAGTGCAGAAATATTACATTCGATGTATGGCGTTTTATTGGCACGTAAATGATGCACGATTTTTTTTGTTTGTGCATCATCATCATCAGCATCAATTGATTGATATTTATGCGTATTTGTTCGTGTTTAATTTAATTTTAAACTTGTATTTTAATAGTTTAATAAACAAATTATTTCTAATAACAAAATCTTTAATAAAATAAAGTTTTACAACATGCTTAAACATGGTAACACTCTTTCGCCAGCATGGCAACGTTATTTTTAAGCATGCATCATTGCCATTCATTTGAACAGTTAAATTGCTTTATTTATTTATTTATTTATTTATTGCAACTACATTAAATTAAACAGTTGCTTAAGCATAATATTTTATAACTAACTACTTATAAATAATAATGGAGAGTTACAACCCGTTGAAGAATTTATGTTTGGTCGCCAGGTTGACCGATTGTGCCTCATACAGCCTGGGAAGTGGTCCAAGCGGGCGTAATTACAATTCAAGGAATTAAAGAATTTGAAAATTATAGTTACAGTTATAAGAGTTAAGGATAGCTTAAGCGTAAGCCCTAACGCATAAAGCCTGAGGGAGCATTTAGAAACAACGATTGAAGCAAATATGGAGAATCAACTTCACCACTTTGGATCTTATGCAGGAAAACTGCAGAGTTCTTCGATCGCCACACAGACAAAGTTGGTAGATCAATTAGTTTTAATCGAACCACATATTGAGGTTTCTGGAGAGCAAACAGCAGAAACTGTTTTAGAACAGACTCGATTCGATCTTGATGATATATAATGTTAATTTAAAGTAGTTCATTTATAAATATTACAAAGAGTAAAGACTGACTTGTGGAACACCAAAACAGACATATGTAGGTATATAGTTCTAGATAAACAATTATTGAATAAGACTTTTCGAGATCTACCAACAAGTTAGTAGATAAGTTATGCAGTTTACAAAAGAAGGTGAAAATCCTAAAGCATCTAATTTATATATATGGTGGCTATGACAGAGTATATTATATTTGGCATCAGTCTGGCAACCAGACAGAAAACACTTATTGACGATAAAAAGAAAATTCAAGAAGAATTGTACAAGTGTATCTACCTTTAACGAATCCATGTTGAGATGGACAACAACAACTGGCAGCAGCGAGCGTTGCAATTGATCAGTGAACATTTTTTCAAACAATTTAGGTATAGCACTTAGTTTAGCAATACCTCTAAAATTCGAGATGCCAGATATACTGCCTTTCTTGTGTCATGGAGTAGTAAAGAATTATTTCCAGAGATTCGGAAATTTTATTATGGTTATGAGTTATGGCCGTATGCCACACGAATAATATGAGCATATACTATTTGTTTCTTTAGTTTTTTAGAGCAGATTAAAAAATAGCCAAAGCAAAAATTCTACAGGTGCGAGAGTTTGAAATGTAGTTTCATCGAAAAGTGAAACGAAAACCAGGTAGACAAAAATGAGGAAAAATATTATATACATATATGAGCATCTATTCGAAAGTTATGGCAACCCTGCACTCAAAAATGACAATGTACCAACAGCTCGGCTAAAATAGTATATTTATATATATAGTAGTATATTTATATATATAGTAGTATATTTATATATATATAGTATATTTATATATATAGTAGTATATTTATATATATATATATTTATATATTTACGTTGTTTTGAAATATTTGTTCATTCGGGTTAAGGGCCAAATACTACACCATTAATATATTTGATCAAATCTAGATTTTAAATTTCCCGCCGAAATCACATACGTCTGTTCAGAACGAAAAAATAAAAATCATATCGATGAAGAAGAAGCGATGTAATGAAAATCAAAACTTTTTAACTTTCTTCACGCATTTGATCAAGCAGTTAAATCGCCAATTAAACCCGTCGATTTTCCGTCACATCACGCATTTGATCAAATGTGTAGGAGTATTTGGCGCTTCACTCTTTACACAAAAAATGTATTAGTGCACAATAAAACAAGAAAAAAACCAAATATATAGCTATCCCTCTTGCACACTCTGTCGTTTTTAAAATCCCAAAAAAAAAAATGAAAGAGAAAATATTATTCGTGTGTTACACGGCTATTAGTATAGGTTGATTGAAAGAAAGTAACAAACAAAACCGATATCTCATAATCTGAGGATGCGTAGTCTGACACAATGAATAGATTTATCATTATTACGTGAACTGGGAAGTTTATCTAAATAGCTGAAAAGATAACTACAAAGTATAATGATAATTGTCTTCAAGCAGTGCAAGGTAGAATCAAGTATACTATCTAGAAAGTTATGATTGGCTGTTGGAATTAACATAGTATAACTGTCTCTTTTGCATTTGTGCGAAAGAGACAGTTATATAGTGTTTGGTATTCTCTGTGAGTGTCTGTTGAAAAGCGTAGAGCTGCCAACTGTATTTGAATTTCATCTTACGCAGTTCTTTGCAGCATTTTTCTAACAAAATTGTAATATTTAAGCAAACAGCTGACGTCGGCAACACATTTTAAATTAAAACAATTAAATTTTTTGGTTTTTTTTTTTTTTTTTGTAAAGTATTTTCTAAAGTAATTATAAATTCTGCTAGCATAAATTACATAGGTACATACTAACTTTCTACCATATTTTCTCGGTTGGAAAAATCATGTAATATTTATCTGCTGTGCCTTCGCTGTTGTTGTATAAATATTCATATAGCTATCAAAAGTAATCATAATTGTGCTTGTTGGTTGGTTGTTGCCTTTCTCTCTAGGTTTGCTACTTGTCAAGGAAATGCTTGGCTTTTATTTTCAACTAATTAAATATTTAAAATGTTTTACATGCAGTAGAGCCAGAGGCCTAATGTAGTAGGCACACGTAAATCATTTGCTATGCAAACTTAACTATTACATATTATAGTTGCCATGCCCAACTCTAGAGTAGATACTAATGCATGTTACTTGTTAACCATAGTTGTACACAGCATTGTGCAGTCATGCCTCAATGAACGCATTTCTGTGTTAATCATTTAGCAAGTTAGTTAGTCAGTCAGTCACTCAGTCAGTTTAATGACTCTTCAATCTGGGTCTTGACGCCTTCCGGTTTTTGCTTTAGACTTGAACAGTTCCGTTTCAAGTACTTAGTACTAATGCTGCAAGGTTTTGAAGTTTGTATAGTTTTTCTAGACATTTTCTCTTTGTTTGTTGTATAATTTATTTATTTTTTTTTTGTTTCTAACCGATACGCTCTGTTGAGGCGTGATATTTTTGTGCAATGAGCTTTTTTCCTAATTGGATTTATTGAGTTTTGAAGCCATTGGTTTATAAATTGATGTACAAATTGTGGTTAGCGAAAATTTTTATTGAAAGTGTAACTGTTGACTTTCTTATATAATAACTACTTAGAAATATGCTAAAAAAAAAAAATGGATAGTGTTGCAAAACATAAAAATTATTGATACTGCGAGGTTTTCAGCATTGACAATTGTAGTACAAACGAGTTCATATAAAAATATGTTTGAAAAGAATTGTGGAATCCATCTCTAGCTCGTCCCATACTGTCTTATAGCATAGTGCTGTGTGAAGTCCAACCATTGCTGAAGAATCAAAAAATTTAAACGATAGATATATTCGCTCGCTACTAGGGCTATTAGAACCTACCCAACCGCTGTCCTAAATGCCACAGTGTGTCTACTATCCATATATCTACATGGAAAATGCACTGCATTGCATAGTTGTTGTAACAGCTTTTGGGCTGCTACAACGACTTGGGCTGGTGTGGACAACCTTTGTCTGCGAATACCCAGTCTACTGCTCTTGCTTCTTTCTAATATTGGCTTAAAGCTTGGCCACTTTCCTAATCAATGGAAATGCACAGAAATAAATCTTATTCCTTGAGCCTATTAAAACTGAAAATCAGGGCTTTCGAAAATATTGAAATCAATATTTTTTTTTTTTCGAAAACTGCTTTCAAAACATTTTGATCAGTTGAGGTTTCGACGCAGACATGGCGCTTCGGAACAAGTTCAAAGACTTCTAAAGAAAGTACTCTAAGAAGGGCCTCGGAGATAATAGTGCGCTGTAGAACAGGCTTTTGATCGTTTGTAATATAAATGTTTTCTTTATAAAATAAAACATATACTAACTGCATCACAATACTTTTTGCTCCGATCATACCTTCAGGGGCGGTGGTTCTATGTCATATGTGGAGATTTTCATTCCACTGCCAAAATGAATACAAACTGAGATATGAAGTGTATTATTGTCTTTACTCTTGTCTTTGTTCAAGCAACGAGAGTTTTTTGTCGCTCACTTTATGCATTTGTTCACTTAGGACACTTTGCTGCTCAAAATTTGCCAAAAGTGTCTTTTGCGCATGTAGATGTGTGCTACTTATATTTTAACATATGCACACAATTTAGCGCCCTATCTCTTTCTACCTCCGTCTTCCACGCTTTGCCTGCGATGAAATCTTTGAAGCCACTACAATAACCTAACGAAACAACAACAACCTAACGAAACAACAACAACCTAAAAAAAATGACAGTTTACGCCAAGGTGTAAATATATACGAATACGTCACCTCACCTTGTATAAATACACCTTGGTTTACGCTTCCACCTGTCTCGTTTTGCTCATTTGCTGAGAGTCGAATGAAAGTGTCCCTCCCCATCAAGCTATTATCGTAAGACAGCTTCGTGAGTATCGCTCATCGAGCAGCATAAAAGAGAAGACAGGAAAGAATCAAAAAGAAGTTTTCTGCTGAGAGAGTGAGCATGTCTGGTTCATTTTATTCTGTCTTTTCGTTGAGCAGACAGCAAGAAATATTTGGTTGAACATATTTTGCGAGTTCTGCAATCCCGACAAATGAGCTAATCAGAATTACCACTTTTACCGATGACAACACAGCTATACTTACAAAAGCTTCTAGTACATCAGCTGCAGTCGTACCTTAATTGAATACAGGGCTGGCTGATCAAATGGAACATATTCGTGAATGTTGAAAAATCAGTTCACACAATGTTCATTGGTCAAGTTCGTTTGAACTGTGCACCAATACCTAAGCGTTGTACGGTCAAATATTTGGGCAATGAGACTTGGAAACTCCATATTTCAGCAAAAAGAATGCAACTAGACACAGAAACGCCTAGGTCGTAGAAATCGAAGTAAGACATTAAACGAAGTAAGACCTTATAAAGCCATACTCAAACCAGTATGGACATACATATGGCTTACAGCAGGTCAAAAGTATAGTTTTTCTGGAATGTTTTCCAACTACAGAACACTGTCTGACTAGTGCTTCAACGAAGGATGTTTTTTTATCACAACTAATTTTACAAGGCAAAAAAGTATCCTTTAGTACATAACTCTGGCAAAAATTAAAATTTAAAATTTTTTTTTCCAAATGATAAAAAGAAATTCTTTGTTTTCAAGCTGACTACCTAATTTTATCATGAAGAAGTGTGCAAAGTTAGAACAATATCGGTTCATTACTTTTTAGAATTATCGATTTTAGTTCCATAAAGCAAAGAACTTGCTGAAGCTGCAATATCCAGGACATTCTACTGCTCTTCCCTGTGACGAATATGTAAGACTAGTTGTCCTTAGAAAGTGAGAGAAGAGAGCGCGCGAGCGAGAAAGACAGACAATAGCTAAGCAGCTGCCTCAATATACCTGGGACGCACCGGGTTTACCTGGCACTATCTCCCAGACATTTACTCTAATTGACTTAAAACTTTGGGAGAATATTCTAGAGATATTGTACTATTTGATAATCTAGACATGTACTATTTCAAACCCATGTAGCCCCTTAAAAAAACTGCTTCATTTTTTAAATGACTGTTTAAAAGAATGAATGATATCCTAAAAGGCCATTTTCGCTATTGTAAGCAAGCTAAAATATTAATTTTGTTTGTTTTTTTTTGTTCACTCTCACTCCCTGTGAATGATTCAATATTAGTATAGGTATATGACATATGCACAGACTCAGCAGATTTTATATGTTATATGATCATTCTTAAAGAAACATGAATCCTTGCTAAGCCTCGCTTTGTTCGTGACTACTTTATCTGTTTCTTAGACAAGAACAAAAGCTATAAATCCTTGAAGGGGATACAGAGTTTTGTACTTAAAAAGCGTTCATCACGAAGCGTTCATAGAAAAAAAAAAAGCATACAAGTGAAAATTATACTACTTGAGCATTTTATGTGCTATTCAAAATGAAGAATTAATGTATGAAATATTTGTGTGTGTTCTGTATGCGCTGGAATGAATGCATTTTGCAATTTTCATTTGAATTACATAATAAAGAAAATGCGAGAAATTTATATAAAAAAAAAAGTCAAGGAAAAAGCAACCAAACTACGCTAATTTGAAATGGTGGAGCAGCAAAGAGAGGAGCCCCCAGCGATAAACAAAAGTGTATCATTAGCAAAAAAAAAAAAAAGAAAGAAAAATGAAGATTTGCATTGCATACTTTAAGGCGTGTAAGCCAGAGAAAGGATTGGTTTGGCGTGTGCCAAACAATGCGACTCATTACAGCGTAAACGAAGCGAAGATGCATAAGTGAATGAATGAATGAGTGAGTGAATGAGTGAATGAATGGTTCCATGGCACTAAGCTCCGATGCCAGAAAAAGCATATTGCATTGCACTAAGTGCGTCTATTCACATTTGCTGAATGACAGCTGCTTTTCAGAGAAAGCCGTCAACTTTTTGTCAAAAGCGTCGAGTCATTTTGTTTCATAGTTTTTTTTTTTTGTTTTTTTCGGCGTATCGTTTGAATTCTGAATCTGAGTCTGAATCTGAATGAATGCTTCTATATGATGGCATCGTCGATGGCTGCGTTTCATATACATATATATATATTATGGGTTGCTTTTTTTCTTTCTATTATGTGAGTATTGTGTCAACGCAATGCTTTTCTTATTACTGACTCTACTGACTGACGAATTGGCTGAGTAAGTATATACGCTTGTCTGTTTTATACTGACTATTGTTATGGGTGCATGATGTCCTTTACGTCACTTAGTTGAATCTTGGCATCTAAAAATCATTCTTACTTTGTTTTGATAGACACTTGTCAATCAAGATTTTGTAACTTGCCCCGTTGAGTCGTTCTTTCTGTTGAATATCCTTTTTTTTTATTTTTTTTATTTTGTGACTATTGTTTGTTTTGACAGCGAGTACTGAGTGAATGAGCTGTGTGGACAGCGTGAGTTTAATTAGAAAAAATGAGTGACATAATATGCATGAATAGCATAGCGTAATGAAATAAAAATGTGTAGCTCAGTATGCGTTAAAAAAGCTAAATTTTGCAGCTTGCTCATTTTAGAACACTAATTTTTAAACTGTAAAATATTTTGGTGCTACATGGCAAGATAAACGAGAAAAAATAGCAATAATAGGTCCGGCTAAAAGCTAAATTGTTGCTTTTCGTCATTTTTTAACACTACTTTTTTTTAACTTGAACATATTTTAGTGTTAAATGGCGTAAGAGGTAGTCTTAAAAATGAGAAAAAGTAGTAGCACGTGTTGAAAATACATAAGTTAAATTTGAGTTTTTAGTCATTTTATAACACTGTTTTGTTATTTACTGTAAAATATTTTGGTATTAAATTATGAAAAATGAAAAAGAAGCGCGAAGTAATGCATTAATCTCACGCTATACAGCACTGCCATTACTATAAATTTTCCAGCAAAACTCATTTCTATTATGCAGCAAAACAAACTTTTGCTTTATTTTTCAACAAGTGTCCTTATAGCTTGATACATTTAGTACAACGTTTTTTCAATTTTTTTATCCCTTCGAAATAATAGGATTGCTCAAGGTTCAGAAAATTCGCGTTTGTTTCAGTCAGCCATTTTTTCAGGTTTCAAAACAGAAAAGTCGCAGGGAGAAGGTGCTGGATGTGGCAGCAGTTCCTAGGTGAAAGAGAAACTTTTTTTCTACACCAAATGCGCACATTTTTGCCTCAATTCAATGTCGAATCTGTACAACAGCTCTGAATAATATTCGCCGGAGATCATTTTACCCTTTTCAAGGTATTCAATGTCAATGAAACTGTGTGCATCCCAAAAAAACTACCGCTATGACCTTGGATTTCTTTGGTGTACGTTCAGCCCCAGAATTCCACTGATTTGACTCTTCTTTGGTTTCAATCATCGTGCGGATAGAATTTTCATGTCCAACTATTCATGTAAAATGTGTGATACTCGTTCAGTTCATTCCACGGACTTTCATTCAACAAACTCCAATATCATTCCATGGATTTTGTCGACGACTTCTGGGGCGATGAACTCTTTTGGGCGAACTGAACGTTCGGCTTGTGGTACGACCGCAACGAAATTCAGCAAACCACTTTACAACCATTAAAATTGATGGTGCTGAGTCCCTATAGTTCCTTTTTGTCATTTTCGCTGTAATTCACGAGGATATTACTAAAAAAAATTCATCTATACTCATTAATATGTACCAACACAAAAAGCTTTTAGATCCCAATGAATTTTGATAGTGTTTAAACTTATTACTCGACTTAAAAAAAAAAAATCTATAAAAAATTCTATAAGTTGCACACTTGCAATTTTTTACCACACAAAACAAATTTACGCGTTATAAACGTAAATATTTTATGAAAGCCCATTAAAATGTCGTTTTAATTTTCATAAAAAATCGAGGCAAGAAAAAACAAAACATCCTATCCTATAAAATTGCAGGTTGTTTTGCCATTTCACTATTATCTCACACTGTCGATCTAATGTACTGTGGTGTAGTGTTGCCAAACGCATGTATAGATAAATGTAGCGTAAATATTTTAATATATAGACAACCTACGTACTATATATACCTATGTATGTACCTATGTTGTCATTCAGTTGGGTCGTGAGTTGCAATTTAGTTTGTTTGCGTGTCACATGCAAAAATAAAAAAATATATACCTATGAATTTAAATTGCCAGGCGACAAACACCAAAGTGTTGTTTTTGTTAGTGTTGTGTATGTAGCGTGAGTTGGCAGTTCTTGCATAGTAAAAAAGGGCGCTGTATAGTGAATTAAAGTGCATTGAAATGGAATAAATGTATGTGAAACTGATACTAAATGTAGCTTGACATGATTTTTCAAGCGATGTTGTCTCGTTTTTACTTTATCTATTACTTGCTTTAACCGTTAACCAACACTGTTGGTTGTATAGTGTTGCATGCAAATCAATGCATTTAAAGTTGTTTACGGTTTTTATACTAGCTGCTTTGTTTTTATACGGTGTATGTATTTATATATATGTCAAACACGCCTATTTTATAGTCTGCAGCAGTGTTAATAATAGACATGGATGTTTAATTTAAGGCTCACCATGCAGACTGCCAACTGGGAAGTAGCGAATGCTACTAAGAGACAATTAGAATATTCAAAACTCCTCTTAGTGGGTGTTTGGGTTATTGGGTTGTGTACGTTCGCTCTGATATTAATTATTTAGTAACGCAACACTCGCGTTTCATTTGTGTTGCAGAGTCAGACAAACAGACAGCCAGACGGACAGGGTGTTCTCTGTACTACTGCATGCCATGCAAAATGTGTAATTAATTTCTAGCACGAACGTTTGAGCTTTTTTTCCTTTTCCTTTTTGTCGCGATTAACTAACTTTGTTGTTGAAAATTGCGATTGAATGCAAAATTAGTTGGTTGTATTTTTAATGACATTTTTTTTTTCTTTCATTTATTTTTTTAATTAAATGTAAAATACAAAACTAATGTAATGCAAAAGTAATGATACGTAAAATGAGTGTTGTTGACGTTGATTGAAAATTAGATGAGATTGGAGATTGTGTGGTGTGAAATATATGTATATAAATAAGATTTCCTAAGTGTATTGATGACTGGCAGTGAATAATTTAGAAGTTAACCTTTCCCCATGAATAACGCATGTAAAACCTTTTACAACACTGCTACAAATCTCTGCTGTAAAATAGCAATAATTTGTTACAAAATTTAACAAACAAAATTCACTTGAATCATGGCAATCAGTACTTCACACATTAACACTTGAGTAGTTTTGAGAAGATTGTCTCTCGCTCTTCCTTGCTATCTATGCTCTTCAGTGTTCTTTTGTGGTTTATACAATATTTTACAACCCACACGGAATTGTGGCCGTAGTAACTAATGAGCCAATTTAAATTTACACATACACATGTGTGGCGTGTATATCGTAAGACATCCTTTTTATACATACAAGGAGTATATGCAACTGCTAGCTCATTCTTATAAATTGGTATTTCCTCCTACTCGCTTGGCAGCACTGTGAAAACTTAATGCGTGTTGCCACAAAGTCTCTTGGTGGCTATACAACACTGTGCAAAAAGTAAGTCTGTTAGTTTGTTGTGTATGCAAGTTTTTTTTTTTTATAGATTCTGTGGTTTTATTAGATTTCATGAGATTAAAGTTTTAAAATTGGTTTATGCTCTTATACAACACTGTACATTCTTATTGTCTGTTATTAATTCATATACTAATAAGCATAACATCAATTGTTGCCAATATTTCAAACAAAGTGAAACCAGCAAAGTTGTTATAATCAACAACTTCACATCATCATCATCATCATCATCATTATCCTAAAAAGCAGTTGTTGCATATTTTTTCTTTTTGAATTTTTACTCATTTATTCTTTGGCTTGCTTGTGTCGCCTGCAGTTGAAAGGTGAAACATGCTTTGAACTGCTTAAGAAATCTCTGTTGACAGCAATACGATTGAAAAAAAAGCACAAATTCAGAAAGAAATGAGCAACAACATTTGTCGACGTCGAAAAAAAACTTATTACTTATATAAAAATAGTTGCGGAAACTTTTTTTTTTGCACTCCAACTTCTGCCAATGGTAAACATCTGTGGAAAAATAGAAGAGAAATATTCACTACTAACTATCTCGAGAAAAACTTCTAAAAGCGCAACGATGGGTAAAGAACAAATTTTTCGTTTAATTATGAAGCTTGTTAACTATTAACGAAATGTTTTGCTTGAAGTTTTCACTGAGAAAGAAAAGTGTGAGTGACAGACAGTCTAACTTATCTGTTAAGAATGAGATGCACTTACATCAAATGAGTTGTTGAAGTAGCAAGAAATATAGCATTTCTTATTTCTAATAGACTGTTAGAAAGTTGCTTGCCAAGATTTGGTAGAAATTAATATGATTTGAAGTGAGTGTAATAAGAAACTGCTAAGACAACTGAGTGCTTTTTTCACGGTGATTTGCTGCCGTATATCAAGTGTGGGGTGGAATCGAATCAAACATCAAAAATATTTTACGTTTTGGTTGATTTAATGAAAAATACATAGCAATTTTTTGGATAGACAGAAAATAGAGATATTCTGCAATTAACTTTAAATTCTTTCTGATGTTTAAAAACATCTGAACTATTAACCAATTTAAACGAAACTGGTGAACCGAGTTTTTTAAATAGTTGCGGTGTTTTCATAACAATGGTACTCGCTCATATTTCTACAGTTCCGTTAGGACCATACAAAGTCACCATTCTCTTTTGAGTTATTGTACGAAGAAGTTTTTATTGCTGACAATAATAACTTGAGTACTAATGGGGATAGGGTGGTTTATAATGGACATATTCTTTATATTCACATTTAAAACTGTGGCTTTTTATGAATGGATACTTCCCATGTATAAGAAGTTCGTCCAGAAAGTGTACTGTGCTGTGAGAAAAAGTGTTTTTTTTTTCGAACGTTGTGTCGTATGTTTAATGCAGTAAACACGAATGTTCACGAACACGCAAAAAAGTCATGTTTTGGAACCAATGAAGGGATAATTTTACTCGAATTTCTGCCTGAGGGGGGGGGTGTACGACGACTAATGCAGCATGATACCATGAAACCATAAAAAACTCAAGAACCAATTCAAAACAAACGAAGGACTAGGAATCTTATAGCACGATAACGAACTCACGCCCTTGACCAATTTCACGAAAGCGTTTTTGGATTCATTCGATTGGGTCATTTTGTACCTGATCATCTTTTTACCTCGCTGAAGACGCATATGTATGGAAAAAAAATGTAACCGACTTGATGGTGAAAGAAGATGTATTAAACTGGAAGTTGGAGATGGCAGTAGATTTCTTTGAAGAGAACATCAAAATGCTTGTGCCAAGGTTCACAACCTACATTGAACGGGAAGGTGACTACATGGAGAGATAAGTCCTTAATTCTTTTTAAATATAATTTAAAACACAAAGGAATTATTAAAACAAAAAACTGCAACAAAGCAAAAAATAAAAAAAACCATCAGGGGGGGACGCCCGAAATAAGTGAAGCTCTTATTAAAACAAAAATAGTATATGCCTGTATATTCTTTCGCACGCTCTTTAGCCCAAACGGCTTGATAGATTTTAACAAATGAGGTGTCGTTGGAATACGCTTCATTGCGGGAGTGCTACAACATTTTTACATAAATTCTGCCAAATAATGGATTTTTAAATTGTTTTAAGTTTGATGTAGCCTAAACGGCTATATAGGTAACTGCGCTTTATAACGCTTCAAAAACTAAACACTTTTGTTGACTTTAGTTCAGCATGAAGAACCCAAAACCAAGAGTCTATTAACATCATTGACTGCTCAAATTTAATTTACTATCGTACATTCATATATATAAGCGCGCTTGAATTGAACTACACATACAATTTGGTTGTACACACTTCCACCTCTGTAACTCCCATATAGGCGTATCCTTTTGTCTTTGCGAAAATAGCTAATGATGCAATCGCTTCGGTCTAATGCAGCTAATGTGCTCACACACAGCCTCTGGGGAGTTTGTTGCATAAATAATAGAATTTCATGTGAAGCGCCTGACACTACACAACAACCCTTGCGCAGTCGCTTCCTAAGCACCGCTGCCAGGATCTTTCAAAATATGCGTTGACTCGTCAGCTGCCTGCTGTGGTGGTCAGCAGGATACCTTTCATTTTTTTTTTGTACTTTCATTTTGACACCTTGGTTTTTGTATGTATTTATTTTCGTTGTTGACACGAATAAATTTTGTGAAGAAGAATGAAGCGTGCGGCAGTCTGGTGGGGATGCAAGTGGCAATAAGAATATTCGTATATGGTGGGGTGCTGCCTTTAGATTTTCCGAGTTTTGTTGCCTTTGTGCTGACTTTACTAGGCTTCGTTGCTTTGCTTTGTAAATAATTTGCCTTTAATTAACATTCTGACATCATTAAATGTCAAAATGGCGTCGTGCGAATGAATAAGATTGTTAAAGAGAGCGAGAGAGAGAGAGAGAGAGAGGGAGACACAATGTTGAGGCTTTTATTCGATTGTCGTCGGCTGCTTTATGTTGTTGACCAGCATTGTAACTATGTCCTTTTTATGCACTCTCTCTCTCTCTCTCTCTCTCTCTCTCTCTCTGTTGTGCTAATTAAATAGGAAAATTAGTTCGAAATAAAAAAAACGATAAGAAAAGAAAATGGCATAAACATGGCTATCGTAATTTATGTGCTTTGTGCTTTTTCATTCTCGAGGAAGATTTTCACAATATCTACATATATATATATCCTCTATATATATATGCATCGTATATGTCTGCGTAGTTATCTCTGTATTGGTGTCAAATCATTTGAACTGCATGACGCAATTAATCAAATTAGTTTTTCTTCCATTTTCTCTCTCGATTCACTTAATTTATTTGTACACCATGTAGTTTCACAGCACTGCTCTTTTGTCGCATTGTGTCTGTGCGTTTGTATTTGATTAGGCAATAAGTAGGCGCTGCACAGTGGTTCACAATTCAAAAAAAGTGGTTCAAAAATTCAAAATGTCATGGGTTAGCTTTTTTGGAGTTTTTTGATTACGAATCTGATATTAATATATCGATAAACAGAATGACGGATTCAAAATGGCGAATATTTATTAAATTTAAACGAAACTTAGTATACAGTGGTTTACGAACTCCGAATTCCGAAAATAAAATGACAAACACAAACAAATGGATAAATTTTGGAAAATTCAAATTGAGGAGTTTGATAGCAGCCTAATATCTTTATATCGAACAAAGTTCTGAATAGTTTGGTGGGGTCTCCTCTTTTGCAACATAATTGACTGTTTTCTTTTAACATAGCCAAAGTGGAACGAACGTGTACAGTAGCTAAATTGGACCAAAAGATTGCTAACACATTGTAAAATATGTAGACAGTTATTCTGTTAATTTTTGCATAATATAGTGCCTTCAGTGCAAAATTAGTTGTTTCTTAAAACGTATGGCTATCAGATGAACATTTTCTCGGCAAATTTTCCCCATTCCAATCGTTGACACAGACTAGTCGACAATTCCACTCTCACTTTTGTCTTAAATTGGGAGCCTGGTAATGTAATTGAATACATTTTAATATTGGTTTTGTCGAACGCACCCGCATCCTACATAGACTTTAAGCAAACGCTCTTAAAGCATTTGATTTTCTTACTTTCACCTATTTTTCACTTTTATTTTTGGTACTTAAAACATGTCTTTTTAAATTATGTCTTTGCTTCATTGTTTCGATCATAGATGCACTGGTTATAGTTTTTTTTTTTTTTTTTAAATTTCGAACTGACTTTGATTTGCTTTTATTTATTAAGGCCGGTCAGTTTCTTTGTGTCACGATTGGGCTGCCTTGGACCTTTTTTCTTCCAATTTTTGCCAAATCTTTAAGAGAATAGTTTTCTCCTTACTTCATGATAAAGTTTTTATAGCGTTTGGCCAACTAGCTATAACAAATTTCTTTTTTAGTGCAGTAGCGAAGAAGCGAAGAAAAAACAAACTATAAAAACAGAATCGTTCGCACTTTGTAATGGTACTTTTCATCTTGGAATCAAACCTGCTACAACGCGAGAAATATTGTTTTGAAAGTATGCAGTATGTATTTTGGGTACAAACTAGTGCTACACACTTCTACTGTCTTTCGTATAGCCCAGGACATCTTCTACATTTTGTACATGCACATGGCTGCAAAATAGCTATATTAAACATAAAAATCTGTCAACTTTTACAGTATTTGTAAACATTTTTGACTCGATTGTTTTTAAACGATAATTTAAGTGTTAAATTAGACATAGAAATAGGCGTACTTTGCATTAAGTTTATGGGCTTATAGAAACATTTTGGCAACGGAATATTAATTGCAGGACATTTTTAACGAAATTTCTATTGGCCAAGTTGTTTTTTTTTTTTTTGTAGAATTTTTTTTTGTTTTTTTTTCTCGATTTTTGACCACTGTGCGCCGCAACAACGCTATGCAACAACGCCGCCAACAAACTATCTATCTATCTATTTATCGAGCTATTTGTATGTGTCATCGTTGTATGCTAAAGCAATTAAGTGTTTAATAGGGTTGATTGCTGCTATTAAGCATTCTAGTATGTTTGCATACATTAAGCTATTCATACATTGAACAATTACATTTACAAGGATTTGCTCATCCTTGTCATTGTCGTTGGTGTTGTCGTTGTCGTTGTAGTTGTAGTTGTCGTCGTCATTGCCGCAAAGTGCTAGCGAAATTGAGTTATTGGCATATTATTTGCTATTCTTCTCTATTATTTTCATAGTTTGAACTAGACTCCTTTTGGCAACAGGCCTAGGCCGCCGTATTTGGCTACCCACACACATACACTCAGTCTCATTATTAAATGCAAGAGTTGCATATAATTCTTGAAATTATTCTCCTTTGGCTTGGCTCGCTATTCCTTGTAGGCGTTTAAGCAAATGCAGGCTTTGCTGTGCTACTGCCTGGCATTGGTTCTCGTCGTCCACTGAAAACCAACCAAGTTCAAACAAGCATTTAAGGAAATTACATGCTTAGCGGCGCGCAGTCTAAACGAATGTTGAGGCTGAAGCTTTCGCCGCTCTTGCCACTGATGATGATGATGATGATGATGGTGTAGTTTCTCATGCAATATGTCACAAGTTTGTTTTTGGCTGTGTTTGTCGTAAGTTTTGTTGGCGCTGAGCATCGATTTGGTTAGAAATTTTAAGCGTATTTTATAAATTTATTCGATGTCGGAAGACGTACTTTAAATTTTAAATGTAGAGCTTAATAAGGACTTATAAATTATAATATACTAATTGTAGTGCTTCGTGTAAAATCCTACAACGGTAAATCATTGATGTATGCAGATTTGTTGTTTTTTGGTTCACACACATTCTGTGCGAGTGAAAATGAAAAAATAGCGGAAATTTTCTTTATCATATGCCCGGTAGTATAGGCTTTCGACTGCAAGGGTCTAAAGCGATGGAACTGAGAAAATATCCAGTATAAGTTTTCTAGATGACTTTTATATACGCATAATGCTATCTTTTCATAACCAAATACATTCCTACGAACAGATAAAAGTCACACGGTTGATGGATAAAATGAAAATTTTGATAAAAGAAAAAATCAGTAACGAAAGGCGATCGATTCTGAACAGTGTTTGGCTTGGCCAACAGTTCTTTTGAAGAAATACTGTTTGAACAAATTGATAAAAATGTATATGCTGAAAGTATTCAATTACAATTCCTTTAATATCAATGAAGATGTTGGCTGAGCCTCGATGGTAGTTTTACCAGGATCTTCAGTTATCACAGATTTTGACTGGCCAACATATTGATCATTATTTAAGTGGTTACATGTACAACAAACTTCACCGAAAACGTCACGTAAAATTTGTTCGAAACACAATCTTGCAACAGTTCTTTTTACTTTGAATACCATCTTATAGGATGGTGGAAAGTTTTGTTTGTTCTAATTGAAGAGTTGAACAATATTTTGGTTGCGAAGTTTTCTTTGCAGTTTGTATAAAACAGTTTTTATTGGTTTTATTGTAAATGATTCATTAAAAAGAAGATTTTATTGAAGATGATTTCTTAAACACATTCTACGAACATTTCAACACTTTCTAAACTCTTGGGGAGATTTTATTGACAAGATTATATTGAAGACATTTTGTAGTAGAGATTTTATTGAAGTCATGCTTTTGAAGAAATTTTAGTGAGTTTGTATTAAAGATATTTGTGGATTTTTCTTGTGTACTGTGTATTTTATTATTGAAGAGATTTTTTTGAATAGGTTGTAGTGAATAGATTTTATAAAAAATTATACATTTTATTGAAGAGCTTTTAGTGAAGTGTGTTTATTGAGAGAGAGATTTTATAGACAAGAGTTTATTAAAAAAATTTATGAAGAGATTTTATCGTGATTTTGGTAAATCAAATCTATTAAAAAAAGAAAAAAAATTGTTTGACAAGATTTTATTGAAGCGATTTGAATAAAGAGTTTATATTGCAAAGTTTTTATTGAAGAAATTTTATTGAAGATATTTCATTGGAGAAATTTTATTAAAGCGGTTTTATTGAATAGATTTTATGGACGAGTTTTATGGAAGAGATTTTTGTAAGGAGTTTTTATTAACAATATTTGATTGAAAATATATTGAAGCTATTCACTTAGCTGGTTTTTAAGTAGAAGTTGTATTAAAGTGATGTTTTTGATGAAATCTTTTTCGAAGGAATGGGATTGTGTGTAACAGGTAGTTTTAGACTTAGCAGATCACATAAAGTATGTAGGTATATTCTTGAACACCATCGAAAACTGATTCGATACAGCCATGTTCCTATCATTCTGTTCGTCTGTGTCCTTGAACAAAATAATTCCAGAGACCAGAGCAGCTAGAGACACCAAACTTTGTTATTTAGACTTTTATATAGACACATACGCAGATCAAGTTTTTTTAGACGACATGCTTATAGAAAGTGACTGTCTGGATTTGTTGCGCATTTTTATTTTTTGGTATAAATTTGGTATAAATTCAACTTATTTGGATCCTAACCTCATAGTGTATCCATATCGACACACTTTTAGCACCCATATCCATCGTCCTATTTAAGGTTTTAATATTTTAGAAACAATTTATTTTAGCCATGCTTGGAATTTACATATGACTGATATGTGATTTGAAATTTTGTGTGAAGTGTATTAAAGCTTCGATTCCATTGATTTATACTGTATAATGTATAATAAAGTATAATAAAGTTGGATTCACATATAAAAGATCCTTGTTTATA
Organism: Leucophenga montana; assembly: GCA_035044765.1. Lineage (NCBI taxonomy): Eukaryota > Metazoa > Arthropoda > Insecta > Diptera > Drosophilidae > Leucophenga > Leucophenga montana. Next base: position 861,589 of record JAWNNQ010001285.1, on the reverse strand, counting down.
TTAATGCATCGCTTAAACAACTGAAATTGTATAGTTTGAATAATGTCAATATAAAAAATTGTATACGCGAGTACAACTCGAGTACAAAATCAAAGATCTCTTTATCATTCGTCGTCGATGCTCACACTTCATAAATCAACATATATTTTGTCCTTTGGTATTTTATTGTTCTAACTACTTTGGTTGGCCTCCATTGTTGCACTATGGCACGCTGCAGCATTTTGTACACTGTGCGAAATTATTCAACAAATGACGTCAAAGAAATTCATATAGTAGTTTTTTTTTTTTTTTACTGCCAATTTTGAGAAGTAGCGCAAAGTTTGTGTCAAGTGTAGCAAACATTTGAATTTCGACTTTTTTTCAACTGACTACTACTGCAACTGAACTGCAAAGCTTTCGAGGGCATAAATCATGAGAAAATACAATAATATTATTTATTTTTCTTCGTTTGGCCCTATAAATTATCTGTTTTGATAAACATTGTTGACATATATTGTATATTCTAGCGAGGACAATCTTTATAATTGGCTTTATTAGTTAGTTGGGAAAGCTCTCTTGCTTCAAATTTAAATTACAAAAATTTAAAACTACAATAAAACAATGCAATTGACTTCGCGCCATCATTAAGTAAAGCAATTAGTGACTTCAATTAACACTTGAATGCATGCTAACTTTGAACTAATTAGAGCGCTACATTTCACGCGGAAAATTTATAAAGTCATAATGGTTATGTAATGATTATATGATGCTGCGGAAACTCAAATAACTGCTGCTGAAAATTGCTGCAAGGCATCCATACATATACTCGTATAATTGAAGTCGTCAAAAACTGCTGAGGGGATTTTCAAAAATTGAAAGGCAGGTTCCCAAATAATGTCAGTTATATATTAGGCGATACCACGCCCCCTTTATATAAGAGAAAAACCAAAGTATCGGCAACTATATGGCAAAGGATAGCGTGAATACGGGACACCGGAAATAAGATATGCTGGACAAATTAGTGGTGCAACAATATATGTAATTACAAGAGGGAACGTAACAACAGACGTAAGCGCCGGGTACGCTAGCATCAGTTAAGAATTATTATAAATAGATACTTCAACATAGGCGATGGCTATTTTGTGTTGACAGTTTTGTCAGGAATGTGCATTAATATTTCAAACGTATTTTGCATTTAAACCAGCCATGAGTTATAGTCTGCGTATTTAAATAGCGCTTGAAATACATTACCGCGCAGTTGTGAAATTAATTTACAAATGCGTTGACATTAAATGAAAAATTAAAAAAAAAATAAAAAAACAAAATAAAAAAATAAATCCAACGACGAACTTCACAGTCGTCTACATAATTAATTAGTTAAATTGCTAATTAACATTTAATAGAGTGCAAATTAATTTATAGTAGCAGTTAAATATGCTAAATGCAGACATGTATCTGCTGTAAAATTTATTTTAAATAAAATCTGTTTTAAAATGCTGCAGAAAAAATGCATGAAAATTTAAAATTTTACGCCTAAAAAATTGAATACAACATTTCAATAATAGATGGCAAGCAATATTACCATTTCAGACACGCAAAAAATAGGCCACCATGCTGAAAAATTATATATAATTGTGTACAAAATGGTGATGTACAGTGTCTCAAAAGGCCAAAAACATGCAATGAATTCGGGAAAGTTTTATGTAGTAGATTTGAAACTGAAAATAACAACTCTTTTGGATTGCTTTTGTGGAATTGGTTTTAAATAACAATAAATTTCAAGTAAAAGTGACTGCAAACTTTTCGGAAATGGTAAAAATCTCAAAAGGCAGACGTGGTAGACCCCTTAAAATATGCCTATATACTGTCATGTCCATCCGTCTGAGAGTATGAAGTTCGAGATTTCGAAGATTATAATATCGTAGATGGAGACCACAAGCTTTTTATCTTTCAAGGCTTCCAGGTTCCGAGAATTGCTGATACGAAAAATTGTGCAGCTGTCAAGTTGGGTGAAGTTGGGTCAAGTCGGTGGCTACAGAAAATCATGCAATAACGCGTTTGATGGCACGAGCTGTGTGAGCTGTGGCGCTGTCCTGTTGAAAATCAAACGTTGTTTATGCCCTATGAGCAATGCAATGCCATAAAAATAAACCGTTCTCATGACCCGATAACGATCTCCATTGAAGATAATAGTTGCTCCAACTTCATTTTCGGAGAAGAAACGTCCGATGAGTCTCTTCACGCAAATTTCAGTGCAAACTGTTAAAAAAAAACACACACACACACACGCACATGCGCGCGCACAAGAATTCACACTTTCACACTTTTTTACGGCTTTGCACGCACTCAATTAGTAAGGCGCCACCATAGAAGTAGAAGCGCACAATAACCAACAAGGAAACAAACGTAACGCTCCAATCAAAATATTACACCAACAAAACAAGGATGAACCTAAGATTAAACCTGTTATGCCACAAATGTGAAAATATACTATACACAAATGTGTGGTTTAAATAAAGACTCTTTAACTTAGTACAGAGTATCTCGTAGTTGAGCAAACCTTCCTACAGTGTTCGTTTCATTTTTTTTTTTTTAATATTTGTGTACAATAAGCATACGAAAAATTAAATGATATTTAGTAGTTGATTTTATGCTATCTAAAATGCACACTGTCCAAACCGACTGTAATAAAATGAAATTATTAAATTCTAAAAATAATGTTTATGAATTTGAATTTAAATTTGTAAATATTTGATTAGAATTTTATTTGACTTTGACACAACAGACAGAGAGAGAGAGAGAGAGAGAGAGACTGAGACAGAGACAGAGACAGACGGACAAATAATGAAAAATAATAATTGACTTGCTTCACTGCCAGAAAGTATGCAGTGAATAATTTTTGTTTTAGGCTTCCAAGTAAAGTGTGTTGCTGTCGGGAGGGGGTGAAGGATGGTGGGGGTAAATGAAAAGTTTTTAATTATTTTTGCATTATTACTTTTGCAAATTTGCTATTGTTGTTGTTGTTGTTGTTGTTTTTATTACCGTTGTTGTTGTTGCTGTTGCAGTGATGTTAAAACTCGATAAAGTTTTTGCAATTGCTGCTGCAGCCGTTTGAGCGCTGCACACCTTTCAAATTTGCAAACCATACCTTTCTCGCTCATACAAATTTAGACAAATTGTTTAAACTGAGATAGAAAATGTACAAAAATTGAGCATAATATTCAAAGTTTATTAAAGCAAATAAACTGAGTTTTGGAACGAAGTCGAAGAAACAAAATTGAAGAAGCCGAAGTAGGAAAAGTGCCAGAGCACAAACACTGCTGACAGATTCTTCGAACATAATTACATTTTAATTCTACAAACAGCAAGGATAACAAAAAGGACAACAACAAAAACAACAAGAAAACTACAACGAATCAAGCAAAAGTTGTAAAATTATGCAGCATTTTGCCTACAGCGGTTTGTATAGCGTCGAACGGGGGAGAGTAGGGTGCATAATATTTTCATTTATCGTCGTTATGAAAATATGCATGAATTAAAATTTTATGCTTTGCAAGGGTAACCATTACAGTTGTTGCAGTTTGGTAACCTTGAAAACGCTGTTGGACTTTAAATCTCAGTTCGTCGGTTCGACGAAGTTTAGAATTAGTGTGATTTTTTTTTTGTCATTTCGAAATTTTGTATTTGTATTTTGCTTTTATATTTTAATTGTCATTATTGAATGCCAGTCTTTGAACACATATCACTTTGACTGCACTGAAAGTGTGCTAAGAAATCCACTGGAAATTATCTCGTTTCCTTTAAGATATGATGCAAATTTTAAACGAAATGATATCAAGAACGTATAATTTAATGAACGAGCGCTTCGAGGTCTATGTTTTCAAGTTATAACTGTTGAAACTTGGCTTCGTCGTTTCGTCGAAGTTTATCTGTAGGGAGGTAATTTGAATATAACCGTTCTAGAACTAATTAATCATGTATGTTGCTGTTCTCTCATTCCCTTTCTATATATCGATATGCTACGCAGAAATCTAACAACTCCATGCGCGCCGACGCATGTGTAATGCAAGGAAAGAGATAGACGAAAGAGAATTATGTAAACGTCACTCGCATATGTTTGCTATGTCCGATGTACCCACTCTTTTCCTTTTTTTCTTCATTATCGTTTTAAATAAACTTTTATTTAACTTCACTTTGATAATCTATTTGTTGAAAATGTTGTAAATTTTAAAATTTTCGTTTAAAACTCAATAGCGCTCATAATACACAAATAGTTTTAAGATATTCTTTCACTAATTTATTACTGATCTGTAGTTTCATAGCGATTTTCTGTTATGATAGCCACGCTATAATAGCATTTGTTTTTGGAGCACCCTCGTACAATTGTTAAATTTGCAACTGGAGCTCTGCATGCGTACAACATATATACTGCAAGTTCAACTTAATTATTATGGAATTCATTTTCTAGCTCTTTCCGTCAACGATTTGCACAAAATTTTAGTTTTATGCGTTTTTAATGAGCGCCTTTTGTGGTTTTGTGATTTGCTATAATTAAATTTTGACAAGTATCCAAAAATTTTGAGGTAAGAGTGCTGAATATGTTGCACCAAATTGTAATATCAAGAAAGTGAATAAAGTGTTGACGCGACACGCCCTTTTAATTGTACAATAAGTACTTTGACATTTGACGTTAGCATAATTATTAGATTGCTTCTATAGGATTACTTCTAGGGGTAGTCTATAGCTAGTCTAGGTAGGCTAGGCAGTCATTGTTATTCGCTGTGACAAAGTTGGGGCTTATTGAAATCCAATTAATTGGTGCCGCCAACACGCGCCTCTAAGTGGAGTTGTCGTCGTCGTCGTTGTCGTTGTCGTCGTCAATATAATTGTTGTCTTGTCTGTTTGCAATCGGTAGCTCATTCCAATTGTCATTCTTGAAATCATACACCTGAAACATTCTATGCAAAATGAGCTTCCGTTTGCTTCCGTATTTTATGAAGTGGCAGCAACAGCAGCAGCAGCAGCAAAAGTTGCACAGATAAACTTTTTAATACAAACTACAATTTAATTTAACTTTGATATTCCTGTGGGGAGTTTGTTGCATGAAAGTGATGTAGAAGTTGTATACATACAAGGTATTTATATTGAGTAAAACATCAACGTTGTCGTCAGTCATCAGCTTCCGAATTTGTCGCTTGGTTTTTGTTGCTTTTGCTGTTTAGCTTTGAAGTTTAAAATAAAAAAAAGTTTTGAGTAGTTGTGCTTTCAGTTTTGCTTTGAAGCGGTACAGATGTGCATATGAAACTAGAGTTTATTCAAAGTTTCCGGCAGTTAAACAAGATATTATTAAAGATGTTGTGTGTATCTCGCACTGTAATGAGATTTTTCAGATGCATCATTGTTTTGTAACTAAATATTTGGATTTACTAGTTTTCGATATGCTTATTTTATTGTATTGGAATTGTTTGCTTATTTTGCTACATATATTTACATAGATTTGTTTTTTTTTTATTATTGTGAACCTTTTTCAAAATTAGTACTGTCGCCTTAATTGGTACTACAATTGTTTTTTACGTGAAACTTGTTTAGACCGGTCAATATCTCTTTAGTAAAAAGAAAATATATTACGATTAAAGTATAATAAGCAATGCAAAAATGAATTTCGTCATTTAACCGAAAAATTAGGATTGAAATACTAGAGTTGCCAGATTTATGCCAAATTATTCAAGCAATATCAAAACTTTAATGCTCAAAATAGCAAAACATGCCACCCAAGCACATAATACTAGCACATATTAAGAAAGAAGTTGGGAGCGGTGGCTATATTAAGCGAGTACTGATTCAATCAAATGATTTTCTTACCTTCATGGCAATAAGTGCGGTGACTCTTCCGCGATCCACATCAACGAGTCTCTGAGAGCTGGCGTCCAATCAAATAACTAAACTTCTGAAACTTCTCCTCCAAGGAGAACTTCAACAATAGTCCAATACTCTCCAATAACTATCAGCTACAATGTTACGATTTGTTGGTGAAAGTGCTGATGAGCTGGCCCGAAATGCTTCTTCAAATCACTTTCTTGCAATCTAATCATTACGGATTTATTCTGAAAATTCGCCATATAGTAGTGCATACAGTTTCCTGAACTTCGTTAAAAATGCTACTACAAAGAAACAGAAAATTTGTTGTTATATTGACTAACATAGCTACACCGGACAAGAGCACATAAATCTATATCTACTCGTTGTGCCCACATCATTCTTGGAATGTTATTTATTGCTTTCTTTTGGCTACTAAGTCTAGCGCGAACTCAATGGACTATACTAGCTTAGTTTTATGTGACCATTTGCATGGCGTGTGACAGTAGTCTACTGTCAAATTTTGAGCAATCTGCCTCATTAGGTATGTATTTGAAGTTATTGATCGCGGACTTGAAAGGCAGACAGACGAACACAAAGCAGTTGCGTGCTGACATTGATCTCAAACGCAATCGTGTAACAACTTCGAAGTATTGTTTCGCGTTGATTAACCACCATGTGTTCAAGTTTTTATAACGTTTCATAATCGTGCATGACACTGGAATCTATGGCAACACATTAGGCTAAGCAGTAATTGAAATTGTAGGTTTTTCTAGTCGGATCGACGCGGCACCCATCTGGTTTCTGAGGCCTTTCATCTCTGCTTTCAATGTCTGTCACATACAAAATGATGCAGTTAATTTGATTGCTCAAAATTTGACCGTAGTCTAATGATAGGTTTGCCTCTTAAAAAAAAGAAAACTTGCTTAAATACTTCAAGCGGCATACGACGTCAGGTCGGACAACATCTGGGACTAGTTTCGCTCATAAGGCTTGAACTGATTGATTCATTTGTCGACAAGGCACAGTGGAATTCGCTAATGCTATAGAGGTGATCTGAATACGAGTAGTAGTTTCCTTTCATGCTGAAAATGCTTACTAAGGCGGGGTTTATACTTTTTTAACCTTAAGGCACGAAAAGGAGCTCAAATGTTCTATAGAGGATATTTTTTTTTAACCGATCATCTTCAATCTTGCTTTATACTCTACACAACCAATAATTTAACACGTGCTTTTCCCAATTTAGAAAATTCCATCCCTATGGGGGAATCTCAGGTGAATGATTATGTGAGGAATATTTTGATTTTTTTCGATCAACTTCACAATTAATAACTAAAAAAGTGTTTCACCGATTTTGGAAAGTTCCATCGCCAAAGGAGAAACTCTGCGGTGAATGATTATATGGGCCGATTTAGATTTTGAAAAAGATTTTGTGAGTAATTTTTGTTTTCACCCGATCGTCCTTCAACTCGGTTTATATATTCTACCCAAAGGTTTATTAAATACGATTGGTTAGAATACCATTGCAGGGGAAAACAGGGGTAATAATTATATGTGGAAATGATTCATTTTTTGTTTCATTCACAACATTTTCAATTCGATTCGTCCCGGGCAAAATGACAGGATTAACAGCTAGTTATTATATACAAGCATAGATAATATTTGTAGTGCACATCGTTTTACCAACTTTATGCAAACATTTTCCAAAAGAAAATTTATTCATTTCAATAATATTTTTCGAGCTGAACTTTACACTTTTAGATGTAAACTATTTGACTTTAATATGTATGAGTAATATTTTGTATTTTGTATTTTGCATTTTTAACTTTCAATTGTTTTACATGCATCTCATACAACTACCTAACAAAACTTTTATAAAGTTCAAAAATAATTTGCAATTAAATTAACTTTGATAAACAATAAATAAATGAATATATTTTGAAGGCAGACAGAGACAGACAAGACAGGCTATGATTATAGAAGTGCAGCATTTTGCATTTATTACAAGAATTAATACTGCGGCTTAGCTCGGAAATTTGTCTGCCATTTGCCACGCATACACTTTTTTTTGTTTGCATATTAATAATATGCACATGTTTCATTTATAATGCATACTAAAAAATAGAGCAGCAAAAAGAAGGAGAAAACTTTATTTACATTTTTTATACGATATTTCGCTGCAATGTTTATTTTAATTTTGCTCCTTTGGAAGGCGATGTGGTTTGGAACATGACATGCAGCAAATTTCATCGTGTTCTTGAGTTTTGAGCTCGTCTCGTCTTGTCTTGTCTTCTCTTGTCTTGTCTGGTTTTATAGTTGGAACCAAACTTTCGACTTTCATGTCGCGTCTGCTTCTAAGATTTTATACATTGGTGGTATTGCATGAAGTTTTGGTTCCATTTTTATAGTGCTAACAAGCAGACACGCATTGCACGCGGTATACTGCTTGTTATGAATATTAAAATTCCATATATGTAATATGCAAATTCTATTTACATTTTCATATTTTGAAGTTGCTGGATGATGATGAAGTTATATTGAAAGTTTATATGCCTATGTGACTTTTTTGAAAGTAATTTTGGTGGCTTGGATGCAAGTTTTTCGCTTAAAATATCTTTACTTTTAAGGAATGGTTTTCTTTTTTTTTTTTGTGAATACTGTGCTATAAGTTACTTTTCTATATACAGAAATTATGGCTGTGTAACTATTTTGCATAAAAATAATACGAAAACGCAGTGTACTTATAACTTAAAAATTTTTGCTTACAGTGTTGTACAATTACAAGTGCTCTAATTGCACTTCATTGTTGTAGAAACCAGACTTTACTTTCACAGTTCCCAACTATTTAGCATTTCAAAGTATTTTCCAAGTATAAAAAAAAAAACTTTATGCCTTTTTTATTGTATTTTGTTGCATTTTACAAAACTACATACGAGGGAGGTATGTTCAAAAAGTAAGGTGACTTAGTAGTTTTTGGAAAAAAATATTTATTTATTCATCAATATTTATGTTGTCCCCTTCAAAGTAATCCCCCTTAGCTACAATACACTTGTGCCAACGCATTTTTCAATCCTCGAAGCACTTCTCATAAGCTCTTTTCGGTATAGCCTTGAGTTCTTCTAGCGATGCAGTCTTTATCTCCTCAATCGTTGCCAATCTCCGTTCTTTCATAGGTCTCTTCAGTTTTGGGAACAGGAAAAAGTCACATGGGGCCAAATCCGGTGAATATGGTGGCTGAGGCATGATGGTGTTGTTTTTGGCCAAAAACTCTCTCACAAGCAAAGATGAGTGAGCAGGGGCATTATCGTTATGCACAAGCCATGAATTGTTTTTCTACAATTCCGGACGTTTTCTTCGTATTGCTTCGCGCAAGCGGCGCATAACTTCAAGATAATACTCTTTATGGATCGTACGACCATGTGGTAAGAACTCCTGATGCACTACTGATGTCTTGGCTCACCTGGGCTCTTCCATTGGGACGACTGGGCTTTGGTTTCGACGTCATAACCATATACCCATGTTTCGTCACCAGTTATGATCCTTTTGAGCAGCTCTGGATCGTTGTTGACGTCATTCAATAGCTCCTGAGCGATGCTCATGTGACGATTCTTTTGGTCAAAATTAAGCAGTTTCGGAACAAACTTCGCTGACACATGTCTCATGCCCAAAACGTTCGAAAAAATGTCATGGCACGAGCCAATCGATATGCCAACATTCTCAGCAACTGCTCTGAAAAACAATTCTTTCTTTCCAAAACAATTTTCTTCACTGCTTGAACGTTTTCATCTGTTGTTGACATGCTTGGGCGTCCAGAGCGAGGCTCGTCATTGGCATCTTCCCGGCCATCTTGGAAGAGGTTGTACCACTTGTAAACATTTTTTTTTTTTACTCAGAACAGTTTCACCGTATGCCACTGTCAACATTTCAAGTGTTTTGGAGCACTTAATTTGATGCAAATTCTTTGTTCCATTTTTTTCGATAGCAGAAAATCGCCTCTCACAAACAAACTAAACATGCTACATAGCTGAAACAAAACAAAAAAATCAATAATTGAATGTACGTTGTCCGCGAAATTTGAAAAGTCACCTTACTTTTTGAACATACCTCGTACATGCTTCGCTTTATCTCTATCTCTATCACTGTCTCTCTCTTTCTTTTTTTTGCTCTTCGCACAACGCATTTAATATTTATTTTTATGATAATTACTTGTTTAAAATTCCTTCCGCTGAACTTGACTTGATTACATGCGAAAAACTGCAAATGGAACTGTAACGGATGTCCTCTCCCCCCATTTTTGTTTTGTTTTTCTACTGTCGAACTTTGACTTTAGACTGTTGAAATATGCATGTATTGCAGCAAAGCAAGTCTGGACTGCCTGGAACGAAACGTACGAAATGCATTACAAAACTTTGACTTTGGTATACGAAATGTATGCAATGCAGTTAAAAAAAAAAAGAAAGAATATTGTTGCATTTTGCTAGCTTTGCCTTTTTACTCTAAAAAGTACCTTCAACTCTTCACTAAGTCCTTTTACTTTTGCTCGTCCTTTTCGATTAGCTGCTCCAGTTGCTGAATTTCCATTTGTTTGATATCGTTCTATGTCTGTTATCTGTTCATACACTTTTTCTTATTTTGAGGGTAATATTAAAAGTTTTTAGAAATGTAAAGAAAAATTTTGATACTCAAATCTAAGTTACCATTTGAAACGAAGAACCTTGGTTTACATTTCCTTTATAGGCACATATTGTGTAGCTCGCTTCATTGCCGCGCCAAAAGTCGAATAAGAAAATTTAACAAAATGCCTTTTTGTCCCCGCCCGCGAATTTAAACGCCCATACGGGGGGAATCAACCGACCATGCCTTTTAAATGAAATAAAATTTTAATTTTCACCTTGTTACTACGAATTTGTATACTTTTGTTCATATTTTGTGAACACTGCGAATTAGCATAAATCCGACTATATATTTGTATTCAGCAGATGTTTATACATCGAAAATGCATCAAAAGTGAAAAGTACAACTTTAAGTTAAGGCACACCTCTAGAATACCGAAGGCGATTCAAAATAATCATTTGGATAATACGAATTTTTTGAGACCCTGTTTTCAAAACCGAATAAGTTCAAAAGTGATTTAGTAAAAATGGTCCGTATTTCACTTTGAGAAGTTCTTGTGAAGTTCTTCTGAATGTGAAACCAGACAGACCATTTTAACAAAAACTGATGAGAACGCGTAGCGGAGTTCGCAACATATATCTCTATAACTTAACATTCTTTGTAAACATTAAAAAATGTGAAACAATTTTCTCAATACAAAAATTGACCTCGAACCAGCTAAGCATTTGTATAATTTCATAATATAATTCACTAAATAAAATTTACAATTCTTAAAATCTAAAATTTACCACATAAGTTCCAACAAGTTGTAATTAGTGGAGAACATAGTTCGTTACAAGAAACGACCAAACCGAATGAAAAGACAAGACAAATGAGCCAAACATATACACAGCAGTCTTTCGATTGACTTACTACTCGACATTGCTTGTCTCGTCTCTTTTACTCGGTTTAGGTGCGGCTTCGTTTGTATTCTACAAGTCAGTTCTACAAGCAAAATCTGTTGCGTCATGTGGTTCAGTTGGCATAATAGAGAAAATAATATTCTTTAACACTATCTCTGTTCCAATGTTGTATGTACTTGTGTTGTACATACTACAGCACAAAACATCAAATTCTACATACATATGTACTTTTGGAATAAGAAATTAGGACAAGAGGGTCATGTGAAAAAATTTAATTAAGCATTTTGCTCACTTACTCTCATTTGTACTCATAATTTGAAATATGTGCATGATGGTTAGTTTGTTTTGTTTGGTCAAACGTAAAACAAAGACATGGGAGACTATAAATGCCTTGGTTGGCTTTTCGAATACATTTTTTAACAAATCTATAACGATTTGTCGCATAAGTTGTTAGGTTAATCAATCTGTAAGAACTTAAAGAATTACACTCGTATTTACAATTTTGCATTGCCTACTTTCAGGCGCATCGCATTCAAATTAATGCACTTCAGTCCGAGTTAAAGCAAGCGAATGACGCGCACTCAAAGCCAATTTAGTGTTTACTCTATATACTGCTGCGACTATGTATACAGCAAGACTGCATTACACTTTTAGGCAACATTAGGCAATATAAAACGTACTCCTTCTTTTCGTCAGCATCCATCCTGTGGCTGTTGCTGTTCCTGCTCATTAAACAGCTTGCTGTCAATGACGTCGAAGCGACTAACTTTAAAAGTCCTTTTTAGTACATGATAGCTGCAGCGCGCTTTAGTTCTTTGTGTGTGTATGTGTGTGTGTGTGTGTGTGCCAGGAGCGCGCGCTCTCGCCTGTTTTGTTGTTTAAGTGGTGTGTTCATGAAGCTGTAATAATTTCCTTTAATAATTCTCACTCGTTTGGAAAATAACAGTACAAAGTTGGCAGGACGACGATGATGATGATGCTGTTGTTGGTCTAAAGTTGTAGCTGTGCTTCTGCTGCTTGTTAGCGCCTTGTTAGCATTGCTCACAGGGCTCCACTTGGCTTTGCTTTACTTTTCTGTGTTCTGTACTCACCCGCTGCTGCTGTCCATCTCTCCATTGGCTGCTGGTGTTGCTCCACTCACTCCGCCCAATTAATGTTCGACATGAAAATTTGTGTAGCATGTCCTGTTTTTTCAACCGAGGCTATTTGGTATATATTTGCTTCTTTTTTTATACCCTGTACCCATATGGTAAAAGGATATATTAAGTTTGTGCAAATGTATGTAACAGGCAGCAAGGTGGCGTGTCAGATCCTATAAAACATCAGAAGATGTCCGTCTGTTTGAACGAACAGATTTCGAGATAGAGGCTTCCAGTTTGAATATTTAAACTCTCCTTTTCCTTTGTCAGATAAGTAGTATTAAATGTATCTGCCGAATCCACTTTAAGGGGTAGCTCCCATAAAACGTGGCTTCCATTTTTAAGTTTTTTGTTGACAATTGGTTGGTAAGGGGTAGCCCCATACAAAGCAGCCCTCCATTTTTAGGTTTTTGTATGAAATTTTGTTGTTTTTATTCTTAAATAAGCTAGAAAAGTTTGGCGTATGTTACGTCAATCCTTACAAAATATTCCATGTAGGCATAAAGGACAACTTTAAGATGGAGCCCTAAAACTACCCTCATTTTTGTTTGTTTTTATTTTTAATTATTCTAGTTTTTCCCTCAATTCTAATAAAATATACCGCAACATCTGCAGATCGGACCATAAAGTTATATAATCTATGGTTAATCTAAGAAGTCTTAAACAAGGTACAGGGTATCTTGAAGTAGAGCAGGCTCGACTGCAGAGTTCTTTCTATGTTTTTTTTTCTTACGTTTTTGTGCAGCGTTTAACCTTCGCTCGTGTAGTTTTTTGTTTGTTCATTGGTCTGCTCTGCTGCTGCCCCTCCTTTTTGTGTTTTCTGTGCCTGCCATATCCTTATTTTACATTTTATTTGCCTTACGGTTCGTTGCGCTGTTTTTCACTTATTCACACTAGCCGCGATTTGCTCCTTTTTTTGGTTGTTTTTGCAGTATGTTTTTTGCACTACTCCTTTTTGCTATCATCGTGAGCATCGTTGTAGTCCTTTTTGGGATTTGTGTGAACAGAAAAAAAGAAACAAATCTGTGCTGCTGTGATTTTTGTCGTAATTTTTTTCTACCTCCCTAGCTTGTTTTTCTTGTTTTTTTTTTTTTTTTCTTTCTGCGATTTGATTCGAGTATTAAGCATTATTTAGCGGATTTTATAGTTTTTGGCTAGTATATTACTCGTAAGCGGATTTCGGTTGTCTTTGGTGGTGGCTTGTTGCAGTCTTTTACGCCATCATCATCACCATCATGACCATCTTTCGTACTAATGGTTCTTTAAAAGGATTTTGTGTGGACTTTGCTTTTTCAAGTTGTTGACTTATGTAATTAATAACTTGTTTCATATTTTTTTCTCTCTCTTTTTCATTGCAGGTGAGTGCGCTTTTGGTTTTGGTGTAATGATGATTGTGTGTGTTCAATTTAATTAAGAGTGTTGGTAAGTCTATGAAGTAAAATTAAATTGATTTTTGAATGGAGATAAATGAGTGAAATATAATGTTTATGACTGAGTGCATTTCGTATTTGGCATTGCTTTTAATTGAAGTAAGAATTTGTAGTATAAATTTATTAAATCAGTGTTTAAAAATGCTAAATATATTTAATAGTGTTTAAAACACAGACTAGTGTTACACATTGCTAATGGAAAGTGCTAGTAAATCAGATAGAACATAAATGTGATTTTACTCGCTTAAAAAGAAACCAAAAAAATATTTCGGAAATGTATTAATTAAAAAAAAAAAAAAAAAAAAAAAAACAAAATTGAAAACTAGTAATTAGAACCTATTAGATACTCAGAAAATATAAAACAGTATTGTGGGTACACATGAAATTGATTTTCAGACAGATTTCGATTCAGAACGGCAGATGCAAAACTTCATGTTCAACAAAAAATTATCAGATTCTACATCTTCATTGATTTTCAAGTGTCCAAACAATGTCATACGTTTAGTTGAGTGTTAGCATGTGCTGTTTTATTGGCATGACATGCTTGAATGGCATGGTATGAAATATTCTTAGCATAATATAATCCTGACATCATTTTATCTAATTTTATCATTTTATTTTTATATAAATTACACCACATACTTCCCAGAACACGGTGGTAAAAATCTTATTGACCGAAAAACTTACCTTATTCGGTTTTGTTTCGTCAGGATAAATCAACTGTTTCATGGTCTTCGGTGTATGGTGTTGGCTCCAATTTAATAAATTTTTATGAATCCGCGCAGAAAATCTCGTTTATGTGGATAAACATTGCCAAACATGGCTTTGAAATTGACAAATTTACAATATTTTCCACTCGCTGGCATAAGATGCCTAGAATAGCAACAATTTTATGAATGTTTAATCTCCAATCGTTCATTAGCAGACTATGACACATTTCCTGTGCTGTCGAGCACTTTTGGACAGACGAAACGCTCATTGTTAAAAATTTTCGTACAATCTCGTTTAAATTCAGCTGTCTAATATTTTATAGTTGCCATCGAAGGCTCAGAAAACCCATTCGATGTGGTTTAATAAGCGTACTTGATTTGTACGATACAATTTCTGTAAACATGCAAAACTTCATTGCTTTAATTGGCTATCAAAAATACATTTATTGATGTAGCTGACTGAATAAAATGATATCAAACCTACAAAAGAATATGTTCCCTAAAACATTCCTTTGCTGGTAGTTTATAGAGCACTGCATGAATGTGGCCAAAACGGCAGAACTTTTTATATTTGAATGAATGTGAATATAATTGGGCATTCATCTAATGAATGTGATTTGAATGAATGCTTTTGAGAAAATCGTATTCATTCTAAATTCATTCGTGTGCCGTTTTCAGTCTCTTGCTTTATCTTTCTGTCTCTCTTTCTACAAACAAATTTCTACCTGTCATCCCATTTCAGAATCCTTTCACTCTGATTATAAAGGTTTCGTTAGCAATTAGCTACCTCTTGACTTATATCTTCATATCCTTCTTACTATTTGTCGATCAGGCTATCTGTCGCAAGCTATCATCCGAAAATCAATACTGCAAAAGTCTTCGGGTTGATGTCGAATGCAAGCAAAAACTAAATTTATTCAAATTTTCGAATGAATGAGTGAATGAATATGTTTCGAATGTCTGCTCATTCAATGTGAAGTGAATTAATATTTCATACATTCATTGAAAAGGAGTGCTAGTGAAATAGAATGCATACCGAATTGCATTAATTGAATAGAATGTGTTGTATTCATGAATTGAAAGTGAATAAATGAATACTTATTCATAAAGCCGCTGTAATGAACTCATTCATGCAGGACTCCAGTAGTGAGTCGAATAGTGAATTGCTTGCAAACACCAATAACTTTTCAGTTGGCGTTCGTATAACACTTGTAATAGTGAAATTTATCTCTTCAAATTGTTATGCTTCAAATGATTTTTAATTTCGTAGCCAAATGAATTTTCTAAGCAAAAGTATAGTATTAAAAGTTTAATATTTGCATCAGTAGCTCTAAATCGAATTATAACTTACGACGTGCAATTTTGCAGCCTTTGCTGTCAATTTACTGTCTTTTAGATTGAATTAACAGCAACAGCAAGAGGCACAACTAAAGCAAAAATAAACTTCACACACACAAATACACACACACACATATATATATATATATATAGACGTGTGCATACTTATACAAATAATACTCGAAAGGATGCATTCATATTTTCATGCTCACTTTGCTTGTAAAACACTGTTGCATACGCAGCGTAATATGATTTACAGCAGCAAGCAAATCTGATTAGTGATACTGGCTGACTGGCTGCTGCCACCGTCATACAATCTGAAGGACTCACTCACAAGTTGCATTTCAATTTTAACGCACTCTAGAGAAAGAGTTGCAAGTATGTATGATGATGATGATGATGAAGCTTTAAGTAGTAATAGCTACTTAAATTGCTCTATACTGAGGCAAATGCAACTGCTGCTGCTGCTCCTTCTACTGTTGTGTTGTTGTTCTTTCTCTCCGACTACTATATAAATGTATGCATCTTTGTATAGCATTTATTGCAACACTATGTTTGTTTAATGTTAAGTGAAATCATAATTAATTGCATTAAAATTTCAATTTTCTCTACTTGGTTGGTCAGTCTTGATTTGAATTAGTACTCAGGCAGACAGCAGTAGTTGTGTGTGTGTTTCGTTCATTGAATTAGTAATTAAAGTTATAGATACAAATGTATTTATCTTATATATTCATACTAATTAGCTATTATTGATTTGTGTATTTAACTTTTGCATATACAATTGTGAACAGTGTTGTGTGTTGTGCGTGCATAAATTTTCAATTTTCGAATATAACAAACCAATAACTCGCATTTCTCGCTTCATTTTCTTTAGGCAATTAACTGATTTTGAAAATTTTCTGCCTGACTGTGCAATTATTCAATTAAGTGCGTTAATTAGAGGTTTTTGATGTTTGTGTATTTGAATTTGTACAGTTCAAGAAACACGTCTTAATAATAATAATAAAGCATGTAACTTGGACAATTGAGGCTATCTGAAATTTTAGGATGAAAAGCATATAGAAGGAGTTTTTGTGTTCATGTCGAAGGCGACGCAGAAATGAATGTATTCGAACGTTCGAAATATTTGAATGAATGAATGAATGTTTCAAATGTTCGGGCATTCATAGTAAAATGAATTAACATTTTATTTATAGTTAATGCTAGTAAAATAGAATTGAATGTTGACATTTTAGAATGTGTAGCATTCATGCATTAAAACTGAGTGAATGAATAAAAGCTGCTATGAATCAATTCATGCAGTGAAGCAATTTCGTGCGAAGAACGTTTACTTTTCAGCTCGCCTTCGTTAATACTTGTTATAGTGGAAATTCTCTTTTCAAATTGTTTGAAGGAAGTTACGTCATATTGTAAATGTTAATATTTTTTTTTTTTTTTTGATTTTAACTAACATAATCTGAACATATACATATATACATATATATGTACATATATTGAAACTATAATGCATCGAATATAAAAACTTCTACTATGTGTGCGTTTCGTTTGTGTTTCGGCATTTCGAGCAACTTGTTGCAATTTGCTTTGTAATACGAGAGTAAAGTCTACAAAGCCGCAGTATCATATAAAGTGTCCTTTTCCCTGCGTCTTACATTGTGCGCAGTACGCATGTCCTTTGGTATAGCTCTACACTCACACACACAATACAATATAAGAGTCTGTTAGTACTTTCAAAACAAACCAGCATACCATATGCCGGGTGTTGTCTATGACAACTCTACACGGTATTGTATGACGTAAGCGTTTTTAAAACAAAACTAACGGAAAAAAATGTAGCTTTGGAGAGCTAGTTAAGTTTTTGTAAACTTTTTTTAATGCAGTTCAGTTTAATTCAGAAAAATATTTTATTTCATAAAATTTATTACAATTTTATTTCACTATCATGTGTTATGTTGTTATTGCAAGATTCAACAGTTAAACTCTACACACTTTGGAGACTTTTTTAGAAGAGCTTACAGTCTACAGTGTTATAAAAACACTTAGAATTACTCATTTTCTAACTTAGTTAGTCCGTTGTTACAAGTTCGATTATAACTTTACACTTTTGTAGAATTTTTATTTAAGAGTTGATTCGCATGCGTTTTGAATATCTCTTAAGCATTGTATGGCATATATTGTGAATGCTCTTTATTTGCATCGTTTGGAGAATTTGTTTTTTTTTGCTACTAGTAAGTATAAACTCCCTCCAGAACAAGTGGTGTATATGCAATATATAGTCTCATTTCAAAGCATAATAAATGACGCTTTCGTTTTCAACTATTGTCATGTTGCAATGCATTTTGAAGTAAGTAAAAAAAGAGAGTTATGTGGGGAAAATATATAGAGAAAAAAATTTATACTTGCTTCAACTTTCAATTTATGTGCTCGCTAGATGACACACAAAAAGTGGATGACAAACACAAATCGCAAAATAAAGAAAAACTATGCAACTAATTTTACTTATATTGTTTGACTTGAAAGTGGAATGATTTTGAATTCAAACGAAGAGAAGTTATTTCAAATCTTAGTATTAATTTCGATTTTAGCATGCATGTTATTGTATGTAGTCCTTTCTACACGAATGTACATAAATCAATCTGTGTTGTTCAAGCACGTAAGCACGGAAATTCGTACAAGTTGTCCATATCCGGTTGATTTTGTTTACTACTATAAGAAGAATACGTCTCAAACCGAAGTGTATACATATATGTATGTATTGTAAATCTAAAGAAAGAAATGATGTGTACGTTTGTACGTTCTATATTTTGAAAAAATTTAAAAGAAAAATAATATTATTATATCTGGATTAGTAGAAAGAGTTAAACATTTCGGACCCCCTTTCTGTACAGAGTTTCTACAGCTAACAGAGTGGCTCATGCTTTATTGAAAAGTTCTTTGATTAAACGAATTTTTTCACTGGAACACTTTTAATGCATTTTCGATGAAGGAAATGTGATATTCATTCCACAGACTGTTCCACGGTCACTCGCAATGTGTTAAATTGATCACTGGAAGATCTACTTGATCTTGATCGAAATCCAGCTTGCTCATTTCTTATGTATGGTTTAAGTGCTTCAAAGAGATGTTTGCCGATAATCAGGACAATTAACTAACTTATTTACGATGTTTGAAAGCGTGATGCATCACCAATTGCCGCATTTTGACAGAATTACTTGTTTTTTTTTTCTGTGTGTGTGTTTTTTTCGATGATGATGAGAGATGGTGAGGGTTTCAGTTGTCAAGAAATTTACAAAAGTCTGATTGAAAATTGAAGCTGGCTTCAGCAGTTCTGCGATGATATTTGAACTTTGTTCTCCATGAGAGCCGTAATTGAGGCAATAATCTCATCTAGGTTTGGAGAACTGTGTGAAGTTATACCGTTATGAACTGCATCTTGCGTAGGCTGCAATAATAACTTTGCGTAAGTTAGCCCATGTGTCAAGTTAAGCTTCTCTCTATTTTGGTCCTTCAGAGATTGACTGCAAGCTGATTGCTGCAAGTCAACTTCTTAGATGCTTTGCATAAGTCGCTAGTACGGTGTGTTTCTGCTGTGGCTTCTATTTCTTTAGCCAGACTATCCAGATATGCTATAGCAGTATTGTACTTAAGAGATGCTTCTTCCTTCTCATGTCTAGTTCTTCCACAGTGAAGAGCTACTATGAGGGTTTTCTGCATCGGAAAGCCATTGCTTTCTTCTGTTGCCTGATGTAGTAAGCGTCGCAGATCTATTTTGTCGGGCTTGGCGTAGAATGGTAAAGTAGCTTTGCGTTGTGGTTGTTTGTTTGATGCTTTCTACATTGAAGTACTTCCTGTTAACTCTCATTTTGGCGACTTAAGGTGATAAGCAGGTGATTTTGATAAAAAAATATACCATTTGAAAGGTATTCGTTTGCAGTTGTGCACAATCTATATTTTATTTGAATATATTGCGCATAAATGGTTTAAACAATCGTCACTCACGCAACGAAACAAACATGATATACAAACTCACACACACAAATATTAAACGTTAGTATACGAGCACGGAGTTACAAGTTAATAAGACTACGAATACGAAAGATATAACAGATTGCGTGTTTTATTTTGTATGTGCGTCGCTATTATTTTGGAGACTCTGTTTCTAGTTGTAGTGATTGACGCATGGTGAAATAGCAATAACAACAAACGCAAAAAAGCAATACTATACAAAATTATTGCCAGATTGCAGTCGATTGAGTCGACCGCTGTTCATACATTGTAGTAAGTTTTGTTACCCTGTGGTAGCTGGCCAAAACCGGTTATTTTTACTTGTACATAATAAAGTATCCTTGTAGCAGATACTTGACAGCGCTCAAGCAGCAGTAAGAGTAACCGCAATTTCCCTTTTCGGACAGTTCGATATCGTTCTTGATTTTTGCTCCTTTCAATTTGTTTTGGTTACTCCGCTTGCCGCCATTTTACGTTTGCTCCTTGTTTGTTTCTCCGTGCTTTTGTTTTCCTGCGCTTCCTTAATTTTTTTTTTTTATTTACCACTCAATTGAATTTTTAATCGTTTCTTCATTTAAGCGTTATTTTTCTAATGCTCTGTTCGGTTTTCTTTCGATATTTGCTGCTTTGACTTTTGTCTTCCATGGTTAAATTGTTTCTTTTTCTTTGTTTCTAAGGGTGCCTTCTTCTTTTGTATTTGAACATCTTGTGCTGCTGTTATCTTATCGTTCTATGTATCATGTCGGCCTGACTGCTTGCTTGCCATCCTGCCACACTCGTCGCCGCACATCATTGTTTACATTTACAAATTGTTCGCTTGTCCGCAAATTGCAGCGCGCTGCCTTATTTGTCCTTATAGTATACTATACGTATACGTTTCATCCTTCGTGCTTAGTATAGTCTTGGCTTGCTCAATTCATCGTAAATGATATCTTTGAATTTAGTTGTTTTTTTTCTTTTCGTATTTTTCTTCGGTTTGTTGCTTTTGAGAGGAAAAATGTCCCTCGCGGCTCTTGGCAAGTGGTCGTCGAAAATGTAATGTAAAAGCAAATGTCCTTTTTCCTGTTTGTCCATTTTTTTTTTTTTTGATTTTTTATTTAGCGTTGGTTTTACTAGAGTATCTTCGTGGCTTGTGGTTTCTATTTTTGTAGTTCCACGAGCTTTTTGTTTTATCATTTAAAATGCATTGTTGATTTATCTTGATTTTAGCTACAACTGTCAATTTAGAGGTATTTTCAATTTATTTTCGCAAAGCTATAAATAGTTAATGGTTGGAAATAGCAGGAAATATAGTATACTTGTTGTTTTAAGATGTATATTGTAGAAAATGTAGCAGAACGAGTTTAATAATATAACTGTGGAACTTTAGAAAAATGTGCGTAGTTATAGGTAGTAGTCTATCTATAGTCTGTTGTTCTGAAATTAATATATTTAAGCAAGACAAGTTAGTGGAAACAATATCACAGCAAGTTCTAAATTGAGCAAACCTACATGCTGGAAATAGTTCCTATGATTGTTAACCATATTTTTTTTTCAATAATTTACTTAAAATCTTTTATGTGCTATTTCAGCTTAATCCATTCAGCATAAGTGGTTCAAAATTGAGTTAAAAAGCTAACAGACTGACTTTTAGTTGTAATTTAACGCAGTCTAATTTAACAAATTGCATTGTGTATTGTAATTAGCGGCCACAAAAAATCCTCAGTACCGCATTTTAAAAATATTTAATGACTTTTTGCAATCAAATTTGTCCAAATTTTTACCATAGATTCGATGTCTGCTTATTAAAAACTAAGTACTATAACGGCAGTACTTAATTGACTTTCGTTTTAATTCAAAAACTTTAAAAAAAATCAGTTCGCCATTTTGAATTCGGCATTTTATTTTCGGAAGTTCTGCCATCAGATTTGTCAGCAGCGTCCTCAAGAACCAATGACTCGTCTCGTCAGTGCTCTTAATTATTTATTTCGATTCGTAAATATTTATAGTGCAGTTCAATCCCCTAAGAAATTGATTTGTAGAAATTTAGTTTTCTTATTTAAAAAAAATTTGTTCGTCAAATTTAAAATTTTTTCTAGCAATTCAAGTAACAATAACATTCGTAAATCTCGTGCCAATTATTTGCAAGAACGATACATCGCTTTTAGCAACAGGCGAAGACAATTTGATAAAGAAATAAGAAAACGGCTTCACTTTGTGACCAGTTAAGCTCTAAAAAATAAATGTTGCTTCATTTTTAATATCAAGAAATGTTCGTTGAAGATATCATTTGCGAACTATCGAGAACAATGGTTTTACAGGCACAAACTGGGCGACATATGAATCACTATCTGAGCTTTGCGCTGGTCGTTCAGGATACATTTTATTTTTGGGTGCATACACCAACACTTACTCGTACAACATTTTTGTTGTTTTGATATATGGTATAAGCAGAAATGTAACGAAAAACAAAAAATTATTTTTGTATAGTTTTCGTCGGTTTATGCAAAGAGCTGCGTGTGTATGTGTTGTCCATATAAAAAAAAAAAAACAATAATAAAAACCTTGTGGCACACAAAATTTTGTTTATTGTGCACTTGGCATAGGCACTTTGCTGTAGGAGGACACACTGGCTACTGTACAAAGCTTCGTGTGTGTATGTCAATGCTCAGCGTGTATACCGAAACGTATTACAAAAACAAATATGCATTAAATGTGATCATATAACCTGGGCACCTTTCTTTGACATATTTTTCATTACACTAATTTCCATTGCTCGCGAACGGGACCGATAAAAAGAGAACTAAGTGACCGATTTTCCTGCAAATAGAACCTAAAATAGACCCAACATTCGATTTATATTGCAGTGCTGCTAAAATTTCAATTTATTACTATTAAGAAGATGTGAAGACCAAGATATATATTTCGAAGTTCATTTCCAGTAGGTCAAGAAAATGAAAAATTTTTTCGCCAAGCTTTTCAATTTAATTAAGCAAATTGGATACAATTGTTGGAACATGTGCTGAATTTGTGTGTATATTTAAGGTGTTCACAAGGTCGTATAACAGTGCAAAGTGCAAGTAAAGTTCCACAGCCAACAACAATTTGCACTAAAAAGTCTTGCACTAATCTGCTCGGTACAAACTACTGACCAAATGATTTCTTTGCATCAATGTAAAAACAGTGCTGTGAAAAAATCACGAAAATTGAAAAAGTGGCAGCGCAAATTTTTGGTATTTTTTTGTGCATTTGATATATGTTTTTATGTGCTAACACTGAGGCTGTGCAGCTGTTAATACATAAAGAAGGAAATGTAATAGGAGTTTGAAACAAACAAAGAAACCAAACAGCTGACTATGCAGAGTTGCAGCACTTTATTTTGCACAAGTGTGCACACGACACCGTTTGTGCACTTTTGCACTGGTGAGCATTCTAATTGTGTTTTGTTTTTTCCTATAAATATGACAAAGAAAAGCTTACACAGGTATAATAATTCGGTATGCAAACATATTTCTCATAAAAGCTTTTTGTCGTCTGCCTACAAATATCAAAAAAATGTAATAAATATAAAACAGCTTGAAACAAATCTCACTTTAAAAACAGGCAACTAAAGCCACGTGTAGAGCTGTATTGCTGCAAAAAAAGTTTATAGTAGCTTATTAAATTTAACCAATCAACTTTAAATAAACTAAACTACTAAGCAAGTTGCTTGTTTAAGCCAGTTTGAAATTGTAAGAGAGAAGTTTCACTGAGTGAGGAGCTGAAGCAACAACAACAACAACAACGGCAGTCAGCAACAACCTTAACAAATCCAATTTTGCAATTGAAAGAATTTTTTTTTTTTTTGTTAAATATATATTTTTTTTTGCAGTGAATTTTTCTTGAAATAAACTTTTTAATAGTTGAAAGCGAAGTGAAGCATAGCGCATTGCATTGCGTTGCTGTGTATTTTTTTTTTTTTTTTTTACACTCTTCATGGTGAAAAGTTTGGATGTAGTAGTTGAGTTTGATGTGTGTGTGTTGGGCTTAAGACAGAAAAGTCCATGTTATGGTGAAAGAACGGTGAAGGATGTAGTGATTCAAGACGAAGGATATTGCCGCTATCTTATAAAGTTTTTAGTGCGTATCATGTTGCAGTTTGCTGCTTGTACTTTTACTTCTTTAGCTTGCTTGCTTGCTTGCTCGATATGTAGCTACTATGTACATGTGCCACTTAAGTGTTGTGTGTGGCACAAACAACCAAACAAAAAACTAACAAACAAACAAACAAACAGACACGAATAAGGACAACAGACAACAAGTTGAAACAACAAGAAGCATCAGGCAGGCAGAAAGGCAGACAGGCAGGCACAGGACGACGAGTAGTTCCAGCAAAGGAATTACTAAGAAAAATATACGAGTATAATATTAAACACAAAAGTTGTGCTCTCTCATATTTTTTATGTTGTAAGCTGGGAGAAAAAAAAAGAATAGTATTGTATATTAAATAAAGATAGCATGAGAAAGGAAAAGTTTTTAATAATATCCGCAATACAAGAATATAAACATTTATATTATGGTTATACTCATAGCATAATATTATATAGCATTGAAACTCGCACACTGAGCTCGACTACGGTTCATAATTGGATATAGCATGGATATACATGTATAATGCAGAATTATTTATTTAAGTAAGATACAATATCTCGTTTTAATTGAAAATTGATGCACGCGTGCTAAATAAAAGAAAAGCAGGAGAAAATGTTAACTTCGGTGGAAAGGAAGTTTTAATACACTTCACACTTGGAGCTTACTTCAGTTTTTATATTTTCGAAGCGTGCTTAGATTTAACAATTTTCAATATAATCAATTATATACAAACATACATGGCAGTTGTGGATGCGACAGAGTGTTGTGGATAATTTTATTTGCATATGAAATAGTTAGAACAAATTAGTAATTACACATAATAAAAATTAAACAGTTGAGCTTTCGAAGCCTCAGAATTTTACTAATATAAGCGTAAAATTTATACAATATCATACTTAATTGGAAATATTTGTCTAAATTTGCGCTCTGTGTGAAGAGTATAAAAAAATAACATTAAGTTTTTGGCAGATCCAAAGCTATTTACTTTTCATACACATAGCTAAATATTTAATAACCTGTGTCAAATGGATAGCACAACAAATGAAAATATTGTATTTGCAAAATCTTTAAAGTGTTTTAGTGCATTTAGTATGATGATTTCCGCAAAAAATGGGCAGATGCACAATGATATACTATACTATGTGATGCATCAGTCTGTAAGAAGCCGCCACATAGTATTGTAGAATTTTAAGTTGATATTGCTTGTCATAAAATTGTTTTCCACCTAAACATACTAAAATGGGCGGTGATGCCATTTAGTATAATGAATGTGTCACTCCCATTTATTCAAATCTTAAACAAATGTGCATACAAGCCTTCATCGTGCAGTTAACATTGACTCTAATGAAGTTTTTACTACAAAAGCACAAAAATTGGCGTTGCACTAGCGATTTCACTCAACACCGTTAGTTTGAATTTGCTATCTACTGCTATTTGTGTTCAGACGTGTACTAGTTTAGGTGGTGCGACGCTGCAAAACAATTCCGTTAGCTACGGACTAACGAGCAGTAGTTAGCTAAATTGTTAAGAGTAACAATCAGTAGTTATCCAATCGCTACTGCTTTTGCATTTCGAGTTACCCGCTGTACAACAGGGTAGTTCCCATATTCACACAAACGGCCAGACAGACAAACATAGGGACTTGACTCGCCTTGCAAAAGTGATCAACAACATAGTACATAGTTGAAATGGTTGCAGGTTGAACATAGTTACCCTTTTTGCCAATAGTTTTACGTTTACTGAAATTATCTTAGATCTGAGAATTTCAGTCGAAAGAGGAACTGAAACTGAAGAACTTTGACTCTAGAAACTTTTTCGTATGCGTGTATAGTTTTTATAGTTTAGTATTTTTTTCTTTCGAAATTAATACAAATCAAGCTTTAAAAAAAAATAAGCCTGTATGTTGAACACCCCTGTGAAATTTTGGAAAACGTTAAGACTTAAAGCTTCGCAAGCGAAAAGAAAACGATTCCAAATTAACCCATTGGATGGTTTTATCATGGATCCTATCATCAGAAATTGACCAAATTTATATAGGACACTGAGGTTTGGCATTTTGATTATTGAAAATTTCACATCACACGATTATTGGCTAGTAGGAGTAATATGCAATCATCCACGAAAATCACATTAAAACAGACACATCATGACGTTGATATTTCGCTGACACAAATATGTTCAACCTATGTACATGTTCAACCTACAAGCCTATATGTATTATGGAGTCTCTGTCGCCTTCTTCTGGCTGTAATAAACTTCATGACAAATATAATATAATATGATTGAAAAGTATTACACAAATTTGATTAGTTCTCACTATCACTTACAAAAGTAAACTAATTAATATACAAAAACAAGGTAAGCAAATCAAAAACTCTTTGCAGCAAACTAAATGAATCATTATCGAATATCTGATAAGTGCATATCGTCTATGACTACGACACTTACTGCAAAGTGTTAAAATCTAAGTAAGAGACGACTAGCCAGACTAGACGGAAATGCCGCTTAAAACACCCAACTCAAATGCCAGTATTACTTCCCATTTTGCCAGCTCAATCAAAATACACTTCTCAACTAAGCAGAAATACGAGCATTGAATAATGGAAACGCAATTAAGAAGCATCTTGTGTTGAGTTTTTTCTTCAGCTTTTCTCTCAGGAAACTTCTTCGGCACCAAGCTGCTGCTGCATATCAATCTCCTCCACACTTCTTGGTCGTCGAAGTCTTCATCTACTTCAACTTCCGGTTACATTTCAATGAGTGGCATCGAACAAAAACGAGCACGTAGTATGGTAGTAGTCACTTTTACTGCATAAAGGTGCGGCAGCAGCCAGAGGAATCCAAAGAAAGTAATAAAAGAAATAAAATTAAATGGAAATAAAAACGACCAACAAACATTCATACAAAAGACATACCTACTTCCAATACATATAGAAAAAAATTAAGTGGTGCTTGAACAATATGTTTGCACGGATTTCTTTGATAATAATACAAGTATTTATTAGCTTTTTGAACTGAATTAAATCAAAATTCTATTAAAATTTAAACTCAGAACACCAAAGATATATAAATTTGATCGAAGTTCAACACATGCCCGATAAGCTTTTAAACTCTTTGAATTTTATTGCTATAAATCGGGAGTGTTCCCATATATCTATTGCTTCGATAAACAATGAGCAGTATTCAAAAGATATATGTAAATGTGCACAAGTGAAACGAAATGGGACGGTGTGGAACTTTACGGAATTCATGAAAATGAGTGTACGATAAGCAAGGAATATTGGAGCGATGGTGCACATACTATGTACCAGAAGTAAAGAATACCAGCCGGATGATATGAAACGAAATGCAACTTGAAGCATATCTTTGACAGTGTTGCCATACTTTGTCTAAATTTATGAAAAGTTTATAATTAAAATACTTAAAGCTATACATCAAGTTTTACAATAAATGAATTAGTTCCCAAATATTCTACATACTAAATACAATGTAAAGCATTGAGTGCGAGTAACAAAGGGGTAAATTCGAGTGATTAAGTGCACAAAAGCTCTTATGTTTTTATATATTGTAGTTCTAGAAATTCCCTTACAATACCGGATATTTTTCCTACTTATTGACAATAGAAATAATAAAGCAGTGAGTAGTGAGACGAGCTGGGATTCGCATTGAACGGCAGTAAGCATTCGTCGTCGTCGTCGTCTACGTTGTTGTTAAGGAAACAGCAAAGAATAGCGACAAATAAAAGCCGGAAATGATGGAAAATGTTTTAATGTTTCCCCAAAGCTGCATAGAAAATGTTAAGAAAATGGAAATAAAAAAAAAAACTTGAATTGTCAATTCGAATAGCATAAAGCATTAAATAATAGATATGTATCAACTTACCTACTATTATGACAGTGTTTTAAGTAGCTACTACATAGTAAGATGACGTGGAATTAAAATAAAATTAAATACTCTTGAGTACTGTTTCAAGTTGAATTGAACTTACAATTTATATATATATATATATATATATATATATATATATATATATATATATATATATATATATAAAACCTTACAGTTTACTGCAATAGAATTAATTAGCTTCTTGTCATAACACTTACATGCAGGATACATTAAATGGAACTTTCTATTTTAATTTAAAATCTACGATTTAATGCTGGATGTTGAGGGGGGCACATGAGTCAATGTGCCATTGACATCTTGAACGCCATACTGCAATTAAATTCTCTTTCCATGGTGAAGTGTTTCAATCAAGAACACAAAACTGTGTGACTGGGTGTTCTTTGAAGATACCCATATAAGGAAATATGTACTTTCTTTTTCACAATACAGCATAAGAATATGGGGGGGGGGGTGCTGGATGTGTTGCTACTGTAGTCACTTCTAATGAGAGAACATCTCAACAAATTAATCGAAACGAAATATCAAGCACGTTGCCCAGGTAATGATTAACAATGCAGTCTAGTCAAAAAACCATCTTTAGACATATTAGATCCCTGTATAGGGATCTTCATGCCGACTATATCCAGCTAGCCTCAAACCTCGTAACCAAAATATAAAACATAACGAGATATGAGATACGCTGAGATCAAAAATGATACGTGGAACACTCCAAATTCAAACAGTTGTTTTACTTACTCTAAACGGTCCGTTCTCAGAACAGTAGAAAGAGTTAGGTATACCGCTTACCATCTATTAGCTAGCTAGCACTTAAGCTAACAAAAGATGTATTCACACTAACTAGGAAGGAACTTACTATATCAATAGACATAATAAACTGCAAGGATGCAGAAAAGTGTGAAACTATCTGACTGAAAATATATTATGGTGAAGTCTTTAATGGTGATCTGAGCCATGTTCTGCTTTTGGGATAAAAAATCGTTATATCTCAGTATAACGAATTCGGAAAGTATAATATCTATACATCTGCATTATTTGTTTTTAATTTATGGGGAAAACAAATTCCATTTTCCATTATATTTCAAAATGTTAGCAATTCCATCGTACCAGTGTGCCAATATACCACTCATCCGATCGATGTCAAATAAATGTGCGGCCAGTCGAAGTTTCAGATCTCAGGATTTCAACGCTTTGATTGATTTAGTCGAAGCCTGCATTGGTCTTTCGCTTGTAGTTCGGCATACTAAAATGTGAATAAAAATCAAAAATAACCCTATAATACCTCTAGTATAACAGTGCTTTTTCACTTTTTGTGACTGATTGTTACTTCAAAACAAAAAGTGAAAAGTGATTTAACGGTCTCACAAGAATTTGACACTTGGTATTACATTGTGAAAAAATCGCAAAATAGCAGTGGCTCAAATCACCCGACAACAGCTTACTTATATGTACATGGTGTGCTTCAAAGTAAACAGCGCCTTTTTGACTGGAAGTTGGGAAGCACTAAGGAGTTCGAATAGTTTTGTTTGCTTTGGAACGAACCATGTGTACAAATGACATGCTGCTGACGTAACAAGTGCTAATTCGGCAATTTGGGTTGTCGCCATTTTAACCTAAACTAACATAACTGTTAAAGAAAATTGAGACAAAAATAGATTAGGGTATATACGAATAGATTAAGTCTTTTAAAGTTTTTCTTAGCACAAATTCAACATAAGTATTTTTGCATATATCAATAGACTTACTACAGCATATATTTGCATACTTTGCAACACTGCCCTAGCTAATACCACAGACAATAAATACCTAATGAAAGCATGCATTTTGTCAAACTTTTAGCGTAACCAAAAACTATGCCAAATTTAAAACACACACACATAAACATATATACACTTTTCAACAGTTCAACAACTGCTACAAGAAACCACGTCTTCAAGTATGCTATGTTTTTTTCATATATTATATTATACAAACTATGTAGCTAAAAGTACTCATACAAACCAAACAAAGTAACCAAGTCGAGCAAGAAAATTTAAATCAACAGAAACTTACACATTCACACACACACATACACATACACATACACACACACTAAGATACTCAAGAGCAAGCAACTCATCAAATAAACATCCGTTTTTGCATTTATGAATAAAGTTTTTCGTGCGTGTATGTACGAGTATATTTAGTTGCTTTTCAACACTACTTTTGCTGTTGCTGCTTCTTTCTGACTGTTGTGTGTGTAGTGCAATGTACCGTTATAATAACACGTGCATGCTATCAGCGCCATCTATGGTAGGTAGACAAACTTTAGCTGCTTTCCGTGCATACATACAGCTTGTCATTTTGAACTTGAATCCTTTTAAATGGTTGAATGCTCTAAGAAAGTTATCGCAGAAACTTGTAAGTATTTAGTTTTCAAGTTCTTAACTTCCCACGCTGTCATTGCGATAGTTTTCTAAACACTTTTATTATCAGCTGTTTGTCATCAATCTCCGCTCATCCCCGATCATTGTCAGCATCAACATCATCGACGACGATGCCATTGTCAATGCATTCTAAAAGCCATAAGCTGCCATTTAAGTCTTTTGTTGTGGTTGTACTAGTACGACAATGACGAGATGATGATGATGATGGTCTATATAGAGCTTAGACGTATTGTATTGTGTCTGCCAATAATTCCAAATTGGGACAACCTCTCCAAAAAACTTGTTACGCAAGTCGATATGACGACTAATGAAGTTGTTTCTACATAGTTGGTGGTGGGTGGGCGGTCTGGGTTGGCGGAAGTTCACAGCCTTCAGTGTACTACTAGAATTTAACTTCAGCTTGATTAAGTTTCAACTGAGAACCCTT
The DNA here is from genome assembly GCA_035044765.1 of Leucophenga montana. Taxonomy (NCBI): domain Eukaryota; kingdom Metazoa; phylum Arthropoda; class Insecta; order Diptera; family Drosophilidae; genus Leucophenga; species Leucophenga montana. The sequence goes on along the minus strand of JAWNNQ010001285.1, from coordinate 830,747 downwards.
CGAAGACACACACACATAACATCCATGGAGTTGTTATGAGTTAATGCACACACAAGATAAGTATGTGTAAGGTGTTTCACTTTTAAAGAGGTGTATAACTTTGATAAAAATCTAGAGATTACATAACTTCAAATTGAAAATTGAAAATTGTCTTTATTAGAGAGATCGATTTATGCCATTAGTCTTTAAAAATGATTTGGAAATCCAATTTTGTACCACTTTTTTAAACAATGACTTCTCGTAACTTAAGAAAAAATAATCCAAAGACTTTTAATATTACTATCTCTGTGGTCAATTGACTGGTTCAGTAAGTAAGTCGCTTAGTAAGTCGCTTCGTTGACGCACTGTATGACACATGGCGCTGACCTGTTGCAAAACTTGTCTTCAATAAACATGTCCGAATGTACGAGCAAAACGATGGTCATTCTACTTTAATTCTTGCACCAGCTGGATCTTGTAAGATCGTAGGCCAAAAAGTTTACGTAAAATCTTTCATAGAGTAGATCCTTACACTTCCAAGTGAAAGCGACAAGCAAAATCATGCAAATACGAAACGATAACAAGTTTCGAAACTGCTTTCTCGTTTCGTTCTTGCTTTGCTGTCGCTTTATAGCTTCCACTTTGACACCTTTTGAGCGATCACATAAGAAAGTACAAATAGTGGATTCCAGCGCCAAGCTGAGCACAAATGATAATAGTGTTGCCAGATCTGATCAATTTATGACAGTTTAATCGCTGTCGGAAAATGGAACCTCTAAAAGAACACCCTATATAAGAACTTTTGCTCTCGTCTGGCTGTACATTAGTTTGCCTGTATTCAACGTAGACAGATTGTATCTCTCTTAAGCTGTTGCTGCTGGTTGCTCCTGTTGTTAATCCTTTTTGTGTATAAACTTGTACTAGATTGTTTGATTATTATAACGCTGTCGACGAGGATGTGTTCTGAATTCTGTGTACGAATACTTGTTGTTTTGCCTTTAACTGCTGCCAGCCTAGCTCGTCCATCTATATGTACTCGTAATATCCTGACTGCTCTTGTTTTGCCATTGTAATCGTATACAGCATTTAGTGGTTTTTCACGTAACATGTTCAACTTTTTGTGTTGTGTTTGCCGGCGCTACATTCACGCTCATCTCACGCTTCAAACTTTTGGTAAAGATTTTCGGCTTTGGTTTTCTGGGTGTTAAGAAGTGAAGAAGTATCTACGATTATTTCTGTCGATAGTGTTTGTTGTACTACATCTAGCTATTGTGTAAGAAGTTTGGCTAAAACTTTTCACTTAAGTAGATAGCAACGAGGCGTCGATTGAGGCTTTTCACAATAGTTACTCGTGTGTGCTTAATTGCTGTGTAGTAGTTGCTCTTTTGTAAAAGTATTGAACAGGTTTCCTATTTGAAGTTAATTATCGTGATTAATAGTACGTGTTCTTGAAGAGTACAGCACAGTACATTACAATTCGTCTGTTTATGAAAAGTTGTAATTGGAGTTGCGTATATCTATTGGTATGTAGTAGTAGTATGTAAAAGTTTTTCGTGCTTGTAATTAGAAATTTTGAAATGGAAAAGTTTGGCCAAATGAGTTTCTTACTGCTTGAAGTATTAAAAAAGTACTTTAGTCTTTAATTTAGTACAATAAATGTAAATGGTATATTTTATTTTGTTACCAAATATACAATTAGAAAAGTGTTTACAAATTCTAACTTTACAACGATAGTTAATTTCACTTACCGTAGAGTAATTTTGGTACACTGAACACGAAAATATACATATTTTTTTTTTTACATTTAAACCATTCAGCTAGATAACGGTACATTTGTATTTCACTCTATCCAATAATTCTTGTTCCAAAGTATATTTTTTATACCGTTCACAAATAGTGTGAAATGGTATCCAGTTCAAAATTGGCACATACGCTTCTTTTGACCCGCCACGCCCACTTTTTGGGGTAACCCCCATACAAAGCTACTGCTCACTTTTGACTTTTTGTATGAATAACTTCTTTATTAAAGTCAATATTAGGTTGAAATGCGATGCGGTGCCTTTTTATGAACCGCCGCTTACAATACATAGACTACTGGACGTGTCCCGCCCACTTTTTGAGGTACTCCCACACAAATCCACAGCTCACTCTTATGCATTTGTATGAAGAACTTCAATATCAACTTGAAATTCGATATGGTGGCATCTTATAGATGGTTGCTACATACACATCTACTAGTGGGCGTAGATGTGAATAGTATTCGAGCTTCATTTCAACCTACGTTAACGCTTTTCTTGTTATATATTGACTTTTTTGGTGAAAAATGCTTTAGAAAAGTTACAAATGGGCGGGCTCTACATTAAATAGAAGTACACACAAATATTAAACTTTTTTTCTATCTCTCTTTCTCTCATATCGCTCAACACACAACGAATACTATCTACTTGATGAGAGTTGTGCTGTACTAATAAATGGCGTTACCAGTTGGAAAGAAACTGTGAGAGATATAGGGTGACGTAGGTTCTGTAATTTTGTATAATTTGGTTTGGAGTAGGCAAGACATAATGAAAATAATAAAATAAGTTTTATGACTCGATGGTGATTATTTTAGCAATGCTCTTTTTGTTTTGACCGTTGTGTATTTTGAGAAAATTTTCTCGACCAATCAGATGCATCTAATAGAGCTTTTACGAATTTTAATGTCAGTTACTTCTAAGAACTGACATGCTACTGTCAAAATAGTTAAATTTGATTTAATTTTAATTCCATTTTCAATAAAATCAATCTAATACTAAACTCAATTTAAATTTCAAAGCACCACAGGCGGCTATGTGATTTTGCTGATGAAAATTGATTAAAATAATACAACAAATGTCTTTCATGCCACCTTCATCTGTCTCTCTGTCTGTCTATCTGTATATATGTAGCTATGTGCATAATTGATAACAATAACCGAATCAATCAATCATGTAATGTCAAGTCAAACGTATGAAATTCTGCAGCATCTGATATAATAGAAGTTGTGGTCGGAGATCTATAAAAAAAAAGTTCCAAATGTAAAATGTTGCAAAATTTAAAGCGTGTTTTGTGGTACTAATGATTAAATTATTTGGCAATGTCAAAGACAACGGCCGCTGATGACGACGATGACGACCCAAAAGGATATACATTTCTTTAGTAATGAAGAAGAGCCAATTGCGATTCAATAAAATGTTGACATTTTATATGACAGATGGACGGACGGAGAGGACAGGATCCTATTGTTGGAAGCAAAAATTAAAATTTTAAATGACAATTAAATACGCATTATAGACGCTTCAGTTGAAATAATGCTTTTTAAATGATTGAAACAACTTGAGAATGTTTTAAAGAGATTTTGAAGTAGAAAAAAAACTACTTTTAATAAATGTACAAAATTAAGGTCAGAGGGTAACTTGATAAATCAGTGGAGCACAATCTCCTTCATAAAGTTTGTGTGTCGATAGTCATTGAAAGCAGACATGAAAGGCAGATAGACGAACAGAAAGCAGGTCGAAATTAACCTGAAACGTAATCCTGTGTTAATTTCGAATTAATGTTTGACGTTGGTTAACCGCAATGCCTTTTCATGAACGTGCATAAAATATTAATCCACTACAGTACATCAGCGACCGAAAGTAGTAGTTGAAACATTGGTTTTCTTTGGTCGGATTGGCGCAGCAACCTTTTGATTTCTGTTCGTCTGTCTGCCTTTCATGTCTGCTCCAAATAGCTGTCAACACACAAACTAAATGACGCAATTGCTCAACACTTTTGCAATAGACTATTAACAGATGGTAGTTGACAGCAGCAGTGTTGCATTAAAATTTACACTACGTGGGAAATTCAATGGCTTAACATATTGCCCTCGTATTATTGGGAACATTGTCAGAAGATACTGAAATGTTGGTCACAAAAAAATGCTCAGAAAAATATAGAGTGAGGTTGTGTTTTCTGCGAATTCACTTGGGAGTGGTGTAAATTCCATATGTTTTGTTACTACTTATTTAATTGGCGAGTTTGTGTTGAAACAAAATATTGCTTAACGACCGAAATTAATTTGCGGTATGCATTTTGTTTAAGTGGCTCTGTGTAAGAGCTTGAACAATTGCACAATACTTGTTTATACTACTTATTGTACATGATGCAAAAGCTATTTTATATTTTCGTTTTATTTTTTTTTTTGCTCGCTGTTGCAGTTTAAAAATCGCATTACAATGTATAATTAATGGATTTTCAATAAACAATATTTCAAGAAACATTGCACGCACTATGATTCACTGCACATGTGATATTATAGTAGGGCACATTAGTTTTGTGAATATTGAGCATTATATGTAACTTACTTAGTTATGTGGTGCTACAGCTTTTTATTGATCATGGTCGCCCGTAGGAAGGCTCACCAGTGCGCGCTGGTGTCACTTGTTGATAATATCGTCCCGGGGGTTCTCATTAAAGAGGGATCGTCATTAAAGAGGAATCGTAACCAAGGCTTGCTCTGTGTCTTCACTGGAAATTTTTTTCACATGACGGTCACAAAACTCAGCACACTAACCCTTTATTAAGGGGGGAGGCGGTTGGCTTCTTACTTTAAACTCACCCCAGTATGGATGCCAAGGTGCTACCCAGGTGATACGGACATTTCGAAATCGTTCGAAATGTCCGTATCACCTGGGTAGCACCTTGGCATCCATACCGGGGTGAGTATAAAGTAAGAAGCCAACCGCACCCCCCCCCCCCCCGTTTTAGGCAAATTCCAAGCGAATTGAAATCAATAACTTTGCTAACTTATGTGCATTTCTGCAAATAGCCCCAACTCTTATTATAGTATGTACCTATTTCGTAGTAATGAGTATCAAATGCTTTTTGTAAATTGTGTGAGAGTGGATCGTCTGAAGCCATGAAACCAATCACAGTTACCGTTATTGCTTTCAAAACACTTCGAATTGGAATTGACTTCGAACAGTGTCCTAAAAGAATAAGTTTGTCAAAAAAAAAAAAAAAAAATATATTTATATTGGAAACAAGGGAGAGCTAAAAGTTCACTGGCTCAGAGGTCAGTTTATGTAAATGGGAATCGCAAAAGTGAGTTTCTTGAAGATAACCAAAATACAACGAGAGCAGCAGTTTTGTGTGGTCCCGCAGTAAATTTGTGTGTCCAGGATTTGCGAAAAATAACCGTCATGAGAAGCACATCGAAAGGATAACCGTTAGGAAGAGTGTAATCAAGGGAGAGCCTAAAATATGTAGCGTGTGGTCAAGAGAAAATTTCAGCAGTGTAAGAAAGGTAGATCACAAATTGTAGTGTTCCAGAGCTGTGAATGTGTGCACAAGATGGTATGAGATCATGATGGAATAATATTAAATGACAGCTTCACTCATTTGTCTGTTTCTTCAACAATGAGAGCTTTATAGAGAGATAGAGATATATAGATAGAGATATATAAATATGTAGATAGAGATAGAGATATAGAGACAGAGATATATAAATATGTAGATAGAGATAGAGATATAGAGATAGAGATATATAGATAGAGATAGAGATATATAGATAGAGATAGAGATATATAGAGAGATAGAGATATATAGAAAGATAGAGGTATATGGAGAGAGATAGAGAGAGATAGAGAGATATAGAGAGAGATAGAGATAGAGAGAGAGAAACAATTTTTTTACAACAGAAGAACAAAGAACAAGGAACAGAAAAGGGAGCAGCCAGGCGAAATATGGCATATGATACTATTCTACCGTGGCTGAGTGATTGATTAGTTCGAGAAACGTGGTCGAAAGCGTATACAAGGGATATCGGTAACCTTACCGACTCAGGGTTCATGTTGTCTGACAAAAAGATAAGAGGAAATATTCAAATGTATTAAATGAGAAAACATACAGACAGATTTACTGCCTGCTTCACAATAATACGATACTTAATCGTTATCATAGGAAGATCCGAAAATATTGATATTAGATGGACAGAATAATACTCAATTGCATAACAAAACATGTAAGAATACTGCAGTCGTGAGCTGGCGAAAATTTAAAATTTTATAAAACAAAAAAAGCAAGATGGTGCTAATAGAGCTAGATGACCAGTGATAAGCAATAATGACCAATGACATCGTATTAGTTCTACGATACGCCATCTAGATGGTCAAATTTGGTGCCTTTATCTTTTATAGTTTGAGAGATTTCGTTCATACATATGAAAGACAGACAGACAGACAGTCAGTCGTAGCTATAACGGCTCATCTTTTGATCAATATTATACAAACGTTATGGGGTCTGCCACGGCTGCTTCTACCTGATTCTACCTGCTTCTGCATGTTACATTTATACGTACTATATCCTTGGTTGTTCAGGGCAGTGTTTAATAATTGTATAATTATGAAAAATAATAGAGATAACGAAGAACGATGAAATTGTTTGTGTAATTTATATTGTTAATGAAAAGAGCTGTGTGTGTGTTCACACACAAACAAATGTGTTTAAAGAGCCTGGGCATTTCTGATATAGCCACTTTGCTATAGGAAGATATATAACGAAAAATTGTTTATGTAAATCATATGGTTAATGCAAAGAGTAGCATGTGTGTACAACAATGCTTAATATATTCTGTAGAGCATATGAACTGGGCACCTACAGTGTAGAGTATCATAGAGTCGTGTACATCGACTACTTCCATTTTTTTTTCCTACACAACTGAAACTGTAATTCGAAAAAGGCGTGCATCAATTAATCCAGCGTATATAAATAAAAATTCAATGTTAATTTAATAAATACAGCGTATAATAATAATAATAATAATAAAAAAAAAAACAAAAGATAAATAAATATAATTCATTATTTAAAATTTTTACTATATTTAATAATAATTTTAACACAACATTTTTAATGAAGTGGTTGACCTATTATTCTCGCTTAGGGCACTATACAGGGTGGGGCAAAAGTAATCACCCGATGTTCTTTTGCTGAAATTTTTTTTTTATAATGAAAAACTTTGGTTCGCCGTTGCACCATCCTGTTGGAACCACATGTTCTGCAGTCCCAATTCATCCAATTGAGGAATGAAAAATTCGGTAATCATGGCTCTGTAGCGCGTTCTCAAAGCCATGATGGCCCGTGGACTCTTCCAGCGTAAACAGCACAACACGCAGTAACTTTGAGCGGATGTAATGGCACTTCGTGGGTGATACACGGATTTTCGGTACCCCAGACACGATTATTTTGTTTATTCACCTAACCGCTAAGATGAGCCTCTCATCGCTCATGATAATTTTGGATAACAAATCGACGAATTGTTGCGCAAAAAAAAGAGAAATGGAAACAATTATTCCGCGTTCTTGCGGAGTAAACCGATTCATGGCTTGTCGATTTGTATTCTGCGTTTGTTTACTACACAAATATCGAAACCGAATTGACATTTGGCGCCATTTGCAAAAGTTATAGCGTTTTCCAATAGGGTGATTACTTTTTGACCCACCCTGTATATTCAATACATTATACTACATATTAATTTCGAGTAGACAAATTTGTAGAATGCGTGCAACAATTTGTTGCAATTGACATTCAATTCCTTTGCCTGCAATAAAATCTTTATTGACGATAAAACCACAATTGATTAAAATACAAATATTTATTATTAGTATACATATAATTTGTTTTAAACAATTGTTATGTATTTACATACAATATACTCGTAAATGTGTTGTAAATAATTACAAATAATTTATAATTTAAGTCGAATACAAATGACCAAATTTCCGCCTCTCAGTGGTTTCTGTTTGCCATATAATGTGGTGTATGCAATAATAAAAACGAACGAATGACTAATTTTCTGCATGACTACACAACATTTTGTCATTTTTTAGTTAGTACATTTATATTGTCTGTCCTCTCATTCACAGTTGTTTTTGTATTTGCCAAATTGATATATTTTTTTGTTTGTTTTTTGTTTTGTTCACTTCTTATTGCTAAAGAAATTTTTAATTTTAATTTTTCAAATAGATATTTTAGTACTAGTAGGTAGCTATATATTTTCTTTGGCATTATGCGTGCACCTGTTTGACTTTTGCCAATATCAGCATCTAATTAAAGTCATTTATTCGGATTCTATGTTTGTTTTGCCAAATATTTTCGTATGCTCCCCTGTCTATAAAACCGAACCGAACCATTTTTTTGTTTTTTTTTTCTAGAAATTTTAAATAGCCAGCATGACGACGGTTACGTGTGTGTCTAATTAGTCGCTGTTTTGATTTGTCATATAAATATATATATATGTATATGTGGTTTTTTTTTCTAAGTATATTCTGTGCTATATATGATGAGTGTGTGAGAGAAATTTTAAAGAACGTTCTTTCAATATGCTCTTCATTTTTTTAAGTGAAATATATTAATAAATGTTGACTGTTCAAGGTTTGCCTGTTCAAATGACGTTCTGATGAGGACATGGCAAAGTCTTTCACTGCAAAAAGAAAGAAAAAATAGTTAATGAAAATCGTTTTTGAAATTCATATGGACTTTTGTTTTAACAGGTTTTCTAATATTTTTTATATTTTTGTTTTCTTTACAGGTGAGTGTGCGATACTTCTCTGATGTAGTATGGTGTATTTTTTTTAGCTATGTAAGTTGAATAAATTGTTTTTTTTTTCTTTCTAAAAAATGTAACATTCTGAAACAAAAATTATGATCTTATCAGTTTTAGCAATATACTATTTTTTTTATTTAAACGTACTGCTAAAAAATTTGCATTTTCGTCATGTTGGGTGCTCGTTAGCTAAAGTAGCTAAGATGCTTAGTGTTCCGCCAATGCGCCAAAAAAACATTTAGTTTCATATGAAATTGTGTGAGTGAAGATTTTTCAAGATGCATGCCGAGCAATATGCACGGTATGATCTAAAAATAACCGAACTTTTTAGTTATAAAATAAAACAAGCATGATATTATGTTTTAAAGGTCATATTTATTCAAAATACGATCCATTTAACTCAATACAACGTTTGAAACGCTCAACCAATTTATCCATAGACTTTTTTTAAACTTCCTTTTTGGAATGTTCTTTAGCATCTGTGTCACGCCTGCTTGTAAGGCTGGAATGTCAACGTAAAAAACTCCTTTCATTGCAGTTTTCATTTTTGGGAAGAGAAAATAATCGCATGGTGATAGATACGGAGGGTGGTCGCTGAGACAAAACTGTTTTTTCATCAAAAATTCATTGACTACACGAGCGATTTTTTGATCATCATTTAACTGATGAGGAACAATACGTGCACACACCTTTCTTTTACCCAAATCTTCAGTTAATAGATTGTAGATTGTACAGTAAGATGAATTTAATTCCTCTGCCAGCAATCTCACAGTGACATTTGCATCGCGAAAGTGATTATTTCATTTACGTTTTCCACAAACTCAACACGATTAGATGCTTCGGACCGTTCAGGATTTGCACAATCATTTAAATCAGCACGACCGTTTTTAAATCGTGTAGACTTGAGTACGACTCATACAATCTTTCATCATAAACTTTTTTTAACAATTCGTAAGTCTCAGCAAATGTTTTACCGTGTTTAAAACAAAATTTAATATTTCCTATTTTGTTTTTACGACATAACTACAAAAACTGCTGTTATTAAAACGTGTGTCATTCTGTCACCACTCAATCGATTAGCATGAATTTAGTTGCTTTCGAAAGAAGAAAAATGTACCTTTCTAACACTGCCAATGACATTTAATAGACATAGACACTTCGTGTTCTATAATTATAATTAAAAGTTCGGTTGTTTTTAGATCATATCTTGTAATAAACTGTTGGAGATATCGACAACAAATTTAAACACCTTTTTTAATTAGCACACAATGTTATGTAATGAATTATTAAGTTGAATATTTTAATGTCTCAGTCTATTTCATGCAATCACTTTGCTGGACTACGTTGTTGTGTGAATGGTGCAACGTAGAGCACTGCTTCTTCTTTCAATTTATTTTGACACAACCATAGACAATAAATTTTCGATTAAATTTGATTTGATCATACTGGTGAAAGATGCTATTTGCAATTGTCAATTTCAATTTGCAAAACAGCGCTCATTTGTTTTTAACGCATTAAAAAAATTTGGACAAGTCAACAAGCAATTGCCGAAATGGTTAAAATGAATTCCAATACCGTGCAGTACATATTTAAAGATTTTGTGCACGAAAATCATGTAGATTAGCGACGTATTATGCGACAACTGAAGGAAAATCCGATGTTATTGCCTCCAAAAATGATCATGAAGTCTACGGATAAGTTGGACAAGAATTGCAGTGCATGGACTGTATGTAATGTGTTGCGAGACCACGAATTTAATGGTTGAGTTGCACAAGAAAGAAGTCGTTCATAAATAAATAGCCTCAGCAATGCCGACTCAACTGCGCAATGCAGCACGTTATTCAGAAAATTTCATTCTGGAACCAAGTTTTATTTCAGATGAGTTGAACATTTTCGACTCGGACGTGATGGTGCAATAGTATGTCTGGTGTAAGGCAAATTCCGTGTTTCAGAACAAACACTTAAAACCTACATTGAAATATGGAGGCGGGTACGTCATGGTTGAATATCTATGGCCTGAATATCTACCTCTGGCGTTGGAAACTTAGTTTTCATTGATGGGGCCGTGGAAGTGTTATAATGCGTCTGCACGATATAAGCTGTAGCGCACTTCAATAGCAGCGTACACCATAGAAGCTCTTACGTAACTCAATTTTTCCGAATTAATAGACAAATATCATGATGTTAGCTCTGATTCCTACAGAATATTCATAAATTATATAGTCAAACCATCCTCGTGCGTCAGTCTGTCTATTGGTGAAAATGGAATGAAAGTTCCCAAATTAGTTCTGAGATTAATACGAAAACACATATAAATGGAAGCGGGGGGGGGGGGGGGACTTTAAACTAGAAATTCATATAATTATGTAATATAGGTCGCTAAATAAAATTTACACTTATATTTACAAATTAGTATGAAAGCATGATTTTTGTGACGACGGAAAGGTAACATAAATTGCAGATGTGTACAATTAATAATTTATCAAAATCGGTTCAATATTATGGGCGTAAAAGGCTTAAACAAGCGTCACCTACACAACAATACATATTAAACACACGTAGGCTTTACATAAAATATACACGCACACACGCAAATAATAGACGATAGCAATCAAACAGCCAATTACAAGTTGATAATACGATTGCGGGTTTTACTTTGTGTGCGCTTCGCTATTACTTTGGTTTGTAATTGTTGTGATTGGTGCTGTGTGAAATAGCAATAACAAAAAGATGAACGCAATAATATACAAAATTATTACTAGATTGCGGTCGCTTGAGTCAACCGGTGGCCATACATACTACTAGGAAGTAAATAATTGCCAACTGTATCAAATATGCAGCAGTAATATTTTTAATTATTGTATAAATCAATACAACATGTACTCAATTGTAAAAACAAATTGAGTTTATTAATTGTTTGTACATATAAAAATCATGCGCTGTATTCAAATATAAGTTGAAGTGCGTGAACACACACTGAAAAATAGGGACACTGCAGTAAAACTAGAGAGATAAAGGACACTTGACTAATCAATAAAATTGTTGAAACATGTCAAAACCACATACGAAGCATGCAATCACAAATTTTGGGTTCCTAAGCTGTGGCTTACTGCTGTATATTGACCACTACTAAATACATTTGTCGTTTGTTTGGCTTCAATGAACACTTTTTTTTTGGTCCTTTTTTTTCGTTATTTCATACTCAACTCACTTTCAGTTGCATACATCATAAATTGAATACTAGGAAATCTAGCTAGCGGCAATGAAAATATTTTTTTTTTTTGTGTTCTTCCTATTTTACTATAACGAATATTCCATGATGTGTTGTGAGAATAGAGTAGGAGCAGATATAAAGTGTCACACACAAAAGCCAATTTTGGAACGGAAGCCACTATATATAGTCGTAGTATCTATCGATGAAGCTAGCGACGAATTTGGATGGCTTCGTTTGTCGCCACATATCCTGTCTGTGGCAAATAAACACGCATACACAGAGGGTGAGGGAGAGAGATAGTCTTCAAATGCACTACCAAAAATTGTTGTGAAACTCATGAACTACTAGCTGCAGCTTTTTTAGGCCTCATACTTCAACAAAAGAACTCCCACATTTGCTGTGCTGTCATCAGCTACGTCACCGCAGTCCAATTTAAACACAATGGGATCAATTATTTTTCGAGGATTGTGAATTGTGTGTGTGTGTGTGTGTGTGTGTGTGTGTGTATATATCTATGTCCCTATATACATACAGCTTTTACATATTACAATACTAGGAGAGTCGTTGTTCTGCTGTGTTCTGTATAGCCGAGTGAGTTTGTATTTTTTGGTTTGGTTTTAGCGGTTTCGTATGTTGTAAATTTATGCAACTTCTCTTCCAACTGCCGTTGACATACGGCAACCTCAAGCGAAATTTGTATTGGCCGGGCTGGGCTAGGCCTAGGCGCATGCATGTATGTACTTGTACAATATGTGGTGAAATGAAGCTCACGCACGTACCAAGCCGATTACAACTTGATTGATTGCACAAGCTGAATATTTCATTCATTGCGTTTTTCAGCCAGCCCCAGAAGAGTGAAAAATAAAAAGAAAAAAATAAACACAAAGCAAAAATTAAACTCATATCATCAGCTCATTCAAAAACAGCTCCTTCAACTCTTACTTCACGGTTTAAATTTTTGTCAGTTACAATCTAGCACTTGGTGCATACGCAGCAAGCGATTATCTAATTACTCTTAATACGCCTTGGGAAGCTCTGAGTTTTGGTCAACGTGCACATGTTGTACTTAAACTAATTTGATTTTCTAACAGGAAACTTGTTTGACTGCAAGGCAAAGTAAAAGAAAATCTGCAGTAAATGCATTCGATCTGTTTTTATCAGATCTTGTAGTGTAGTGCTGTGTTGCATTGGGATGCTTTGTGACCAGCAATTTTTGTGCGATTTGCTAGCTGCTGTGTAGAACTTAATTCAGATAAATCTTGAGCTGACTTCATTTTGAAAATGTTAAGAGATAAAAGGAAATGCGTTTTTATTGATTTTGTTAGCAAAAAACTAGAAAAGGACTCGGAACAAATTGTTCGATAATCAAGATCTTACAGAAATGTCGTTTTTTTTTTTCAGTGATGTTGAATTAATTGGGTAATTCAATTGAAATACAGTAATTCCAAAAAATGCTGACAGTTATACCCGATGTCGCACATCACAATTTTTTTAAGAATCTGAACTCGAAATAGCGTGCTCATCTCGGAGACCATTAAAGAGTGTCTAAACTTGTACATTTAGACTATATCTACAATAATTTTCAAATTTATGTATATTAAAGTTCTATGTTAGTTTGATCCCGGTAACAAAAATCTTCTTTTTATTTAGAGAGATGTCGAAACTAGTGCTATTTTTAATAAGATATAAGACATCGTTCCTATTACCCTCAAAACTGAACGGTAAAAGTCCTAAACTCGCAGTGCAAAATTCCCAAACATTATACTGGGCAGTAGACTGCTGTGGAAATGTCGGAAGTGGGAGTTTTCTCCAGCAATAGTGAATTATCTGAGTGAATCGTGCCCAGCTCTGAAAAAGGTCTATTCGGTGCAAAGAAGTTCAGAAGTATGCGCCAGTTGGTCGTCCCAGTTCGTATCACCATTTTCTGGCCACAAAAATTGGGTCATCATCGCTCTGTTGACTGAGACGATATTGCCAGCATCATTTTAAAAGAAAATTGTGCCAATGTTGTAGCTACACCAAAAACACACCAAACTATCACTTACGTGTGAGTTTTCCAAATCCTTATTACGGCAATTTTGCTTGTTTACATAACAAGCGAGTTTTTAAAGCGCTTCGTCCAAAAAGATGATTTTTGAAAATAATTTTTAGAGAATTGCCAACATTCATTTGTAATGCGGATGTATGATACTGAGTGCCTGTCAATTTTATGAGCGCGAAATACTTTTGAATGTAAAAATAATGTATGATTTAAAAAGAAACCGGTAAATGGTCTACATTACACTTAGTAGGGATGCTAATGGGTTCTATTCCGGCTTCCAACGATACTCAAATGCAATAGAGATCTACACAAAAACAATGATTAGATTATATTAAAAAAATCAACACGCTCGGAACCATTAACCATCAATATACAGCGATACCGATTTCATATGAGTTAAAGCATTTCACAATTGCTTACAAGCATCTCTATTCTAGTTTTCACTTGCTACCGAAAAATATTGCAAACGAAAATTAAGTGTTTCTAAAGTTGTAAGTTGTGGCGAACTTGGTTCGGTGTAAGAAACGAGCAAACCGAATGAATTAATAAGAGGCAAATGAGCAAAATAATCGGAGCAATGCCTTCCCTTACACTTACTCTTCAACGAATCATTTGTTTTTTTTTTTGATTCATCTCTTGTTCACTTAATTTTTTTTTTTTTACCAAATCAAGATTACTTTTTCATCACAATGGATAGAAGTTCATTGTCCTGGATTAAAGAAATACTATAGAAAACTAATATCCAAAAGTACACAACACATTTACTTAATGTTCTCTTTGCCTGTGTTCGATACATTCATATACATATGTAGGTACAAAATTAGCTTATACACAGCCAGCCAGCCAGCCAGCCAGCCAGCCAGTCAGTCAGTCAGGCATTCAGCAAGAAGATGCACATGAATTACAGCTCCCGTGGCGAACGTTAAATTGCATAAAAATTACATTTGCAACGTTGTCCGTCTGTCGGTCTGTCTATCTGGCTGTGTGTCTAAAGTACCAAATCGAACTATGTAAAATACATATGGCGGCGGCGGCAACATCATGGTGTAAGTAGAGCTAAGCTTCGGCAATTCTTGGCTTGGTAGTACAGAGTTAGATGCAACAAATCTGAACAAATGAGGAATTCGGCGTCCGACAGGCAGGCAGGCAGGCAAGCTGCCAGTCGTTAGTATTGAAAGGCACGTGTGTGGAACATATGCAAGTTTGATTTTTTTTTTTTTTTTTCGTTGAGGGCAGTTCTGGACTCTGATTGCGCGCAGTTAACTGAGCAAAGTGGAGAAGCAGTCTGAATCGGCGTTTGTTTGCTTAAATTTATAAGCTATGCATTTGAGTTACTTAAGAGATATATATCCTCATTGCATATTTGCACAGTTAAGGTGGTGAGTATGTATCTTTATTCTTTTCCTGCATTGGCCGCATACAGCGTCAGTACAAATTTTACTGCACACGTTTGAAGCTGCTGCATTGGCATTATTTCTTTGCAATATTAGATTTATACTTCTTTTTTAACTATTCGCGTGAAATTTGCATTTTAGATTTATAAAGGATTTTATTTTCTTTTTTCGTGTTTAACTGCCATGCTACGCTAAAGTGCTGGTCTCTGTTTCTCAGTCCATGCAATTCTATTTCAACTTCAATTTCATTTTGTATCTAGGTTTATGTCTAGTTGCGAATATTTACCAACTTTGTGTGCAGTATTTTTTATACCTTGTGTATCAATAGGATAAAAGGGTATATTAAGTTTCTACAAATATATGAAACAGGCAAAGTAGGTGTAAACCTATAAAGATTATATCCTCGATGTTAATGAATGATTCATTTTTAAACGATTCATTCAGATATTATGGAGGTAAAGGAATGATTCATATTTGAATGCATCATTTCGGCACTGAATTAACAATTTTTGAATTCATTTATTTGACCTAAAAACGGAACTGAATTGAAATTTGAATGCATTCGAATATTTGTCAATCTAGTGTGCATTATTATAACTTGCGTATTCATACGGCAAAAGGATGTATTAAGTTTGTGCAAATATATGTAGCCAAAAATATGCGTAGTAGTACATGTGAAGTTTATATCAGAGTTGTAAATGAATGATTCATTTTTCAATGTTTCATTCCTGCATTGAGGCCATAAATGAATGATTAATTTTTGAATAAATCGTTCAGGCGTTGCTTTAACAAATTTTAAATTAATTAATTGATGCAAAAACTCACTTGAATTTAAATTTTAATGCAGACTATTGCCGATACGAGTTTTTAAATTTGAATATTATCCTATTCACTTCTCATATAAATTGTTATAAATGAAAGTAGTAACCCTACCCTTCTATAGGCTTCATACAAACCTTCCACCCATTTTTGAGTTTTTGTATGACATTTGTTTTTGCTAATTGATGTGCTAAATTTAGTATAAAGACGGTAACATAGAAAAATGTTTTCCAATTTTCGGCTATTTTGGCTTAAAACTCAATATTTTAAAACTCACTTAAATCTTAATTGCAGTTATAATTCACAAATAGTTTTTACAAATTCTTTGTTAACTTTGTTTTTGTTGTTAATCATGCATAATACGGTAAGAAACGTACGGACGTAGTCTACTAAAATATGCTACATAAGTTTAGGTCACAATATACAAATCTATGATGCAAATAAAGTGTCTTAGAGAAGAGTATCTTGAAGTTGAGCACACTCAACTGGAATATTCTTGTTTATATATATATTTTTTTCGTTTTCTAACACTCTTTACTGTCTACTTGCATACCTCACTTCCGCCGTTTGCCTCCACAGTCGTTTAGTCATAACGAATTTACCAGTTGCAGATTTTTTTTTAAGCTGCTATGCAATTTTCACTGTTGCCTGTTGCAAGCTGTGTTGAGTGCTTAGAAAAAAGTACTGCTTCAAGAACTTCAAGTGCAAATGATGTACACACGTCGTATGTACATATAGCACTTAACAACACTACCTTCATGTGCTTACCACACTTAAAGTATGTACTTCTTGCTACATCATGCGAAAGAGTTATCATCATCAGCAACGTCGTTGCTGGCGGCGTCTGAATTTGCTTCGAACTTGTTTGAATGTCAACGTCATTTTAGCATTTTTAAATTTTTGTAAAGCAATTAAAAATTCACAGCAGTTTTTAATACACTTTTTAAGTCCTTGAACTGTCGAACTGTGGTTCAATTTTCAACGAATAATTTGTACAAAATAACATAAATTCTTTGACGATTTAAATTCTCTTATCTCTTGGAACTAGGTATGCACGGAGCAAAAGCACAAAAGATATAAAGATTCCTGCCAAGATCATCGGCACCGGTTTCCATATCAGTTAGTGAACCATTTGTTCGTTAGTCATCCTATCGATGGCATACAATTTGCTCAGTCTGAAAAGCAAAGTTGGGAAACGTCTTTCAAAGCATAATTTCGTGCTCATATAATCTATGCAGATGTCTGGTTGGAAAAATACTTAAGTTCGCTGTTTCTCATAAGACCCGCAATAACCTAAGTGCCCCAACTTAAGCGACCAGCTTCATTTTGAAAAAAAAAAAGAATTAAAAATTATACAATAGAACAAAAAGATATAAAAGAAGAGAGCTGTGCAACGTCCAGAGAGTGTCCAAAAAAGAAGCGCATGAGAGTAGAAGTTTACGCAAATTAAATGCAGGCCGCTAGCCACAAAGCAGCGGAAAGTAATGCAAATGTTAATAAGGTATTGTATTTCTATTTTCTTAACTAATTTAATACATATTTCAAAAATTGCTTCTTCTAAGTTTTTGCACTTTAAAATTGTGAAACAAGCAGCATTTTGTATAGTCTTAAAAGCTACTTTGCCAGTTTTTTTTCCGACTTACTACAGAATGAACGCTGTTAAAAAAAGAATCGATTGAAATTTTTTTGCATAGTAAATAGTTTGAGTGCTGCTTTTTTACTGTTGTCAACTTCACGCGCCAGGACTTTCATGGAAAAAATAAAGTAAAACAGAAAGAAAATCGCCTTACTACAAAAATTGTATAAAAACACATTTGAAAAAAAGTAAAACTTGCACCAAAAAAAAAAAAAAAAAGGAAGAAATTGTTCAATAAATACTAAATTCAGTTATGATTTGAGTGGGTGCGCCTGATAGGCAGGCAGGCTTGCAGGTATACAGTCTGATAAATAGACAGACATACAGACAGACAGTCAAATATAGAGACCAACAAACGACAATGTTTCAGAAATACATTTAGTCAATAGAACTAACGTTAGCTGACGCCTGGTTTTGGCGGCTGGCTGTACTCAGTCTATGTTGCAATGTGCGAGGAAGTATATACGACTGCGAAGGTTAAACTAAATATAATGAAAATATGTAAGCTAGTTTTTTAGTCAGTGTTAGTTTTAATAAAAATATAATGTTTGGCCTCTATCCTAAGTCAAATTTTCTTAACAACGCACGCAGGGTACCCAGTAGTTATTAATAAATAAATATGTTTAATGACCTTATAGTATATGAATATATGAGTTCTTCTAGTTGGCTCGTGGTCAATATATTGATACATTTTTTGCTCAATGGGAAAAGAACACTAACAACGTTTTGTTTGCCAAATTTTTATTTTAGCAAGTAAGACACGTGTTTCGCACTTCGCAACTCATCCACCATCAGTCACCGACTGTATGAAACAATTTTTTTCTACTTATAAGCGTTACAATAAATAAAGATATTTTTTCACTTGTCACAATGGTTGCCAGATATCAGAAACCGCTAGTATAACCTTCGTACCAGCAACTGATATTGGACGGTATGGAAGTTTTTCTAAATATACAATTTTTTTTACAACTCAAACACATAGAGACAATGTGCATTTATCGAATCGGTGAAATGGCTACCTGACTACTCTGCTTTTCTAGTCACCAGCAGAGTTTTAGATACTAGAGTCCCCGTTGACAGACAATGCATTGGCTGGCTTGTGTTGTATTGTGTGACTATAGTAGTCCTCAACAGCCAGTCAGAATGCGTTTTGCCTTAGTTATTTTTGTTTGTTTTGGTTTTTGTTCAGCATTTGCAACTATTATTTATGCATCAATGGCTGCTATGACGACATTCGCTAAATTGATACAGTATGCACGGGGAATGAGTGCCAGGAATGAGCGAAGGGAAAAGGAATCGCCAGTGTACAAGGACAATTGCAATGACTACACTTACACTGCCAATATCAGGACACATGCAGTGCAAGAGTTTGAGGTGGAATATACATACACACCTACATATATACTGAAATGAATAAAGTGAATGTTTAGGGTGTTTTTTTTAGATGTGTTGAGCTTTGAACTAAAATACCTAGATAACATAAATTCAAACTGAATTTTGGCTTTATTAGAAATATAATTTTATGTCATTTGTGTATAAATATGATTTCGATTCGACCACTTCATATTTAGATTAGGGAATAAAATCGAAATATATTTCGGATTTGGTACCAATGCATTTGGTGTCATTCGCTTTAAGATTCTGTACCGGTTCCAAATTATTCCTTCCTATAATGGTGAATTTATACTAAAGTTTACGTATTCCGTTCTCTCAGCTGCGCTCTTTTTCATTTTTTATTTAGCTTTTGGCTTACTCTTTTTCATTTGTTGCCACACCGTCACCTTATAGATAATTCCACCTGGTTTTCTATATTTCTAGGCTGAACATATGTCACAACTAGCATGACACGGCCACTTTTAGCGGTAGCCACCATACAAACCCACCGCCCACATTTCGCTCTACGCTTACTTGCGAAGCTGGAACTGCGAAACTAACGTTTAACAACTATGTATGGTATCAGCTGTTTTTCGTTATCCTTTGAATTAAAGTGAGAACCGAAACATTACCGGTACAAATGTTTTGGTTCATTTTATATCGGTAAAATGTTACGGTTACGGAAAAAATTAAAATATCGTTTGTGGTTCCGGTTGTCAATTTGAATCGGTTAATTTCGGTTAAAAGTTTCGGTTCCGGTTTTATACCCTGATTTAGTGTTGCGAAAACGTTCCGTGGTCAATCGAATTAGTCGCTCGGATGAACGATTATGTCGAGAGTAAAATTTACATAGCGCACGGTAACATTCCCGAACTGAATCACGATTTTCGAAATCAATTTACACAATTTTCAAGTGTTGTTATGACGTTAGTCTATTCATGCTAAAATGGCACACCAAACAGTGCACAAATGGCAATAGCGTTGCCAGAACCGAACAATTTATGTTAGTTTAATCCCTGACGGAAAATTGAACCTCTAAAAAAGCACCCTATATATGTGGGCGTTTGAAAGTAAATACAACTAACTTTTGCCCACAACAAAATTGTAAACGAAAAAAATTTATTGAAACGCATAAAAAAATTGTATGAAACAGGATGTTGTGTACTACTACGTACGTAGTGGAGAGAGAAATTGAAAAAGTATTCCCCGGCGGAGATCCTGCTGTTTGTACTTGTACTAGTTGCATTTTTCGTTACTAAATCGACCACAAACAATATAGTTATATATGTGCTTTGGTATTTTTCAAACAACAGACTATTGAATGCGAGTCGGTATCGATATAGCCAGTCAGGCTGATAGCCTGTAGGTATGCAACAGCAGCATGTGCTCTCAAGAAATATCGTGCAACCAATTGAGAAAATTGTTTTATTGAAAGATTTTTCCATTTTCCATTCCGTTCAATCTTTTTTTTTTTTTTTTTTTTTTGACATTTATGCATTTTTAAAAGTAAACGTAAAAGTAAGCTTATGCATTAAATAACAACAGCGTGAGCTATTTCTATTTTTTCTTATATTTTTTAGTTACTGCATACTTTTAGGTGGTTTAGTCGTTGTTTCCTTGCTGTCTCGCCCGACTCGACTGCATTGCATTGGATTTTGTTGACAGTTTTATTAAAAATATGAAGCACAAAACTTTGAAAAGATTTAGAATGTTTGTGCGCGCGCGCATATTTGATTTTATTAGATTTGAGGCCTTTAGTATTGATTTTTGTAGATTTGAGTGGTTTTATTTTGGCTAAAATGAAAATTTTTTTAGTTACGTTTTACTTGTAATGTGCATGATTTGAAGTATTGTATCTACAAAAAGTGTATAATTTTTTTTCTCTCTATTTTTCTATATAAATTTTGTAAAAGTGAGCGCTAGTTTTTAGTTTATACAAATATATGTAAATAAAACTGTGTATGAATATAGTCGCCTAGGTACAAAATTAGTTGCGTACTTTTACACCATTCACTCATGGTGTGAAAAACGTAGAAATACTATCCATTAATGAAAAATGAAACTCAATAGTTGTTTAAGAACCGATGACCAAATAAATTGCGCCACTTAACAGTTAACGCTGGAGATTCAAAGAGCAAACAAACAGTCTTAAATTAGTACTCCATTAAAAAAAATCTATTGTGAACTTAATTAGTATTTGCTGCGATGGACAAGTTACAAATACTGACATCGAATATGGGAAGCCCCCATACAAACTTACTGCTTACTTTTGTGTTTTTGTAAGAAAAACTTCTTTATTAAAGTCAATTTTACGTTGAAATGCAATGTGGTGTCTTTTTATGGTCAGCCGCTAAACATAGATAGACTAACGGGCATGGCCCGCCCACTATTTGGGGTAGCCCATATTTAAACCTTGTTTATGTTTTACAATACTATTTAAAATTTCGTGTGAATAGTATTAGAGCTTCGGTTCAACCGAAGTTATTGTTTTTTCTTTGCAACGCATTAAAGAAGCCATCGTAGACCCCATAAAGTATATATATTATTGATCAGCTCGACGAGACGAATCGATCTAGCCATTTCCGTCTGTCTGTCTGTCCGTCTGTATGTTCTTGAGCATTTTTTGGGGACCAATTTTTATGCTATCCAGTTGAAATTTTGCACGTACACTTCTTTTTATTGCAGTTTAATAGAGTGTCAAGATTGTCCCGCCACGCCCACTTTTTGGGGTAGCCCCCATACAAACTCACCGCCCACTTTTGAGTTTTTGTATGAAAAACATTTTTATTGTAGTCAATATCAACTTAATAATTTATATATTAACTTAAAGTAGGCGGAAATATACATTAATGGGTCGGACCCGCCCACTATTTGGGGTACCTCCCATACAAACTTACTGCCCACTTTTGACTTTTTGTAAGAAAAACTTTTTTATTAAAGTCAATATTAGGTTGAAATGCGGTATGGTGCCTTTTAAGATACAGCCGCTTAACATACCTAGACAATTGGACGTGGCCCACCCACTTTGTGAGGTAGCCCCCATATAAACCCACCGTGCAATTTTGTGTTTTTTTATGAAAATATCCTTCATTTAGATCAATATTTGCTTGAAATTTAATTTTGTGGATTTTATACATATACAAATGGTCGTGTCCCGCCCATTGGCATATATATATATATATATATATATATATATATATATATATATATATATATATATATATATATATATATATATATATATATATATATATATATATGTATAGTCCCATATAAACCCACAGTTCAATATCAACTTGAAATTCGATATGGCGGCATCTTACACATCAACTACATTGCTTCATACACATCTACAAGTGAGCGTGTACCACCCACTTTTTGGGGTAGCCCCTGTCTAAACCCCCACTTTTATGTATTACAATACTATTTTAAGCTTCGTGTGAATGGTATTAGAGCTTCGGTTCAACCGAAGTTAACGTTTTTTTCTTGTTTTTTTAAAAATATGTTCGGCTTAATTGGCGTGGACTAAGAATTCATTTTAGACCCATGGTTTCCTGAGGAAAGTTTCTTAGAATTACCTGTAGAAAACATTTTTCCTATTCGCATAAAATTTATTATATATTCTTGATCAGCTTGACGAAATTAGGCGATTTAGTCTTTTCCGTTTGTCTGAAAGTTACTGCGCTTTTTTTTATCAAGTTTTTAGACTTCCATCTGAAACCTGGCATATAAAATGTTTTATTACCAACCTCAGATATCCTGTTAATTAGCGAATCAATATCTCATTACCAATTCTTGGAAGCTGTAAATCAAAATTAATTCCGTAATGCAAATTTGGGCGATTTACCAAAAATTTGGACTAAAATTTCGTGCAAATATTTTGTGTGAATAGCTTGTAAGATTGAACAAATTTTGATGTATAAAATATCTCTGTAAAAATTATGGTTCTGGAGATATTGCATTATTTACAATAATTGGCACTGCCTACTTGAACTTAACTACAACTTTTACTCAAACCAAACGACAGTATCCTTTTTTAGCAGTAATCCTAGGCAACTTCTATAAACAGAATTGTCATACACACACACAAAGAGAGATTCAAATACACACGCACACAGAAACATAGAAAAGTTAAACGAACTTTCGCGTGAACTGACGCGACCAGCAATTGTCGCTAAGACGCAAATACCGCAGAGCACAACCAGCGCGACAAACAAGTTTAACTGTAGAAGCCAGAGAGAGAGAGAGAGCAGACGACAAACGCAAGCAGTAAATGAATTTGGCAAGGCAAGCCGCCGCTGTCATTTTCAGGCAACTTCCTATGCCGACACAGACACACAGCCAACGACGAATACGACCTCTAACACACAAACGTTTAGTTTGTCAGCATTGCAATGCTATTTGTCTCCTGCAATTATAAATGCCACAATTTCGCGACACCCACAACACAAAATGGCAGCGGAGTATTCGCGAGCAAGGATTGCCAAAAACTTTGCAGCACTTGGAAGTAAGCAACTTAGAAGCCAATGTCAAAAGCAGCATAAGCGGAAATGAAACTTCCTTGTAGAAATTTTTTATGGCCGAAGCAAAGACATCGCGTCCTGCTCGAGGTCGCTGCGTTCGTGCGCAGCAAGTTTAATTTGTATTTATTTTTTTCTAGCAGCAAAAAGAAAACCGCGCTGCAATTTGAATTTACGGCTCGAATCCTGTTGCCCAGTTTTGGCATTTACTGTATCCCGGCAGTGAGGCATGCAGGAAGGCTATTGCTCCTGCACATTGTTTTGCCATCGTGCGGCTGCATAAATTAGCTTTACTTTAATCTGATTTTAATTGGAATACTGCGACAAAGGGAGTAGCGCTGTAGCTACTGTTGCGAATCCTTGTTATTTGTGTGGTGTCGCTGTGGCGGCGGCGTCGTCGAAAGCTGTGAAAAATTAATGACAAAATGAAAAAAAAAAAAAAAAAAATGAAAATATTTGTCTGTAGCTTCGTTGAAAAGGGTTAATGTCACGACTGGACGCAGTTGTTTGCCACAGCTGGCATTGTTGTTGTTTCAAGGATTTGCAGCTTCTGATAAGCGCCATTTTTCGCGTGAGCTTATCTCTGCATGCGCAGTATTTATTTGCACAAAAGTGAAAGTTTTTCTGCTACCGCCTACACACACCATCACTGTTTGCTAAAGGGTATATAAATTTCAATTTCGTCCAGCATCTCCTAGCATACATCTACTCACACAAAGAAGAGCCAATAAGAAGCATGTTTCCAATTTTCAGTTACAAAGTTGTCAAATGCACTGCTGCATCGCTACGCTACGCTATATAGTAAAATATTTCAACAAGGACATGTAAGGCTCAGAGTGCTATAGTGCAAATATACGCAATGGCATTGCATACTTTTGGGCATGTATGCCTTGTAAAGTGGAGAACACAGCTCCATACAGTGTGATTTCGTTTCACTTTTGCCTACGCAAGCACAAAATTGCCATACTTTGAAAAATAAGGGGGAAAGAGAAAACTATACACAGAGATAGGCACAGGCACGTTGCAGACACAATGAATAAATACCTATACGGTATGCATGTATGCAGGGAGGATGGCTGGAGTATGGCAGCATTAAAAAGGACAAGAACGCACTGAAAGCGACAGGAACAATGAGGCAGCGTGTGCAAGGAAGCGGTATGGCAATGAATTAACACACTGCGCCGCTTTCCGCTGCAGTTCTTGTATAGTTATGTGTATGTCTGTGTGTAAAATTGAATTTTTCGCTTAAAAATAAAACCATAAATGCTTCAGATGCCTGCGAAATAGTTTTGTGGCACTGCAAAAGGAACTGCAAACGCTTTATAGAGGAAGCTGGCACTCTACACTTGAAGAAATTTACTTAAATATAATATTTACTTGAATATATAAAATTTAAAAACTGATTTAATTTTCACCGTTGCTTAGCAAGGACAAGTGTGAAGAGTATGTAAACCATGGTTCCATCAAATTAAACATTTTCTCGTGTTTCTTTATTAATACTTACTTAGTTAGGTGTAGTTTAGTACGAGCCGGCGCCAGTCGCTGGCAATCCGGATCTTCTGCAGGTCATTGTAGACCTGGTCTTGTCATCTTAAGCTCGGACGTCCTCTCTGACGCCGTACACCAATCATCTTCTTAGTTCGAGAGAGGGCTCTACTTCTAATTTGCTTGCTGAGCCCAAAGTAACAGCGATTAGCAAACGTGATTCTTCGTCTGACCTCTCAGCTAACGTTTTTGTAGCTGGTAATTTCTGTTCCCAGATATACGAAGGTTTCAACAACATTGAAGTTGCAATTCTCCATACTCACAGACCGTCCAAGACGCGGTGGTGGTCTGCGAGTGGATATTAGGCCCTAGGTCCACGAGACGTGACTGCTTCTTAATCTCCGAGAACGCCGTGCTCACTTGTCGTTCGTTAGTGCCGATGATGTCAATGTCATCAGCATAGGCGAGTAGCATCACTTCCTTATGGAAGATCGTGCCCGACCGTTCTACGTATGGGCATTGGCGTAGGATGTACTCCATGAAAAGATTGAAAAAGTCACACGATACAGCATCACCCTGCCTGAAACCTCTCTTGGTATCAAAGGGTTCGGAGAGGTTCTTTCATGCAAAGACGAACGAGCTTTGCTTGGTTACCAAGGTCCGGATCGTATACACCTGTTCAACAGAAAGTGGATTCTTGGAGTGTGTTTGTTCTGCCAAGAGTCCCAAATTCGTTTTGGTAGCAAATATTGCAACAAATTATATTTTGGACTGGTGTATTACCATTTCATACTATATATTAACATTTACTGAAACTACGCTCCAAAATCCTTTGAAGAGGTGTACTATATCATGTTGGTGGTCTTTGTCTGTGGTTTGAATTGATAGTTTTAAGACGAAAGGTTGAATTTCGATTACTGGATGAACTCTAACGCTCACATTAAACGATCCCACTTCATATCTTTTCGTCAACATTTAATTATTTAGTCTTATTATCATGTATCTATACTTTTTGAGTTAAATCAAATACATACAATGTGTCCGTCCGGTGATTGGAAGTTTTTCTGTGTAACTATATTACTAGAAGGCTTTTCTTCGCTTGAGGTCCACTCTTTAACGATCTTTAACTTTTCCTGTTTCAAAGTGTGCTTGTGAAGTTAGTGATGCTTTTCTGTCTGCACTGCATTAAAAAGCTAATTTAATTTTAGTATTTTTTTTTTTAATTATTTTTATTTTCAAATTAATTTCGCTCAGTGTCTGCATCACACATTCAGCAGCCATAATACAATTTTATAGCAACCATTTTCAGCAGCTACTGTGAATAGAGCTTGCTGGACAAATTCTACCTCTTGCTTGCCTACCAAAGCTTTCTGTGTTCCATACGGACTCGCGCTCTTTATGGCTCTTATCAACGAGCAAACAAAGTCCTGCTGCAGTGTTGAACGGAAATACGCAGTTGGGTGTGTGTGTGTGTGTGTGTGTGCATAACTATACACACATACTCAAATATGTATAGCTGTGTGTGTGTTTGTACAAAAATTTTTACTATGAAACGGAAGTGTTGATAACCAAAAATGAGCGTAGTTTCCCCGCATGCCCGGGTACGCCGTTCACACATAAACACACACACACACACACACCCATACAAAGCAGCTATTGCACAAAAGCATTGCATACTTTCGTGCGCAAAGTTGTTCATGACAGGAAGTTTTACGCAGTATATGAAACAGCAGCAGGATATACAGGATCACAAACTGGCAGCAACAGCATTTTTGGTTTCAAATAATTAGTGCATTTCACTTTTATGAACCCTAAAAAAGTTTAGTTTACTTTCTGATACTCTAATATGGTATTTTCGTTATACGCATGGATGACTTCGGCTCTGAGTGTTTGTATGTGTTTGTATCTGTGTAATAGCAGATGGCGTTCAAGTCTGAGCTTAAAAAAAGTGTATTTGAACTAAAGTGAACAATTTCTATTTAAACTTTTCGTTTAATTACTTCAGCATACTTTGCATAGATTAGTTGATTTTTTGTATTATGTATGTATATGAACTTAATCGCATGTTTTAACTTCAATAATTCTTTTTTTTTGTATACAGTAAAGCTAATATTTTGCTATAGTCAAGGATGTGCTAGATTTCGATGAGAAATATCCAACAATCGAGCTTCAATTTCGTGCGAAATATTTTATAGAGTGAGAGAATATGTTCGAAAGATTCAAGTTCCAATCCAATGTTCGAATCAGTGTTTAATAATCAATTAATTATTTATTTATTAAAATGCAATGAAAACTTGACTTAATTGATTTACTTGGAACACTTACCGTCAAATTTACATTTCTAAAACAAAGCGCATGTTATAATTTGCAAGCAGTTTATGCAGTAACAGATTGATGTCGTTCGAAACACTATCGAAATTGTGACTGAGAGCAACACAAAATCGAAATGCTCTCGAAGTTGGATCGAATTCGAAACTCAGCACAGCACTAAATAGTTTTGGTTCTATTACTTGTACTATTATTCTGTGTGTTTTCAAATCTACTCATAAAACTTTTCTTATAAAATCCGTCTCTTAAAAATGTATATAAGCTTTTTTATCCGTGCACATCAAGAACACATGTTGTGGGAAAAAATATTGAATAAAAAACATGTTTTTTCTTGCTCATTTTTAGCCAAGTTGAAGCGCGTGTAGATTTCGTTTGGTCTTGTTTGCGTCTGTTTGTCTGTCTGTCTAAAACCCACTTATGCGGCCCACTAGCGCGATAAACAAGCTTTATAGAACCGTTGTCAAAATATAGTTATTCTTTTATTTATCTTATATATTTGTTTTTTTTTCTTCTTGTTCTCCAACGCCCTCCCAATATATCCACTTTTTTTTTGTGAAAAAAAGCCACGCTTCAAGGTTCTTTCTTTTTGTACAATAAATGCCAGGCCATTGTCTGCAGAAATATGCTGTCGACAACGACAAAAAAAACGATGACGACGATGAGTAGTGCACATAAAGGTCAAGCGAGCTATGAGTTAGGATTTGAAAGGATATGCATCCGAGCAGTATTGCTTGTTTTGTTAGTTTGCTTAAAAGGCAAACATTCTTATAATCGAAATGGTAAAATATGCTATTTATTGTGACAGAAAATGTCAATAGCCGGATATAAATCATATTTGAGTGCGGCAGGAAAATACGCAATGGAATTGTTGAATTGTGTTAGTGCGTTGAAATTAATAAAATTAAACTGTTGCCAAGAAACTGTACATGAAAATATGAAAAATGTGACTCAACATCCCAATTAACGCTTTCAAAATATCGATATCGATTTTATATCGTATTTCCATAGAATAATATGTTTGTGCAAATGTATAAAATATCAAAAGAAGCGCCACTTCATGACATTACATAAATTTGCACAAACTTAATATACCATTTTATAGTATTCTCATAGAGTATATAAAAATATCGAAATATCGTCTAGTCCCAATGTACTACCGATTCGCTAACTACTAGTCGTTAGTCTTAACGATTTAGCTAACTACTGGTCGTTAGTGCTTAGCTCACAACGATATTTCCAGCCAGTACGCAAGTGGCAACCAGTAGCCAGTTTTAAAATAAACTAGAAAATCTATTTGTCTTTGGAGCGATAGTCATGGAGAAAATCCAAAAACATAATACAGTGAACAAGTTTTACATCAAAGTCACGTGATTGTACAGATGAGTTATTTTCGATATTGAATTAGAGCAAGAAGTAGTACACACTTACTGCAGATAACTAACTATAGGTAAAGAATAAATACTTGTATCGGTGCATGCCTAAATTTACTGCTCAAAAATCTAATATTAATATCTATTATCATTGCATACTTTAAAGATCTTTCATTGAGAAATTTGCTTAAATTATTTATAAAATTCAGAAACTGAAACTTTTTATATTGAAGCCAATTTAAGCTTATTGTTAAATGAATTAAAATTTCCCAATGTCTTCAAATGTAATAAATTTCAAAGCATTTACATTTAAAGTGCAAATCCAATACAAATTATTTATATATAGTATGTAGAAAATTTTACCAAGTTGTATAAATTTACCAATGCTAAGACATTGGAATGCCACATCGATAAATTTTCAAAACTGTTGCAGTTTTGAGCTATACTAGTATACCTACTATACTATATGCCAATTGCAGCGCTCTAGTACTTTATGTGTGTGCGTATTTGTCTGTTTTTGTCGCTGTGCAAATTGGTATAAATCCCAAACAATTATTTACTGTAAATTTATTTTGTTTATTAAAATTGTAGAATGATACTCTACACATAGACACATTTGGCACTTTGCAACACTGCTACTTCAGTCAGTGTAAGTTTGTGACGCAGCTGTTGCTGCTTGTTGCTGCTACTATTCCCCTATGTGTCTGTGCGTATAAGCAAATATTACTTTACACTTATACAAAATATTGCACTTTAAAAAGATTTCTTCTTTTTCACTCCCATTGTATCTGAAAATAGTGCTCTCTTCGACATTGTGCAAATACAAGATACAAGATGCAAACATGTGTGTGTGTGTGTGTGCTTCATTTGTATTTAAATCTTTTGGCTTGCTTGCTAAGCTGTTGGCTACTTGAAATTTGTACGCTATCTCTCGTTCATTTAATTCATAAAATAATTAATTGGCTTTATATTTGCACATTTGTAATACAACACTGAACTTGAAAGGCCAACACTTGTCGTCGTCATCGTTGCCAAGCAGTTTGGCTTATTTGATTCGGAGTTTGTATCTACGTAAAGGAGTGTTTCGGTCTGTGGCTTTGTATATATAGATTGTACGTACATGTGCCTCTAACTACCAGAGCAACTTGACCACAGCAAGTTTTCGGTTGCTTGGCTTCTTAAAGCAGTACAAATTCTCTCTCATTCCTAGAAAATATATATTTAAAAGGTGTATTTTTTAAAAATGTAGAAGTTTTAATTGAAAAATTGAGATTACTGAATTTCAAATTGTAAATTGGTTTTATTGGAAAGATAATTTTATGTCATAAGTGTTTCAGTATGATGTCGGGCATGTGGGCTAGCTCAGATGTTGCGCATTCTGGAAGCCCAATTTTCGACCACGTGCAATGGGGACCGTATCTCGGTAATGATTCGCACAATGTTGTCTTCTTAGTCGTCCAAAGTAATTGGTTTGTTCGTATAAATCAATGACACCCCAGAGAAAATAATCCATTTGGAGAAATAACGCGTTAGTCAAATGTATCCTTTAGTAAGTCGATTATATGACGCGGTGTATGGCATGTAGCGTCGTCCCGATGTCCACAAGCATCGCATTCAATTGGGGAATGAAATAATCGTTAATAACTCTAAAAGCGCTCGCTCGTTCCCAATGCGAATTATATTTTAGTGTATACACAGAAAAAAGGGTATGCTAAATATATTATTGAAATTTTTGTTTTTATCCTAAAGCGAAGTTAAAAATTTTAAGTACGATTAGTACTCACTTTCTTTAATTAAGTACAAAACGGGATTGGTTTATAAATCAAGTGCAGAAATCCTTAGACTAAGTAGAAAATTTATCTATAGAAATCTAATTCTAAGAACAAATCTGTACTCAAGTCAAGTACAAAAGTCTCTGAATATAAAATATGTAATTTTTTACTTGAAGGAAGTAGAAAATTCATAAATCAATCTCTGAAATGAAAAAAAATAAGAATAGAAAAACATGAGAGCAAAATCAAACTTACTCTCTCAGCTGCTCCAATTTATTCGCACCCACAGTAAATGGGGAAAAGCAATGGGTTGAGATGCGGGGGATGCGTGTTAGCCGATGTATTTAGTTGCAGTTTTTTAGAATTTTCAATCCCATTTTTTTTTTCTTAAAATCAAGCGCAGTAGAGCTTGAAGTGGCCTAAATTTAAGAATTTCCACTCCGTTTTTAAACCATGAATTTGTAATTTGTTTAAGAAAATCCATACTCAGCGTACTTTTGTTATCGCTATGAACCAAGTCAAGTACAGAAATTATTATTTAGATGATTATGTCGACCGTAAAAAATGAACGCACCGGAATGATCCACGATTTTCGAAATAAATTTGCCATATTTGCCAGCGTAATTCTGACGCATTGTCTGAGCACATATGAAAACAGCGACCAATAGTGGCCAATTTAAGACAGTTCAATCGTTGTCGGAAAATATTACCTCTAAAAAAAAAACACCCTATTTATATATAGATACATTTATTGCGTTAAGTATTAAATACATGCCAATTGCTTGTTC
The DNA here is from genome assembly GCA_035044765.1 of Leucophenga montana. NCBI lineage: Eukaryota > Metazoa > Arthropoda > Insecta > Diptera > Drosophilidae > Leucophenga > Leucophenga montana. Next base: position 799,425 of record JAWNNQ010001285.1, on the reverse strand, counting down.
AAGTACACAAACTGCTGCTGCTTCAACTCCTTTCCTGTCTCAATTGGCAATATGTTGCAATGTGGTTAAGGGCGTATTTAAGCCAAATGTATTTTGTATTGCAACAACAGCTGAAGAAGTGTTGCTTGTTCATGTAGCTTTTATTTGATAACTTCATACGTACACGTATGTGTACACAAGTATCTTCTTGTAGCTTACAATTGTTCAAGTGGTTTTTGTAAAATCAATTTTCGAATTATTATTTAAAGATATTCTTTTTTATAATATTATATGAGCCGATCTATATGTATCTCTGTAGTTAGTCAGCTTCCTTGCACTTGTATCTATTGTATGCGTTCTGTATGCAGAATCCTTTACTTCTGGTCTGGTCTGGTCTAGTCTACATTCTTGTTTTCTTGTTATCATCAACTTGTTCAATGCAAATCGCTTCAAAGTTGCTTAGTTAGAAATTTACATAACACTTTAGTCTTTTGTTCTTCTTCAACTTGTCGTTTTTGCAGTAATGTTTCTACATCTTTTTCTACATTGAAATTTCTACAATATATACTATAAGCTTGCTTTGAAATTTGAATTCTTCTAAGGTCTACATATTTTCTATTCCTGTGTATGCCTTTGTGTAGCTGTTGTCCTTGTGTTTTTGTGTATAATTAAGTTTTCATACAGCAGAATATTATGTTTTTCCATAATTTGTCTTGAAGCGCATATTTTGCATTGCAGCATTTTAATTGGCATGTATTTTAAACAACCGAATTGTATACATACCTATACTATAAGTCTGTAATAGTAGTTATGTATCAGATTTTGTAGTGGTACAGAATGTGGTACAGACTGCATGTTGTGTAATTTTAAATGGAAATCGTTTAAATTTGTAGAAATATGCTTAAATTTAAGCAGATTATATATTTACCTTTAAAATATACACTTTGTATAAATTTGTTGATGAGTTGTAGCGATGTATCAATTTCTTCATTAATTTACAAATTCCATGCAATGTTTTTGGTTTCAGTTAATGCTAAAGCTCGTAATTAAATTTAAATTTTGGTAACTTTTGTATGTTTACAATTACAAGTACTTTTGGCCGTGTGTACTTAGTTTACAAATTAAGCTAAATCTTCGTAATAGTAGCTCTAAAGCAGCGCTAGTTGGACATAGCCTGTACTAGACGAACCCATTCGAGTTTTTACACACATATGAATCCAAGGCCTAACGACGTCTGATACTCTCTGGCTGCTTGAAACAAAGTTCTAATTGGTGGCTGCTCAGTTGTGACAGGCAAATGATTGCCTGTTTCTTCGGCCGAATGGGTCATGTAGCCACTGTTCCGCTTGAGCAACGTAGGACGGTCAATTCTGAGTGGTACACGACCATTTGTTTGCCGGAAGTCTTCGGAGAAATTCGTAAAACTAACCGCCAAAGACGAACCATTCTCCATCATGACAATGCGAGCTCTCACACATCTCGTCAAGCAAGTGCATTTTTGAGAAGTCAAAACATCGAATTAATGACTCAACCTCCGTACAGTCCTGATTTGGCACCTAATGGCTTATTCTTGTTAATGACTCATCCTCCGTACAGTCCTGATTTGGCACCCAATGACTTGTTCCCGAGTATCAAAGGTAAACTGCGTGGTCAACGATTTACGAGCGCCGAAGAAGCAATTGAAGCTTTCAAAAACCATGTTTAGGAGGTGTCTCAAGAGGAATGGAAAAACTGCTATGACAAATGTTTTGAACGAATGCAAAAGTGTGTTGATCAACAAGGGGAATATTTTTAAAAACAATAAAGCCATTTTCATTAAAAAATGTTTGCTATTATTTGCTATTCCCGAAACATAAATAGTACCCCTCGTACAATTGTCTTACAAATGTATTTACTGGATTTTAGTAAATTTTTCGGTGAATTTTCTACTGAAATTCTTAGATCTAAAATATCTTAAGTCTACTGAAAATTATTGGAAAAAAAACTAGGTATGTTCAACGTACAAAGCTCTATCGAACATAAATACATTCTTGGTTTGTATACTTTTTGGACAGCACTACTCTAAAGTTTTGTTCATGTAAATTGAATTTAGCGTCGACACTAACCTAACCTATTGCATAGCTTGTCAGTCAATCAAACTTCTTCGTTTGGAAGAACCTCCGCATGAAAAACGTAGCCGAATTAATACAAAGATGTTGAGAATCACATATGTGAGCAGGGTATATTCTGTTTGTGGAGCAGTGAATAAAAGAGTACAAACCAAGCGTGAGTGTCGGTGTGCACGAAATTAGAAGTCAGCTGTTATCATAGCAAAGCTGTTTAACCCTTCTCGTTTTAAAGCTGAACAGCCACTAATTTGAATAAGGATTTCTCGTTAGAGCGGTAGACTTCGAGCGTTTGGTAGGTATCTGCATGACTGCATGAACGCTCGACTCTTGTGCGTCTTTGTCGGACTACGGTAGCCTACTTATCAACTAAAGCATCTGTTGGAGCTATGCAATCAACGCTTAAAACAACTTTATTTCTGTAAGAATCATGTTTTTATTTATGGTCATACCGTGACACCATTTACGAATGTTGGTCTAAGGAAGTCAGTGTTGAGTGTGTAATCTATGTGTAATCTATATTTATATTGATATTGTACCACAACTTGTGGTTCCCATCTAATACCTATCTCAGCTAATTCTAAAATGGTATATCTGTTCGCCATGCCAATCTTTATTTTTGAACCGATTCGAACTAAATAAAGTAGGTATATCTATTGCTAAAAATATGATAACAATTCAGTGTAAATCAACACATTTACCTCTAAATAAATCTACAATGCTTGCTTCTGCTTTGTGTTCGGTAAAGCAACAAGAGCTTAACATGTTACAACCATAAAATTCACAGTCAGCAATTTGTTGTACATCACAAATAATTCAAGTAACAAAATACAATTTCCATTAAATGCCAAGACAAACTAAAAATATATTTTTGAGGGAAAACATTTTCTTCTTTTTTTTTTTTTGAATCACATAAATTACGAAAGACATATTTCCATGGCTGCATTCAGTCAGCATACTTGAAACAGATTTGTGGAACTTTGGTCTCGCATGGCTCTCTGATGTTGTTGTTGATGATGATGATGACGACAAGCAATTACAACAACAATGTACTCAATTAAATATCAAAACTTTGTACCAAGATTATATTATATAGGTAGGTATGATACATATAAACAAATAGCTGCAGCGAGAATGACATGCGTATCACATTTAAGGTAAAACATCTCCATTGACAAACCATACAATTTTAGTTGGACAAATAATACCCAAAAGTGCTTATACTATATATATGCTACATATATGAAAAGGATAAAGTTTTTAGCTTTGCGGTTGTCCGTCGTGCACTATATCACTAGCTGAGAGTGTGAAGTTTTGAGTTTTGGTTTTCAGATTCGAATACGAGCTTGCAGTCAATGAAGTTTTCGGTAGTTGGTAGAACTCTTAATTAAATTGAATTGTTTACAATGTGTTTGGTCAGAGACTTTGAGAACGTATATACGTATATACATATACATATACAAACGGAAGACATACAATATCAATCTACGTACTACGAGTATATATACTATATAGTAAATGTTGAGTGCAATTGTTTGTCTGCGGTTGGTCATCGTGTTAGAGTCTGCTGTCCGTGCAGTGGTGTAAATCTGAGTGAGCATGTGCAGCATTTATTTGCTTGGTATTAGTAGCAATAGACGAACAGTGTTGAACAACGCTACCACATAAAGCGAGCAACAACTATTTGTAGACATATGAAAGGACACATTTGCTGCAGTACCAGTATGTGTGTTTGAGTGCGAGACACTAAAAGGCTGATTCTCTCAAGTGGTATGTCCTGCTCAATATATTTAGCAAATACTATAAATTTCAATGGAAGAGAGATGCGATGAAATAGTCTGGGATGAGCGAAGCATTGTTCAAGTTGTTTGGTGTTAGTTTCAAATTAAGTTTTCATATGTTACGAAAAATTGATGAAAATTTAGAAATGTGTGACATTGCTTGCAGTGCACAATTGAGTATAATAACTTTGGCATTGCACTTGAAGTTAGGCAGCTATAAGCCTAATGAAGCACTTTTTGTTGAAGATGTTTAAATAGAACTAATAACTTGCATCAAAATAACAACTTACTTTCTGTATTATAGAAACACAGTCACTCAATTTTCAAGACTGAAGATTAAAAAATTAACTATTTTAATATTTTTAAACAATATAGGGGGTACTGGTTTGATTTTAAGATTACTTTCGCACGCATTTTTTAATCTAAATAGTTTTGCATAGCTTATTTCGATTTTCCACTTGCTCTATCGAAAGAAACTCTCATGCTCACTTACAGTGATATGCTGCTGAATTGCGAGAGATCCTTTAAGTTCAGAAATTAAAAAGAGAGAATAAGAGCGAATGTGTGCAAAATCATTTGTTGCGTTCAAAGATTTGTTACTAAACTTAAGGTATAGTATTTTGTTTTTGGGGTAATGTGTTAAAAATCTTCATTCACATAACGAAAAGTCCACAATCACTACATATGAAATACATTAACAATCACACATATTTTATTCCTCTCTCTCTCCCTCTCTGTCTCTCTCAGACTCTCACTCTCGAAGTCGCATAACGAACGACGTAAGAGAACCGCAAGAAATATATGAGCTACATTCATGCATTTAGCGTTTCTGCTGTGTGAAGTCTCAAACTTTAGTTTTTTTAAGAGATCTGTCTGTATTGGCGCGTACCGGTTGTCTTGCGCCTAACAAGTACATTTTTCAAAATGCTTTTCCTTGTAAGAATAATATGCGAATGTCAATTGCAATATATCAGATCTTTATCAGACAACATCATTTGAGATAGTTCCACTGTAGTTCGCTATTCAACTAGCTTAAACAATATCACAGATACAGTAAGTGTTTGGAATGAATTTAACTTCCCGACAATTCCTTTAACACTCGACACAATGCAAAAGTATCACATAAAACAAAATATTTAATTTATGTCAACAGCAGATACAATAACTCTTATCTTTGGTACATTGGTTATAGTACTCATTTGCTCACAATTATGAACAGAGCTATAATTGTAATAATAACAATCATTGCAATGCAGACTACAGAAACATCATTCAGAAGAATTAATTGAGTATGAGCTATTGTGGTGTGCATTGTGTTGTCCACCTACAGAACTATGTACGAGATTCGTTTATTATACGCCTACCACAACAATCACAGTCAACTATAAAATATTATGAACGCACTTGTCACTAGCATACACACACACACACACACACACACACACACACACACACACACACACAGAGAGAGAGAGGTCTGACGTTTTGGGCACATATATACATAGATACTCAAGTGAAGGATCAGATACAGCATAACTATGTATAATCGAGAGCGGTTTTAAAAGTAAGTGACTATTTTGAATTTCCCGCGGCGTCGTAACCTAAACGCAATTCTGTTCTTGTCAACTCCGTCTGTTAATAGATTACTGTAAAAGTGTTGAGACATGAAAGGTAGGCAGGCGGACAGAAATCAGAAGTTACCGCGCCGAACCGAACCGAACCGAACCGACAAAAGAAAACCACTGTTTCATCTACTGCTTGGTTGCCGATGTGCTACACTGGATTCAAATTTTATTCACGTTCATGAAGCTCGACAATATTGAGGTTAAGCAACGTCAAACACTACTTCGAAGTTATTACACTGTCGAGCTGCATTCTGTTCGTCTGTCTACCTTTCATGTCTGCTCTCAATAGTTGTCAAACACAAACTTAATGAAGTAGATTGTGTGCTTTAGGACCTACACTCAAAGCGATATAAGTCGAAATTCAATAAGTCACTGACTGATCAAACTGCCCTCGTATTTTTCACTGACACAGAAATGTTGCTCTTCATTCACTTTAATTGTTAAAAATGGCATGAAATTTATTTCCTAAGTTTTTAGTTTTTACTATGACTATTTTTGTTTGTTTGTGTCAGTTGCAGTGTGATAATCACGGCAGATTTGTCTTTCGAGCAAGAACCATGGAATGCGTATGTCATATCATTTCGACAAAAGTTATGTTATGGTGATTGTATGTCATACAACGTTTGCTGCTTGTGTGCTTCAGTTGCATCTGTTGACATCCCATCGTCATTGTAACCATTATCGCTGTGAGTTGTCATAATAGTCATCATAGTCATCATAGTTATCATTGTTGTTCGGTTGTCATCAACATTTAGCTACTGGAACATTGCCACAGCAGGCAACGACCCAAGCAATCACACAGCATTGTGCCATATCACTGTGACATATTGTGCGGGTCTCGACAGAGAGTTTTGCTTGGATCAGAAAATCAGGTTTGGGGGTCGTATAAGCATTACTCAATGCATATACATATTTCCAACTTGTATGCTCTTCTTTTTTATATGTTGACGCGCAAAAATGCAATTTCAACTAATTGTACCAAATAAACGTTATAAATTGTAATTTTAGTATATGTCATTTGCTTATTTTTTTATAGTTTTAATTAGTTTTTAGAATTGTCTTGTTTGTGACTAGCTCAGATTAATTAGCACAAATTGTAATTAAATGAAAGCGAACTCTCAGAACAGTATGTAGTTTTAGGCAACTAGATGTTGCAATACCTTATTAACATTTGCACCAAACACACTCATTTTGCTTTTCTCTTTGCAAAAGTGTCTACATAACAAACGAGTGCGGATTAGTGAACAAGTATGTATAGTTTCGTTAAAATAATAGTAGAGCTGCTATCAACAATGCCTAATTTTAAGTTTTTTTTTTTCCAGATGTGTGTGACGTCAGTCAAAATAATCATAGTAATAAACTGTAATTAAACTGTGTATATTTGAGTTGACAAAAATTAAAAGTAGGAGTTTCAAAACGAATTTTAGAAACTGTTCACTTCAAATTTGGTTGAGAACCGAGATCACATAAAAAATAATAATTTCGCGAGGAAAAACTTATCTCGAAGTTCAGAAAATCATTGGAAGGTCACCAAGAATGATTCGCGTTGCCATCAAACATGCACCAGCAACTAAAATTCGCAGAATACTCCGGGTAGTGTGTAAAATAGTAACGTATCGGGTAGTGAGATACTATCTAAATGTGGATTCGGGTATATATACAGTTCGTAGACAGCGGCGAAAAAATAATGTTGTAATGGCGAGTCCGAGAAAAGTGCCATTACTCACTAAAATACATCTTAACAACCCTTTGGAGATACTGTGAAATATTTTGTGGATAAACGAGGCCAAAATTGTTTTGTACGTTAGCAGAGAATCCTGTCAGTATAGTAAATGACCACCGAGTACAGAATATACACCTAGATTCACTTGGAAAACATTCAAACTCGGCAGATTTAGCATCATGATTTAGTTGAGTGTCTCTTACGAGTATTATGTTGGACCTAAATACTGGATTAGGGAGATCATGGATCAGCAGCGATATGCAAACATTATGCTACGGAATGCCAGTGAACAGATGCCACTGATTGGTACATTTCAAAAGGACAACGACCACTGGAATAGCAAGCAAAGTCTTCCGATATGAATCCTAGTTAGAATTTGTGGAGTTATGTGAAAAGCTAAACCAACCACTTACATGCTTTACATTTTAAGTTTTTTTTTTATTTTTCGAAAAGATAAGAATTTGCTCCAATAAATTTGAGTACAGCTGTACATGCTGCAATACCTCATTAACATTTATACTAATCTAGCTTATTGTGCATTTCGCTTAGCAAGAGAGGTGATATAATAAACGTGATGCCGATGAGTGAGTGTATATCCTTCCGAATATTAAACAGTTTTCCAAAGTGCAACAGTCTTATTGTATCTTATTACTTCTTCAATGTCGCAAAAATCGATTTTTCAGTTGCAGTCGGATTGTATCAGGCCTTTCTGCTGCAGCACTTAAATCTGAAAATAATCTTCGAGATTCATACACACATGGTCCACACAGCAATTTCAATCTGTCGTCCAATATATGCGATTTACAACCTTTCTATAAATCAAGCATTAAAAATTTTTATGACTAATCGCTATAAAACCATGCGCAAATCTTCAATAAATCATATGGCGCGATATAACCCTAAAATGTGGATTTAAAACACATGATACTAAGTGTTTGTGTGTGTGGGTGTAAGTGTGATTGTATGGGTGAATGAGTCCTTCGGTTATCAATAAAAGCGCAACAATTTCATGGCACTACAAGCACGGCGTAAGAGAGAGAGAGAGAGAGAGAGAGAGAGAGAGACGCCTTCAAAACACACAAACACACCCATAGACAACACTTGTTGCCAACCATTTTATATACGACGCCAACGTTGTCATTCGTGGCGTCTATGTGGCGCCATCTTGTGGTATACAACACAACACAACGCAACACAACACGCCCCATATACCACCCTACGCTGGAGTCGGTAGTGTTAGCACAATAAATGTCATATGAGCTGACACATCAACACTTTGATGCTGACGACGATGACTACACTGTTTGCTTCAAGCAATCAGTAGACACCCACCCAAAACATTCAAATATAATAATCCGCTCTTTATTCTCCGCTGTTACTGCTCTGTAAAGGCACAAAATTTCGCGCGTTTTTAATAACAGCACACAAAGCGGTGTTGTCAACTCACTCCATGCTGTTGTGCTGTGCTGCCAACTCATTCCAAATGACATTTTTTTGGCATTGAAGCGATGTTGTCACACTTTTATTGCATCTGAAAATAAAATAAGAATTCTTCGAAACACATAAAAAAAACAACAACAACAACAACAACAGAAAGTATGAAGCATAGAAATAGAAATACCCAAATGTCAACGTCATCGTTCGCTGTTGGAAATCGTCGGCGTCGTCGTCGTCTTCGTCACTCTGCAGGAATTTATGTAATTTATTTGCTCGGCATTTTGTCGGGCAACAAATGAAAGTCCTTTGCTGCTGTTGCCTCCAATTCTCTTTCTATTACGCTAAACATTTTGTCCTTGTTGCTCACTTGCACTCTCGCTGTTGCTCAACGTCAAAGTTCGCACTCGCCTCTAAGCTCTTTCATGCATTGCCCAACACTGTTAAAGTATGTGAGCATTGTTTATGGCTTTAATTTGCCCAAATGAGTCGTTAATTTGTTTTTTGTTTTGTTTTCTGTTTCTTTTACTTATACTGTTGTATTGGTCTAGTGTACAAAATTCTTGAACTAGTAGTCGTAGTACTCTGCCTAATATTTTCTTCACTGACTTCATTCTACTAGTTTAGCTTAGCGTTTTTGTTGCTATACCACCGCCTCTATTTGTATTTTGGCATTTTCATTGCAATTTTGGGTTGTTAATTGAATTTTATTAGCATTTTGTGTTCTTGCACTCATTATATTTGTGTGGTTTGTGTTTATAATTTAGCATTTATTACTGTTGGGACTAATGAAATGTATAGAGTAACTAAATAATGATCATAGTGGCGGAGCAGTTGAATTCCAATAGATAGCAGATTTTAGTGTTGTAAACTATTTTAAAAAATCGACTTAGTTTTCAGCTTTATGTTTGTATATTTAAAATATTTAATATTTATTTGGTTATTATTTTCATTATACACCCCCCCCCCTGTTTCGGTTTTCGAATCAAAATAAATTGTTCGGAAGTGATTTCGGTATAATGGCCTGTTTTTCACTTTCAGAAGCATATCGCGATGTGAATACAAAGTAAATAACATCTCGCAATATCCTTCTGAATGAAAATTAATTTATTCGAATTCGAAAACCGAAGCAGGGCGATATAGGTATATAACTTAAATATTTGACATGTACCAAAATACTTACCTATATCAGGCTTGTTAAGAAATTTTCAGAAAGTATTAGTCTTATACGAAGCAATTTTAGAGTAGTTCCATAAATTAGCAGTGTATTTTAGAAAATTGCTAGACCAACACAAAAACTTATGATGAAACACCGCGTTAACTGCAGATCGGTTTCTGGATTGTAAGATCAAGACTTATTACCATTAAAAAATATTATGAGGATATTCACAGTTTCCAACATTTCTGTGCTGAGCTACAAATGAAGTTTTGCTATCACTTACTGAGATTTTACTTCAGCTTAATTACTCATATAAATATTGAAGGCAATATATGCTGTGACCCTCTTTTCGACTCCAGAGTCCTCAATTTCCAATTCATTTTATTTGTTAAAGGTGTACTTGAACATGGTTCACGTGTTCCTATGAAGTGAACGGGTCATTCAAGTAAGCGTATTGGTTTGTAGATGGTTAGATAACACTAGGGAACTAAATTGAACTCATTTTAATGCTCTTGCCTACTTGTACTTTATCCAGTGAATTGAGTTTCGCTGAATCCAAATCACTTTCATATATTTTTTTTTTATTCTAGAACAGTTTTCGTGCTATGGCCAATTTAAAAATCTCTCGTTTTCGAAAGTATTGTAGTCTGTAAGTATAAGGCTGACGTCAGATTGCGCGCTAGAAGCGCAGCGAGTACAAGCGATAAAGTGAGAACAAAGCAGGTAAGCAGTTTCGAAACTGCTTCTTCGCTTCTTTGTTGTTATTGTTTCCTATTGTAGACTTATTGTGACTGTTAAGACTTTTTGAGGTTATGTCAAAACCCTGATGTGATGGCCTTAAATAGATCTCAAATTTTGACTCAGCGATACCTAAAACGTATAGTAAACTTGGTTAGAGTCCCTGAACAAAAAAAAAAAAAAAAAAATATGGTTCATCTTATAATAATATATCTTTCCCAATTTCGAGACCGAAGGCTCCCTCCGACTAACAGCCTCCCCTACATTCGATATTCTAGCTTCATTTGTTTGCACACAAAAATTTGTATGATTCAGCAACATTTTGTTAATAAACCTTGTACAAAAGTTTACATACTCTGCTGCATAGAAAGGTCAATAAACTTCATACAAAAACTAAAGTTCTACTATTGTAGGCAACAAAATTTGAACACCACAAGCGATGAGAAACTCATTTCCTGAAAATGAATAGAACAAGTGTTGGTGTTGAAAGTGACATAAAAACTATTAGTAATGACACACACACACACACACATACACACAAACACACAGTCAACGACACTAAACTTTATAAGCCTAATAAAAGTTTTATACGACAGCAATAACAAAAACTACAACTAGGACTATAACTATAACTAGAGAAAAAATACTTTGTCATTCCCGTATCCTGGATGTTAACAACGACACAAAAATTAATTTTCCAGACGAATAAAGCACGAATAAAGTCGTTCATTTGTTGCCTGGGAGTTTGTATAAGTTGGTGTGCAAGTGTGAGGAAGTGGGAAATATATGAAATAAAAGCGACAACTCATGCAGCGGTCGTCAAGTGGCAGCAACAGCGACAACACTGTCCAGTTGCGTTTACCGTTACACTATTTCCTGTTCTGCGTTACGCAATAAGATATTGAAGACAGTGGGGGTTTTCTATAGATTTGGAATGAGTGGCATAAAATATCATTAACACGCATTAAAAGTTTATCGTCGTCAAATAGAGCGTGAGTGTGTGAAGGCGTTAATATTTGTCATGCTGTGCTCCTTATTTGTCGCCATTTGTAATATTTTGTTGTAACGCAAAACATATGTTATTATAGCTTTTAAGTTACATACTATAGATATGTATATAGTACATTCCAATAAACTTCTTCTGTATAAACTTGCTAATTTTCACAGCGCATTACTTTTTTTTTAGCTAGGGATGTTTCGATGCAAGAATACTCGATACGTATCGATACTTTTCTTAAATAAATCTTTGTTCAGTTTGAGGCTTATCCACGATAAATATCGAAAACTATCTATACTCTTATTGGATATCTGAAAATTCTTATCTATAAAACAACTTCTATACAGAGGGAGTAGTGAAAAAAGCACTGTACACACACACACACCTAAAGATAGTTAGCGGTGTTGAAGTATTACGTAACGCAATATTTTGATATATTTGATACTTCCGCTCTCTTGTAACACTGCCGCATACTTTTGTATAATACCTAATATAGAGAACTCATAGCATCGATGCTGTATACCGATACAAGTAAAATATCGATGCTTTCCAAAATTGTATTATAAGTACAAGTATCGTAACATTCAGGTATCGACACATCCCTAGAAATATCAATTAAAAAAATGGCTTTCAAACTAAAACTGCACATGATAAATGACAGAGTTGTGCACTAGAGCGTTATATATATATATAAATGCAACAGCAAACAATACATTAATTAAATTAATTAAACAAATTAAACGCTTGAGTAGTTGCTCGTCCATTCGTTTGTTTGTTGGTTGTCATCATGCGTATATACTCGTACTTCTCATGCACTTGACCACACCCGTATGGCGTATCCTGATTAACCAAACTCCTGTCAACATTAGTAGAGTGGCTTTTATGTGGCGCATGTTCGTTATCACTCTCTAGAGATTACATATAGGTATATATACGAGTACGTGTAGTGAAACACTCGAAAATAAAAGTGGCCTGAGTTCTGTGTAAGGGTTAAGTAGCACACAGCTGTATCGAGTAGGGAATAACTCGGAAAGTACTCTGTGTATAATTTAATCATTTGTTGCATGTCATCATCATACACATTCATAGCAGTATCCAACGCCACGAATCGTCCTTTTCATTCCTACGCACTGTTCATAGTTGATATTTGCGTAAAGCTGAAAAGGTGTGTGTATTTGTAGTTTTAACCATGCCCATGGGCATTGTATTTATAACGAGTTTAGTGTGTTATGGTGTAATGGGTTAACACGAAGGAGAACATGTATGAAAAAAAAGCTAAGTGATAGTTGACAACACTTGTAGTTTCAGTTCAGTTTTTTTTTTCGTTTTAAAATTTTAATTAAAGCTTGTGGGGCGAAAATTGTAGTGTTATTAAGAACTACACATACACATAGCTGTATAAAATTACCATCAGATAATTAGCCAACGTATACACATATATCTAGTAATATTGTGGTTGAATTTGAATGTTTATGTAAGCTATAAATGTTTTTGTCAAATGGTGCATGATGGCTTTCCGCAATTTCCTTGAAATTTTTGCGGTGAAAAATAAAAACTTCATTGTGAAATTTAATTTTATTATGAACTACAATAATAAAGGAAACTCATTTTATGTTGTAGGTTGATAGTATGTGTTACACACTTACCAAAAATTTTCCCAGAAAAAATTCGAGGGAAAAAGTATATCGGTGATTTTGGGCTGAAAAATTAAGCCAATTAAAAACATATAGACACTGAATACGAAACAATTGTCTCCGTAGCTATCGATTTTTTGTGAACCAATATTTTTTGTTATTGTTCTATCTTTTAACTTCGTCTGTGTAAACTCTAAGAGGTTCATAATACCTCTGGACCGAAATTGAACCGGACTGGTGGATCTAAACCGAATCGATTCGGTTCTTCTTAGCTGTCATTGAAATGCATGCCAAGTTTGAGCGGGATGCGATAATTAGTCTATGATTGACAGCTGCTTGTTTATGATGCGAAAAGTTTGTATAGCAATTTTTAACATGAAAAAAAAAAATTTGAAATTTTGTGTTTCCAATGGAATAACGGCAACGAAATCATTCAAAATGTTACAAAAGTGTTTTGAGGACTCGAGAACGCAAGTATTTGAGTGACATAAAGCATTCAGTGAGGGTCGTGAAATAGTAGAAAACTTGCCTCATGCAAGTCGTCCATCCACCACCTCTGTTAACGACAAAAACATCGAAAAAGTGACATGACAGAAGAGCGATTTGGCTGAAAAACTGTCTCACACTGTCTCACACTCTTTAATTTATATGATATTAAACTGCAATAAGAAGAAAACTACGTGCCGATTTACAATTGGATATCTCTAAAATTGGTCCCTAGAAAATGCGCTGCAACATCTTGTCGGAGAGACGGACATAGCTAAATAGACTTGTCTCGTCGAGGTAATCAAGAATATACAAAAATATATATTTTATACTATGTAAATAAACAGTTCTTAGGCAGTAACTGAGAATGAATTTTTTTGCGAATGCTATTGTTAGTGGTATGTTAAATTTTGCAGTTGACAAAGTATGATTCTGCATGTGCCAGTTCATTGGAATTTTTATACCCAGCAATATTGCTGTGACGGGAAAATCGCGTTCTGTTCGGAAAATCGGAACTGTTCGAGTCAGTATCCTAAATAGTAGTAGCCTATCAATATGTCAGTTTTACTGTCAGTTTTCATGCTTACATGTACGTCGTAGCACTTAGAGAATGTTTTATATAAACATATTTACTATATTCATACACCCAAACGCTGGTTCCGGTTTACATTTCCTTGAAGATTTTACGAAACTGAATTAGTTAAACTTGTCCAGTTTTCAAGTTAAATTTAACAATTTCAATTTATTCTCTTAAAATGTAAATTCGGAAAACTTTCGTAAAATCTTCTCTAAAGTGAAAACAAGTAGAGTTCTAAAAAAAAAATTCTTAAACAGATTACTTCTAACAGATTACTAATTTATATATAATTTTTCTTTTTCTTATAGGTGAGTTTCATTTTGGATTTTATTAAATACATCATTTGGTATGTTGTAAACTTTAACGAAAAAATACATCTCATTATTTTCGCCTACTGCGTACAAAATATTGTAAACTTAGAAAATACGCCCCCAACCAAAAATTTAATAATTTATTATACGTCTACGTTTGTAAAACTAGAAAACAAAATTTTAAAGCTAGAAGTAACTCTAAACCACATGTTGCCTTGTCTGCCTGTCTGTCTGCCTGGCTGCCTGTCTGGCATGAAGATCTACTTGATTATTTTTAAGGATGTTTTTAGGAGAATTTTGACAGACGACAGCATTCGTTACGCAATTAAAAACGATTTCGTTTGGATTTGATGCGATTTTTACGCTTCTTACGCGTTGTATAACGAGACAGAGTTGACGGTTGTCGTTTGCGTTGACGTTGCTGTTGTTGTTTACGTTGCTTTTGATAATAATTTTGACGCGTAGCGCCTCTGACATTAATTGGTGGAAGTGCAACGCCAGCAAATCCTGTGCCTGTTGATGCTGTTGTCTGCGGCGGCTTATAGAATGTTGCTGTTGCCGCTGCTGCTGAACCCGATGCTGTTGCTGTTGGTGATTGCAACTGAAATGCTGCAGAGGAGGAAGGAGAGGAGGCTGAGGATGAGGTGGAAGGATAGCTACCAGTTGATAGCCACTTATTTTGTTGCAAGTTGCTGTTGCCTCCAGTGCCTGTTGGTGTTGATCTTGTTGTTGTTGCTGACATATAAGCATCGTAGGCATTCGAATAAAGCAGCGGTTTGAAATTATCCTGCTGCTGCTGCTCTCGTTGTCCTTGTGCTGTAAGTACATTATCTAGAAAGTCATCTATATGTTGCGGTGTTGCTAGTGAAGCAACAGCAGCAACATCATTACTGAAAGCAATTGCACCATCGTTAGGCATTTCAGCAGAATCGGCATAGGATTCGTGGTATTTTGACCTGTCATCATCGTCATCATCTTCAATATCCTCTTCATCGTCATTAGTTGCCGCATCGAATTCAAAGATGTTGTTATTGACACCGAAGGACGTTGGACGTCGATGATATTTGTTTTTGTTGTTGTTGCGATTGTAGTAATTAGCTGCATAATGCGGTGGACGTCTTTGATATTGCACAGGATTACGTTGATGTTGTTGCATGCTAGTTGCATACGATTCGCCTATGCCCTGCTTTCCGTATTTCTTACGTTTGTGTCGCTTCAATTGTTGTTGCGGTTTTATTGTATTACTGAATTTCTGTGCATATTCGCGTTGCAATTCCGCTAAGAAATCATTATTAAGTAGCGCATTACTTTCTAAGCTGGCATCATCAGTATCACTGCCGCTGATTTCATTACTCGTCGCAATAATATCTTCATCCTGGACGTTGTTGACATCAGCTGCTGCTGCTGCAGTGATTGCTGCTGCCATCAATTGCGGCGTAAAGAGTTGCTGCAGCAATTGCTGTTGCTGCTGCTGCTGCTGCTGCTGCTGCTGTTTGTGACGTTTATTGTTGCTTGATTTTGTAGCAAGTTCGTATGCCGCAAGTGCATCATTGGAGTTGCTTGATGCCGTCATAGTATTGCCACTTCCAAAGAGCACCGGACCGTAATTTGGTTCCAATGTCGGTTGCTGTTGCGACATGGCCATATTGATGGCCGCTTGCATAGGCATAAGCTGAGGCGTGCCGCCAGCAACTCCTGCTCCAGTGGAGCTTGCGCTTGTTGAGTAGCCTAGCTCAATTGTCGTTGGAGGAGGTTTATGTTGTTCAAGCTTATGTCCTGCTGCTGGCTTTCTCAAAAGCGCAGGATAGCTATAAAGTGACTGTTGCAATACTGGCAGATGATACAGCTGCTGATGATGTTGATGTTTGAGCACTTTGTGCAGATGCGTATGCTTGCGCACAACTTCCGGCATATGTAGCTTGATGTGTACGCTGTAAAAGGAAGTGTTGTGGTGGTGCAGGGTTGGGATAGAGTTAAATACACATTAATTTATGTGATTTTTTTTGTTAAATGTATCCTTTGGTGCTTACTGCTCACTTTCGTCGCTCGGTATTGCGTGTACTATACGTACGTTTAAGTACAACGCTTGCAGCAGACAAAAGAGTCCGCCACAAGAGAACCACACATGTGCATAGTGTGGTCGCATTTCTAGGTTTTTTTGTTTGTTTGTTTTTTTGCCACGGACACGCGTTGTTAAATCCTTTTACTGGGGCCTTTTAGTATATTTTAAGTCCTTCGTTTGGCATATCTGCACGCGAGTTTTAAAAAAAAAATACACACAAACATTTCGTTTGCTCTCTGGCATACGTGTTGTCCTTTGTACTTGGTGCAGATATACGACGAGGTCTGTACGCTTTTATCGACGCGTAACTTATGACAATTTTATATGCGTTGCACTTACTTTTATCGAGCGCAACGCCTCTTTCGCCTTACACTTTTTAGTATTGGATGCTGCATGTTGTGTGCTGCATTTTGAAATTGCAGCAAAAAAAAAAAATTAAATTAAATAAAAAAAATGTTGCTCCATTTCACAAAAGATCAAATTTCGTTCATTGTGCTCGGTGAACAGTAAATAACAACGAACTAAACAGACAGACAAACAGCCAGACAGGCAATCATATGTGAGCGAATGTCAGTGGTATTGGCTGGCTGGCTGCCTAGGTGGTATTGCCATTGTACTGCTCTTAACCTCATGCGTCTGCGCTTTGTGGTATTGTGTATGCACAGTGCAAAATATTGCACAAATATGTTTAAAATAGCAGTGTATCTTTAAATTTTTAAGCTGCAAACATGCTTTTAATAATATAAAGGTATGCTAAATACTTATAATTACTTCAGAATACTTTGTAAACTATACTACAATATATGAAATGTAATTTTTTTCACATTTTTGCCATTTCATTACTTGTTAATTACAGCTTAAATACATATTTTCATCATTTTAATACTTTTAAAGTATGCTAATTACTGTTAAATACATGTAATTACTTTGAATGCATCAAGTGTCGTTTTTTACCATTATTGGTATTGCATTACTTGTTAATTACAGCATAAATACTTTTCAAGTATGCGAATCACTGCTAATTACATGTAGTTACTGGTTTAAATGTAATTTTTTCTCATTATTGTCGTTGCATTACTTGTTAATTACAACATAAGTACTTCTACTACAAATTCAAATTTACATATACCACACAATTAGTGCTTTGTTAAACAAAGTAAACATTTATCGTGTAAATGTTGTTTTTATATATGATGTATTACTAATTAGGTACAATTAAGTAATTCAAGTACTTATTAATAATGAGAACTATTGAAAATCTTTCGAAGCATTTCGAAGTATTGAACATAAAAATACCCTTGCATTGTCATTATGACTCTTGGATTACTTGGATTACAAATTATGCATCTCACGCCCAACTTTTTTCTTTAAATATTTTTTATTAATTACAATAATAATTACAATTTGCAGCTTAAGCCCTCTTTTGCATCTGTGAGTATTGTATAGCGATTTTATGTCACTCTGACCCTTAAATTACTTATAATTAATTCGTAAATAACTTCAGTTACAATACCTAAAAATATATGCAATTACCACACAGGTCGTGCATTTTTAAACGAATTATGCATTCTTAGCATAATTTTTCTCTTCATACTCGTATTTGGTAATTAAATACAACTTAAGCATGTACTTGAATTACTGCTGATAAATGTAAACTAATGTTCTAGTGACAAACGTCAGCAAGTTATTATATTTTAATGTCTTGTGTATTAATTTGTTAATGTTACGCATCAATTACAACTTAATTATTTGCATTACTAAAAAAATACTTTAGTTTACCAAAAGTATATATTGATGCGCCAATTATGTATAGTATATTTGTATAAATATTATATTGCATTTCAGCCTAATTACAGTGTAAATACTTCAATTACTGTGAATATTAACATATACGCTTTAGCAACGGTTTTATGCTAGCCAGTATGAATTTCTGTTGTTAAAGTACTTAAAAATTAAATTGTGTATGTAACATTTATATGAATCGTAGTTTGTTTTGTAATTAAAGTACTTGTGTGATACTTATGTTGTAATGCAAGGTAATTTTCAGTAATTAAGTATTGTTAAAGTGTAGTTGTATGCGTTAACTTTACGTGAATTGTATTTTAATGGTACTTAAAGTACGTGTACGTTACTTAAAAAGTAATGCAAACGTCTATAAAGTATTTTAGTGTTGCCAAACGCTTACAAAAAAAATTTTATTGTACTTAAAATGGTTTACATTTTAAGTACAATAACATTTTTTTTTTGTATTTCTTTCAGTGTTTGTCAATTTCCTTTTCAAACTTTGATATTCGATATCATTAGACATTTGAAAGACTCAGTCGTATATATACTCGTATATAGATGGTAGAAAAAGGCAAAGAGCAGCTAGGGCAAAACGCATGCGTAACGTTTTCAATTTCATTTCGAATAAAGAAAGAAAAATTCGTTTTACTTCAATATTGCTCCTCTTTCCAATTGAAAAAATTTCATTCACTTTCGAACGCTGCTGGAGATTGTCATATCGGAGCGTCAGACGGACGCATGCGATGACGTTAGATGGAGTTGTAATTGTTGTTGGTTGCTGTTGTGTGATGCCATACAAATGTCAAGGCGGGTAAATGCGTTTCTGGCGCCCGAGACCTTGACGACAACAACAGCAACAACAACAACAACAACGATAATATCAGCAACGGCAGCAACTATATTCATCATAAAATAGTTGATTTTGTATTGTGTTGTCGCTGTCTGCTGACTTGTGATGTCTGCATAGAGGTGGTCCTTTTTTTCTACGTACGCTGAATAGTTTAATCAAATCGACAAAATGACTGCTGCTGCCGCCTACATTGAAAGCTTTTCAATAAAACGATTTAAGAATGAATTTAGTTAACGAGCGGCGTAGACGAAGAAGCCAAAAGGACTAAAGGACCACTACCCCCACCACCAAATAAAGAGCTTCAGGTGTGTGTATATACAGACGAGCAACGAAGCGAATGAGTGTTTGGTAAATTGCCAGAGGGGAGTGTGCTTTGTGTGCCAAGTTTATGTGGCTTCCGGAACTTGATGCAGCATCCTTTTTTTTTCTTGTGTCCTCTTCACTAATGCGCGTAAAGGTGCCAACAATGAAAGGATAAAGGCAACACTAACACCAAAAGCAACGCAACAGCAGACAAGTAAACATGTTTGTAAATAGAAAATTGCCGAAACGGAAAACGGAAAGAGGTAAAAAAGAAGTGTGCAAAAATCCTAAAAGAAAAGAAACTGTTAAAGGATAAAATGGCGACGCATCCCACGATAACAATCAAGTGTTGCCAAGCCAAGGCAGCCAGTCGACTTGAAGCGATAGAATAGAGTACTGCGTAGCAAGGATTAAACAACGCCATGTCGTCGTCCTCGTTGTCGTCGTTGACTGTTTGGCATATGAGTAGAGTGTTTTTTTTCGACTGTTTGGCTGCCTTCAAGGATAACCACAAAATTGCGCACGAACACAGAGAAGCAATACCGAGTGTCTGTGTATGTAGAAACTCCTTCAAAAACCAAAGTGTTGCAGTGTGAAATAAAGTTTAAGCGCATTTCGCTCACTTTGCTATAAAAAAGTTTGCAATTGTTGTTGTTTTGCCGCTAGCACTGAGGTTGAGGTTAGTTGAGGTCCTAATACTGTCTATCTGTCTGACTCTCTATACATGTGTGTGCCTCTCTCTTACTTGTATAGATACTCGTATATTGCGCTTTGTCTGTTGACGTTTAAACTTTATATCTGTTCTAATCCTTTCAACAGTCGAAACAGATTTAATACGCTTAAGTGTTGCTTAACGACAGATTTGTGGCTCTTTAAATGCGTATTTTTATTGGGCGTATCACAGCGAGCTTGTTTAGTAGCATTTTAATATTAGATTTATTTGATGTGATATGGAAAATTGCACTTAAGAGTGGTTTGTTTGGTAACACTTCGTTATTTTTGGCAAATCAGCATACTGCAAAAAAGCTTTTAGAGCTAGATTTGGATCAATCAATCAGATGTGCTCATAAACGGCTTAAAAGTTTTTACAAAATGATTACACACTTCATTTTTTAATTATTTAACCAAATATTTTCCATGAAAATGTCATAAAACTCTTTCGCGGTGTTGTGAACGGTCAAATTGTAAATTATTTATTAGATTTTTATATTGTCCAACACTGATTTCAAGATTTGACTAAAATAAACCCAAATAATAAGCTAATCGTCTCGACACAAGTACAACATCAAAGTTTTTGACAATTATACGGCTTTAACTGCCCTTTAACTTTCATTGTTCGTTGAAAAAACGTGTAATTTTTTATTCTGCATTTCACGATGTAGTCACTTTGAAAATAGAAAAGAAAATATTTTTTGTCTTTGTGACAACAGTCAAGGAGAAAAGCCAAACGCCTGCGAATTAGCAAATCGTTTGGTTAGGTGTCTGTTAGCTGAATTAGCTGAGATGTTGAGATTTTGCACTCTGTGGCGTTGGTCGCGTCGTTGTTCAAATACCAGTTTTCTCTACCAGAGAAGTTTTTTCAATCGGTGTAAATACAACAAAATTAAATTCGATTCAATTTTATAAAAATATAACTAATTTTCTATCCATTTTCGGATCTGTTTACGATAGTTTTACGTATTAAAATTTCTGGGCGCTGGGAATATCTGTTTTTGTTTTTGATATATTTAACATTTTTGTCAGAATAAAATTAAATGCTTAGACAAGCTGATAAAGTAGCCATTTTGTATACATTTATTATCAAAATACCAACGAGCTTTTACGAGTAACAGCTCTTTTTACAGTGTTCTGGTTGGTCAAGCTTTAAGTAAGGAATTTTACGCAAATATAAAGTATTGTGCAACACTGATTTTGAGAAACTGTGAGAAAATGATTGTTAGCTGCATTTTCGGAAACCTTTCTAATAAACTGTAATAATTTCTTTCTAATTGTAACCAACATTCTTAATTTTTTATCACAGCTGGTGGTGGTGCTCATGTTCTTTCACCACTTTCTAGAAAGCAAAAAAAAAAAAAACAACAGTTTAAATATTTTTATTTAAAGGGAATACATCATTTTTCCAACCCAATTTTACACATATTAAGCTAGCTTAAAGCGCAGATAATTCTAACTTTCAATAAGCTTAAACTGGTCTCCACCTCCATTTCTATTAAAAAAAATATATATATATATATATATTTTCACAGCCGAAGTTAATGTAGCATTAAAAGAAATTAACTTTTTCTACCATAATCTCTTTGCTTCGCTCGCGTCAGGTTATTTAATTTTCCACACTTTTTTTGTTGTTCTTTTTCCATTTTTTTTCTTTTGAAAAGTCATCATAGACACATAGAAACTCTGGATTCATTCTACTCTATACTAATATCACGTAGACAAGAGTTTAATTGTTAGCAACGCCAAAAAGTTTATTGCACTCATTATTATGAAGACTTGTGGCGACTTGTTATTCTTTGGGAGAGCTCTTCTGTGTTGTACTATTTCATTGGGGAAAAACGTATACTTTTGACAGCAGCAAGAAAACTCTAAGAAATAATAATAATAATGCGTGAAAAATCTGCTACATAGCAACGTAGAAGCGGCTTTTCTTTTCACACGAAGTGATTCGAATTCACTACTTAGTATAGGGCGTTTTTTTTTTCTTTTAGATGTGTAGAAACTTTAGTTGTATTAATATACTCAGAGTACATAATTTAAAATTTAAAATCGGCTTTATTAGAACGTACTTTTCTGCCTGGCTCGTATGTTGTGCATTGTGGAAGCCGAAGTTTCGACTAGTTTTTATTTAGATTATAAGTGGTGCGAAAACGATCCATGGTTAATCCACTTACTCGCTCAGATGGAGGATTATGTCCACCGTAAATTGGAAGTATCGCACGGTAACATTCACAAACTGAACCACGAAAGTAAACTCACTATAAATGAAAATAGCGTTGCCAAATCTGACCAATTTATGGCAGAGTAATCGGATAATGAACACTCTAAAAAAGCACCCTATACATATACACATAATACTTGTACGAGTGTTTTGCAATTATATTTCTATTAAAAATTGTGTTGGTATAAATCGAAAAGTTGACGTTAAGTAAAGTCTAAGAAGTAAGCAAAAGCTTAGAAGATATGAAGCAACTCTTGGTACTCGTGGAAAAAAAAATAACAAAGTTCTAAGATTGAAGCAAAGTTTAGCGTAGTAATAAAAGTTGAGAAAACATTCTAAACTTGTTATGCACCGCAAAGAAGCGTAAAGATTAACAAGTCATGATTATTATTATTATTTTATTTTATTTTCTGTGTATATGTGTAAATTTATCTGGTATAATGTATAAGTTTTTTTTTTTTTTTTTTTGTACTTAGACTTGCTCTTGTGCAACTTGTGAGGAAGTAGTATTAAAAGAAACTGTTTGTGGCTTTGGAAAGCGATACATGTTGTTGATAACTCTGTATTATTGTATTTGTTTTCTATTTCTGCTAATTTTTTGGTACAGAGAATTTCAGGATTTCACAACAGATTAGCATGTTTTGCTATAGTAGCAGCAGTAGCAGTGCTTAAAATACATAATGCTTTAGGATTTGCAATAATCAATTTAGCTTGAGCTAGGCTTAGAAAACTCTTAAGAAAACATTGTAATCTAAAGCTGGAGGTATAACGAAGAGCATACATGTATATCTACGTACTTATATTTGCAATCAGCGTTCATAAAAAGTATATAAAAAGTTTATGTGGGTTTTCACTAGATGAGTTTCTCATCAGAATCAGCTGTCAAAATATTTTTTTAGATCTAAATTTATTAAAAATCATTTTGAACAGATTTGTGTAAACACAAATAGAGTCGTGGTTTTACTCCCACTACTAAGTAATACGAGAAGCATTTAACCTCATATATTTTTGGTCAATTATGGCATAATTCAGCTAGAAACTTTAAGTATCGAAATCTAAAGATCATACTTGGTGGTATAATTTGTTAATTAAAAGGGCAAACGCTTTTATTTAAAACTATATGACGAAGTAAATTTATTGAAAAATTTACGAAATTTATATTTTTCCTGTTTTAATTCATTATAACCAGTTATTTTTGTTGATTTTTTTTCAAAATAATTTAATTTACCTATTTCTGTCATCAACAATATTATCTCTCTTAAGATAAATTTTAAGCAAAGCGTTATTGGTAGAAATGTATCGAATGAGAAGTTAGAGAAGTGATTACTTAGAAGGATTTTGAATTAACAACGTGTCAGTGCAACTTCAGCTTAATCCAATCAATAGAAGTGGTTCATTTGAAAGTTGAATAAGCTAAATAAAAGCTTGTAAAATATCAATTATTGAGTTATTCATTTCTTTATTGGTTTCAGAACCGTACGAATGTCATCCATAATCTGTCACACATATATGTACATATGCCATTCTATTAGTTTATTAGACATTTATGCTAATGAATCATTAACCACCTAACAACGCGTGAAAATTGTTAAAACCGAGTACACTCTTTGGATACGTAAATAAGCGATATATTTGAATTTGGGGCTCTAAAAATCCTCAAATAATTGAACAGTTGCTGCGTCATTAGGTCGTTTTCTAATCTAGATAATAATAAGGTTTGGAACAATGTTACCATCAATGCGGACCAATATGATCGTATGATAACCGACATTATTTGGCCTGCAATTGAAAATTTTGACTTGAGCGATATATTGTGTCAACAAGATGGCGCTACATATTACAAAAAATGAACGAGAAGTTTTCAGGATGAGTAAAGTTCAGGGCATTACTTCCGCAGCGTGAAATAAAAATATCATAAACTCAAAATGGAAATGAGTCAGGGAACAAGGACAGGGAGCGAGCCAGTTAATGAACTTAAAATTAATTTACCCTAATTGCGAATTGTATGCAATTATAAATTTAAAATAGAATTTATACGGTTCTATTATCTTACTTGATATTAGTTTATACGATAAGCTGAGACAACTCAGATAAGTTAAATATTATGTGAGATACTACTTCACCGAAAAACATATTCGAGAATCTCAACTGAGAGACATATGAAAAATTCAATCGAGAAACGTAGCTGAGAAATTCATCTCAGAGCAGTTTGTAAAACACACTCTTAGCTTTCGTTCTTTTCAATACGTTAACAGAACTGTGAGGTTGAGTTATCAAGTTAATAATTAAACAGATTGGCAGGTTGGCAACTTGACAGTTTCAAATACTAACTGTAATATGTAAATTAAAAATACCTAAATGCCATATTAGTATGATGTTAATATCTGTTTGAAGTTGAATGTATCCAAGCAGCTTTCAGTCGAAAAGAAAAAAAAAACTTAAAGGGTATTCACACCTAGTCGATTAAAAATTAAAACTAATTGCTGAGCACTGTGAACAGACTTTCAATACAATAAAAATGTGTTAAATATTGAGGTTAGTTTCAACTGACCGTAGCATTAGTTCCGGTACCATTGTTTCGCTCTAATAAAGACCAAACTGATTGTCGATTTTAGCTCAAATTGTAAATGTAATCTTCTCAGAACAAATTTGCAAACAATAGTACGGTAGAGGTCGATGAGTTTTGTTTACTTTTTCACAAAACATTTTGTTGTTGGAAATAATTTTTTTCTTTCAATTTTTTTTATTAACTAAGCTGTTAATCGACTGTATGTGAATACCATATTAAACTTCTATTAAAAAAAGCAGTCTTTTAAAGCAAGAACGCAATGATCATCTTAATACTTTTTTTTTTTCATATACCTAGTTTAGTTCTTCTCCTTAATTGAAGACAATATTGAAGATTTTAAAAACTTGTTGCAATAACTTTTAGCTCATATTATACTCTCAGTTCTACTGCTTACTGACCTCTGAACTCAGCTATAAAAAAGTAATTTTCACAAGAAAATACTATCAAGAAAAGTAACAAACACAAAACACCTTAGGACATTTGGAGGTAGTAGTGCTGTAAATCAAAACCGTGACCTTTACACATGCAATAAAAAAAGCAAGAATATAAGTACAGAAGACTTTCAAAGCTAGTCAAGTTAAGAAGTGATCTGATCGTGTGAATAGATCTCTAACTCGTTGTTGCTTTAAGCTCTCTGGTGCTTAACTGCTCAACATGTGTAACTAACATTGGCAACATGTTGACGTCTTTTCCATAAACATGATCATGAAAAAAAAAAATATACAGAGCGGTGCGGTGTTTGGATCATGACAATTGTTCACGATCATAAACATGATCATGAAGTTGATCAACTCGCTTTGTTGTTCAGATGCAAGTGAGTGTCAAGTTCACGGCTGCTCGGCCACAGAGCGAGCGAGCGAGCGCCTACGTTGAAGTCTTTCAATGTTTTCCATGGAAATTATTGCTATTATCATCTGCTTTTGTTTGGTCAGTAGTGATGTGCTGTATTTGCTTGCCCCCTCTTCATTTAGATGAATTTTTCTTTTTGCTTTTTAAACTACTTTTATTACACTTCTTAGTTTGAAGTCTTACTTTTATTTATGCGTAGCTTTATATCTGCTCTTGTTGCTACTTGGTTTGTTTAGCCAGCTGTGTACTAATGTCATTCATTGTCTCCGGTTTTATTGGCCAGCAAGTAGTAGCTTCAGGTCATTGTCTTGCCATCGCTGCTGCTTATGTTTGGTGTTGCATATTGTTTAGTTTAGCTGTGGTTAGTGATCTTCTGGTCGTCTATTGTAGCTAGCTGTGTGATGGTGCCTGCCTTCGTCTCTTCTGGTTAAAATAATTGTTTGTGTTTGGGCCATTGTTGTGGCTTTTTGCAATATCATTGTAGACAGAGCAGAGCATTAGCCGTGTTGTTACGTCTCTGATTGGAATTTCCGTTTGGTATTGTTATGGACGTATTTTGAGCTTGAGCTAGAGATGTATGTTTCAATCATATCAAAATTATTGATTAAGTAGAGGTTCTATTTAATGATGGTTTTTACTTTTTTTTTTAATATTTTTTTTCAGTTTAGAGGTTTTACATGTTTATGTTACTCCATATATTATGTACTCCTGCCTTGTCGTCAAGCTTGTCTTTACAGTTTGTCCTCAGTATTCTGGTCTTCAGGTACACAGATAAGGTGAATTCCTTAATGTTCTGCCATCTCATTATGAATTCTGCGGCGCTGCAATGATCGGGAAGTCTAATAGATTCTCTGATTCTCATGCCCTAGGAGAAAATGATTTCTTCAATTAGCCGTTCGATCTTAAACAATAAGTAGATTATTGATGGCAATATTTTGTGGTGTGTAGGATGTCCAATTTGAAACTGGTAACGATAGAAGCAAAATATATCTTGTCGAAAGTCTTAAAAGGGATTCAATAATCTATGCTGTATGGAAATTACACTCGGAGTTAGAGTAAATACTCTCAAGAGCCCTTCATTTTTCACACCGCTAAAAGTTTCTGTTCGCAGATTATGTGAGACTTGAATCGGAAATTATTGCGTGGTACACTTGATGGCCACAATGGTTGGGCAAACCAAATTGCAAACCAGCACTTAGGTCCCGGACACCATTATCTCCGCATCGTGTGTTAAGACCTTGATTGTCTGAAAATTGAACGTGTTGAGAACATCAGCTACGGTTATTCATAGAACTGTCTGTGTGAACACGTGTACTTTAACATTGACGTTTTGATTTCTATCAACAAACTATGCGCTTATGGAACGTGTCAAATTGAGTCGGTTTCTCGCCTCTAGCCGAATTCAAGTTCATCATCCAGGAAGATGATACCATCCACTCTAATCCGGTTGAAGTACATTCATTACGGCTACAATGTCTAACTTAACACCGTAACCGTTTCTTGTGATTGTTCGCAGTGCATATCTAGTGGATATGGACATATCCAATGATATGTTAGAAATGAAACGTATATTGCGTCTGTCGGTGTGGTGCTTAGAGCTCTACTGTACTTTACTACTAATGCCTGCTACCTGATCTGTTAGTACTAGCACTCAGTTTTTGTTGGATTTACATTAAGGCCGCGATACCAAAACTATTATTTAAATTTGTCTCTTTTGCTCTTTAGATATCGCGATTTACACATCTCTAATTCAGGCCTCCATTGCTACAGCTGTTCCTAGTATTACACTCTACGCTGTTCTTTGTATTAAAAACAATGTTACTTTAGTTTTAGTTTAATTTAATTGTTGTCTTTGTAGTAGATACTTTTAATCGTTGTCGTCATCATCATGAAATGGCATCGGTTACGCTACGGTCATTGTACCTACGGGTTGGTTATAGTATACATATATACTTTTCGTGTGCTATCTGTCTACAAGTGCTTTTGGTTTTTTTTTTCTCGTCTTTCTCTGTGGCTTCTTTGGTATTCTTATTGCCACAACATTTAATTGCACTCACCGTGCAAAACAGCGACATCGATGGCTGTTCAGAGACACATATTCTGCGTAGAAGAGACTGTTTTTAAACCATTCACACATATTTTTTTTTTGTTTAATGATGGTAACTTTAATTGCGATGATGTCATTTAGTCTGGCAAGTATCTTATTGCTTCTATGGCTTCTGTACTGCGCTTGACAACACTTGAATGAGTGAATGCTCAAAATTACGATGGAAAAAGAAACAAAAAAATATGAACATATAATACTTCATTACAAATTATAAATGATATGTAATGAATTTGCTTAAAAAGTTTTGCATTAATGTTGCTAATTAAATGTACATTTAATGAACATTGTATGCTGTGCTTTACAACACTATAAATCATGTGTTGCAAGCTTAAGTGGAGGTGCGTATTACAATAAATTAGGTATAAATGGTCTAACCATTTAATGATAGACAATAGTTTGTTTGATTTTTATGTTGATTGTTGCTTGAACCGCACACAGCTAGAATCTTTTGCAAGCTATTGTCTTGTGTGGTCATTCACAGAGTGAATGAGTCTTTGGATAGCAAAAAAATAAAAAGGAAATTAATAATAGTCTAATGAAAGCAAATTAATAATTAAATTAATCAAATAGGCATTAGATTGCCAAAATTTGTTCAAGCTATTAAAGCGTGCAGGCATCTTTAAGCTTTTATTTTATTTTGGTTTTTTTTCTACCATTCTGTACTTCTAAAGATCCTCATCAACAGTGAAGTTTGATGAACCTTTGGCATGAGTAGCGCGCGTTTCATGTCTCTGGAACAACATGAAAAACTATTAATAAAAAAAATAAATTATGATAATCATGTTAATGGTGCTTATGTTTTATAGTTTCTTTAATAGTTTTTAGTTTTCTTGTTTTTTTTAGGCTGGTTGCGTGTCGAATTCATATTTGAATTCCACAATTTTCGCACCTATTGAACAAACTGTTGATGTAGCGTTTAATGATGTCTTTTGGTTTTTTGTTTTTTAAATATACAAGATGTGCATTTTTTGTATTTTAATTCTATCTTTAATTGTAACGGTATATAACGGTTTATATTTTGGTATGCAAGTTTTTTTGCTTTTTTGTAGCAAGTTATGTTTATTTTTTCTCAGCAAAAGTCTTCTACAATATTCATCGCTAGTAGCGTTATCATAAATTTCTGTAGGTACATTTGAGTGTAAACAACCCAGGTAAAGTTGTAAAGTTTTGGTATTTTTTAGTAAGAAAATGAGCGTAAAAGCTGTGTAATATATGTTTACAATATTAGCGTTAATTTTTACATTAAAATGTCATTTCTCGGCTAAAAAAGGTTCTGCATTAGAGCTGGAAAACTATCGATAGTATCGATAGTTTTTTTTTGTGGGACACTTTTTTTCACTAATGATACTATCGAAAATGAAAACCATTTCTAATCGTTGAGGATAAAGGCTTCCAGAATTTCGTGCACTTTTAAGACACTCAGTATGCACTTCCCAGAAAACCCATTTTAAAGAATATGCTACTGAAAATCATGAAAAATAAGTTAAAAATTATTTTTAGTAGCATGGAGTACTGTACCATAACAATCAATGGATGGACATCACGATCAAGTGATTATTACTTGACTGTAATATGTCATTTTATCGCAAGCGACTTCAAATTACGGTCAGCGGTATTGTCAAACTACTAGAAGATACTGACCACTCGTCACAAAATATTGCAGATCCACTGCATGGTGTACTCTTGGAGTGATATGTTCTTTACAAAGTTACTTCGGTTGTATCAGTCAACGCAGCATATATGATTAAATTTTGTGAATTACTTAAAATGAAACATTTGACATGCTTTGCCCCCACTTTAAATCTCATTATCCTTGTAAAAATACAAAGGCTGTTATGACAAAGTGTAAGATCATAGTAACGTACTTTAAAAGAAGCCCAATCGCATATTTGAAATAGAGAACTGCGCAAAGTGTTTATTGAATGGCCATACAGCTTAAGTCAAGAAGTACCAACACGATGGAATAGCGCGTATAAAATGATTCAACGTATATTGCTTACAAACGGCGCAATTTGTAGTGTGCTTTACAAAGGCACCTCAGCCACTTACAGTGGACGATATACTAGAAGTACATATTAAAAGACTAGGTGAACTTATTTACCTCACTACTACTGCTACTTCTTAGGTACCAGGGAGTAACTTTGTCACGATTTCGCCAATGATTCAAATTTCGTACGTTCTTTATAGAAGCTTAAAGGCTATGAAAACTTTGGATACTTTAGATTAATTTCTCTGAGTTTCCAACACCCAACGTACAAAGCTATTCACAAGAGCAGCTTTTTTCAGCTTTATGCAAGAAAATTTCGAAATCTAGCGGTCAAAAAGAACATGTCTTGTATGGAGCTCAAATGTTGGTTAGGTTTTAATATTTACAAAAGACATATCTATCAAATATTAATCAAGAACAAAAAAAGAGGAAAAAGGTTTAGTTAGAACGTTCAAGAAGGCTGCCGTAAGTACTGGAGCGATTTGTGGCAACCACGGCAAACCAGAGCGCCGTGTCGAAACCATGGTGGCAGGTTTCTCGTGATTTCTGCTGGTATTGCTAGGAAACTATTCGTTTTGCTTCATCAGAACAATTGCCCGGTTCTAAACCCGGTCGATCATCTTTGGGAAATTCTTTTAAAGTTTGTAAAAATGGCCGACAGTTTGAGACCATAAAGCATCTGAAAGCAGCTTTAGTTAAAGAGCGAGATCAAGTAAGCCTTTCAACTCTAAAATTACTGGTGGACAACTGGCCACATAGACTTCTTTCCCTAACGGATAAGTACCTAGTGCACTTTTCTATAACAAATAGTTTCACACTAGCTAATTTGATTTTTCTACAAGACAGCAAACTTGTTGCTTTCATTCCGTATAGTCGTGGCATATCGCTAATCTTATCTACTAGAAGACACACAACAACTCACGAAACGAAGCAACATACTTCAGTCTACAGTCGTCTCATCTGCAACATGGAAAAATCGGCAGAAAGTTTTTCCACGAATTGCACAGCAGTGAGTGATGGAAAAACTGAATAAAAAGAAAGCCATTCAAGTCAAGAATACGGGTTAGAAAAGCTAAAAAAAAAAAAAAATTATATGTACGCGCGATTGGTAAACTTGGTCATTGACCTAAAAAAATGGGGAAAACTTGCAGCCAGGACAGACAAAGCTGCTGTTCTCTCTGTGCTACAATCTGCTGCTGCTGAAAATATTGTTGTGCTGCATTGCTAGTTGCTTTTTCTGTCTGTCTGTCTGGCTTTGCTTTTCTTTGACTCTAGCATGAGATACATCGTATCGCGCTACTTAGGCAAATCTAGTCGAGTAAGTAGAAAATTGCCATAGCTGCTGCTATTGCGTTTTTTCCTCGATTGTTACCAGTTTTTTTTTTTGTTGCTGCTGCTGCCGCTGCTGCTGCTGCAAATAATGCCTTTGCATGTTCCATTCTGAAAGTGTATGCAGCTGCACTAGTTGCCTTGTCGATGCCACAATGATGTACCTACCTACCTATATAAATACAAACTTGTAAGCTGGCAAACCAGGAAATGAAAAGCAAAGCATGACTTGGTTGGTCGTCTTAGGCTGCCAACTTGTCTTCTTTTTCCAAACGGCTGCTTTAATCGACTTTTTGTTGCAGGCAGTTTTTTATTCTTCAATTCATTGTTCTTTGCATTTGCACATTTTTCTTCTCTAGAAATTTATTGTTATCGATAGTAATTATTCAAAAAAAAAAAAAAAAAAAAAAAATAAAAATAAAAATAAGATGAGGAAAAATGCAATGAGGTTGCGAAAAGTTTCTGAATAATGTTACAGCTAAAAATTTAAATTATAAAGTTAGTTTTTAAAACTATAAACCTTTTAAAAAATGGGTCATACTTATATATATCGAGAGATCCAGAGAAAAGTATTTGAATTCACACATATAATTCAGTTAAAGATTTTTGTAGCTTATACAGTCTCAATAAATTTCTACACATCTGAAGAACTATAAATATCATTTCGATGTTTGAGAAGAACATAAACAACTATTGAATGTGACATACTTACTTGGATTCTCTATTACTACCAAGAAAAGCTTCTTAAAAAAAGGGAGTATTTTATAAAAGCAAGTGTAGATCTTTCTCGTAAAACATGTATGTCCTCGTAAATGCATAAAAATTACAGAGTTAATCTGATTTACTTCATAAAACAAGATTTATGTATTTCTTTTCACACACGCTCAATGCATATGAGTGGCAATGCTGCACGAACGCAATAACGTGGCCAGACTGGCGCAAGAGTGTTGCCATGATAATACTGTATAATAAGAAGTTTGGGGCTACGGAACATATAAGCAGTGCTCGTAATATGCGCTCAATGTACATTTTGTTGTGGTTGAATTTATTTTTCAGACAGTTTTCAGTGTACTAAATTTGTACGTCATAGATATTTTTTTTAAGTGTAATTATTGTATATTTTGAGCTGTCTTCGTACACCTTTAGCCATACAACTGCCAAAGTGCAGTTGTAAGTTTAAAAGGATTTTCTTCGTGAAAATTGGGACTTTATTGTGAAAAATTGGTTGCATGTATTTTAGGCAAATGATTGTCCATCACTAGCCACTACTTTTTTGCATATAGTGGCAGTGTTCGAATTCCGTGTCGGAAAATCAACTCATTTTTTGAGGTTATTTAGTGTAAACACAATTTTTTTTCTTTTTTTTTCTTAAGAGTGGAGGTGGTGTACACTAATATCTCACGATTACAGTGGTTGGAGTGGAACTTGTTATTTAAGCGATTCCAAGTAGGTTTTTTTTTTAACATATGCCGCGTTGCAAAATCGCTTAATGATGATTATGCTCGAAAATTTTCCGTTTTTCCAACTATACTCGGTTCAAGTGCAACGATTGTAGCCAGTAACGATCGCCCTTGATAGTTTTTGTTGGATTTGAGCTGCTAACTATGCTATACTCAGCTAATCCCACCAAATAGAGCATAAACTTGGGACCATTGGGACCATATCCTACAATATTTTACGCTTGGGATAATCGTTGGGGTGTCACTAGCTGTCGCAATACGGTGTAAAAACTTGCTTTTTTATAGCTCGAAAAGCGTCTTTCGGCTTTAATTCGTATGACAACGATTTTCTTGCTTGTGAATCATTCACATGGATTTGAGTACGAGTAATTAAATGGTTGGTTATCTTTTAATGATTCTGCAATTCTTGCGTTTGACATAAGTTTTCACCCAATATTGCCTCCAATTCTGTAACGTCAATGGCCTCTGTTTTTCCTTTATGTTGCAAATTTTTCATGCCAAAAGTCAATACTTTTGTTCTACATATTCAAAGTTTTATAACTTGTAATTGTAATTGGAGCATAAAATCCGTGAGTTTAGCAGATCAATCAGTTACCTTCAGCTGTTTTTTTCTTTGATTGGAAACAGAAAAGTAAAGCTTACCGCAAATTGCGTTTCGTTGGCATTAAAATCAACATATTAAATCTGTTAAAAAGTACTTATACACCCGATATACCACCAGGAAACATGTTCGTTGTGTCAGTTTTCCATAATGTGCATGCTACAGTACGGTTTTTGCAATAAAATGTTAACTTAAGTTATGAACGAAAATTGTTTATTGTAGTGATAATCTTCTCGAAACCGTTGTCGGATTCGCGAATTTGATAGCCGTTCAGGAACGGTCATCAAAGTGTTAAAAATTAGCTTTGTCAATTCGACGAAGTATGACTTTAGCGTTCTAATTTGATTGTATGTGCGTTCAGGGTAAAGTTAGGGCTTTCAGTATCATAGATATATTGATGTTTTTTAATATTTCCGCATCGATCATCTCTTTTTACCGATAATGTCCAGCATTGAACGAATCACAAGTTAAGGCATATATTTAACGAGCTTTAAGTTTAAAGCACAGCATTTCTGCTGACCAATGTCGTCACAATTTAAATCGGTTTAAAGCTCAAATATATCTTTAAAGAGCTTTTGAACATTGCCTTTCACCAATCATAGCATAGAAAAAGAGCTTTTTAGAGCTCATGTATAGTAAATGCCACTCAAAGACTGTTTGAAATCCATTAGAGCTACTACTAGTATTATGATGCTCTATGATATCTCTCTACCTATTTTTTTTTGTACATAAAACCCAAATATATAGTTTCAATATACGCTCTGCAAATACTGCTAAATGTCAACGTACCATGTACAAACAATATACATACTACACTTGACGATAACAATTTGTAAAAATAACACTTGAACTGCAAACATGAACGACAACGACGACGTCTAGAACTATGAACTAACAAAAAAGTGCAAAGAGGCGACTTATACGACTAAATGAGTTTGCTAAAACTAAACCAAAAAGTTGCCGACATGAATGTCGTTGATAGCAATGTTGCTGCTGCTGATGGTCAACGCCTGACCGACCAAGCGTCCAAGTGACCACAGCAAAGATGACAAAAAGCAGCAGCACAAATGACTACGAACTTTTCGTTTCTCAGTTTAGTTGGGCATATTTTTTTTTTTTTCTCTAAAACAAAAAAAAAAAATAACGAAATTGTTTTTTTCTCACACGTTCTCGAGTGCTGTGTGACACTTGTAGCAATCACACAAACACGACGACTCTGGATATCAAAAAAACTTTGCCGACGATGTGTATAGTGAAGAAGTCCGTCTAAAAAAGTAAAAAAAAAGGACGTATGGAACATACAGTAGTGAGAACTTGCTGGAACTTTGCACATGTGACAAGTGAGCGAAAAAAGAACAAAAAAAAAAAATGTATGAGAGTCACGCCGTCGACTTGCGTTGAGTGACAAATCAAGCCTTTTCATCAGCTAGCATATAGTACATAGGACGAGGTTAAGGCTAATAGTTTTTTGAGAACTATTTTTCTTTGTTGTTTTTGAAAATTGTACTGTCTAATGCAAATAGAGAGCAGTAAAAGTTTCGTTTACGATAGTTCGTAATTAGCGAGCCTTTTGCGATATTTTAAATGATGCGCTAAAAGCCTGATTCATATAAAATACCGTTTGTGAGCCCGTTTGCGAGCATTTTGCGAATATTCATTTGACACTCGTTTTTTGCTCGTTTCTGGGCCCGTTTGCCAGCATATAGCCAGCGAATGTTCAGTCAACACACGTTTTTTACCCGCTTTACTCTCGTTTTTAAACCCGTTTGCGAGCATTTGACGAGTGTTCAATTGACATTCCCCTTTTTCAGTTTAAAGTTCGTTTCTTTATTATTTTAAGCCCTTTGGGCCAATTGAAAGCGTTCACTTTACGAAATATTCGCCAAGCACTCGTTTTTTGGTTATCCCACACGCACATTTCGTGTATCTTTCAACAGAAGCAAGAGTAGATTTAATTTAGTATCTGTTAGAGCTATTCTGTGCAAGAGCTTTCAAAAAGTTTTACGGTAACCCTTAAATGAGTTTATGCCAGATAGATGATGCGCTGGTTAGCGCTGTTATGGGTTGTGCGTGAAAACAGGTTTTACAAAGTCTCAATTAACGACGACATTTATACGCCGCATAATTGTCGCGAAATTTTTGAAGTATCTGCGATTTGTCACTGCTGCTGATGTAGCTACAAACATGATGATGGCTATAATTATAATAACTTCACATTTGCTGATTATTATCGAAAAAAGTTTATAGAAGATTTTTGGGAAGAAATAAAGGTAATGCCACAAATTATGACAACAAATTTTCGCTAAACTAACTTATCTAACTTATCAACGGCAAAATATCTAAATCGTTGAATATTATACACAAGTTGCCAACAACAACAACAACTACACCATAACAATGTTGGCGACATCATTATAATAATCATTAAAGTATATTTTGCTCTATTCCTCCCGCCTTGTTGTCATTCAAGTTATTTATCGTGCGTTCAATCTGTGAGGCGTCGTTGTGGAGTCTCTCCACCAGTAGATATGTCTGTGCTGTGTTGTGCTGCGCCCATTAGCACCGGAACGTTTGACTCCATGGAACATGAGCGAAGCAAAGCATCGTCTTCTTTATGCCTTTACAATTTACTAGACTGGAAAATATGCAAAAGTCTGTGAAACGACGTTGACAATATCGCTCAGTCGCTGTTGTTTGTTACTGTTGTGTGTTGTGTTGTGTTGTGTTGTAAGTGTATAAATATTATAAACATCAACATTATTATCATTGATGACAGTCAGCCAGAGAGCCAGCCAGCAAGAAACTCGCAAATAATGAGTTAACATTTATAAACTACCATTTACTACGGAACATTTCCATTCCCATTGTTAAATTTAAATAATGTCAGAAACTATGAAAGCGTGGCAATAATTTTTTGATAGTAATACTTTGTACTTGAAACTCCTGCTTAAAAGTTCAGCTTCAATTGAAAAAGTTGAAAATGAAGCGGGTGGAAATTCATGGTAATCTAAATTTTATACCTTCCACACACTTCAAATTCATACACAAAATTTTCTAAGAATTCACATTTTTGCTTAAAAAACACTTGAGGCATTTCATGACCTTTAAAAATGTAAAAGACAGCTAAGCAAATACAGTTTTCAAAGGCAGCTGCAAAAGCACAACTAATTTCCCCAGTCCATATTACACATATATACATACGGCGTACGCCCAGAGGTATTCAATGTTGTACTACAAATCTTTAATTTTGCAATTTTTTTATTAATTTTTTTTTTAATCGTATATGAAATACAATTACAAAACTATTAAAATTGCTATTATTGCCTAGAGCATTTGCTGCTGTTCTACATCTTTCCCCAACTTGTTTGGTCACTGTATTTGATGTCATTTACTTTCTTCTATGACGTTTGTTGTCCTTGTCGCCATCGTTCTTGTGTCGTCGTCGTCGTCAAACGTTACAAATTAATTACGTTGCGCGCTTGTCTACGCTCCATTAAAACTAAAAAATTCAATTACTTGGCGCCTAGGGGTATGCAGCGACGATAGCATTTATGAAACCACCATCATCTTCCTCATACCATGAGAATCAGGGTGCAGACAAACGCATTTCACAATTGCTTTAATTTTGTGCTGGAAAATAATTTGAGTTTTGTTGAATTGAAGTTTTTTTTTTATCCTTCATAGTAGGGTGAAAGAATTTCAAAAAATGTTGTAGAAAATAGGGTATCCATAGTCTAATAATGGTGTTTTTCGTTTATCCTAAGGGTAGGTGTAAAATTTGCTGTGATTCGAATAAGATTTTGTTGTTGCCTTTTGAATGTAAATTTAATGGAACAGAAAGTACCAAATTGCATCATATTGCAAATGTTAATAAGGCATTGGACGCATTAATGGTTGACTTGACTGTAGAGCAAGCATATAGACAATGATATGTTTTTGAATCTGTTTTGTTTATATCGTTTATTATCAATCCATGATACCTTATTAAAAAGCTTGCACTATTTTTATATATAATCGCCGTCAATATAAGGCAATTTTAAGGACACTGCCAGATTTAGTATTTCCTCCATCACAAACTGTTAGCCAGCTGAGCTGCATATGAGGAAGACTGAAAGACTTTAAATGTGGGGAAAGCTTTGAATTGTACTAAAAATTCTACTAAAAAAAAAACGGAACCTGAGCAGTGATTTTTTTTTTAAAATTATGTCTCCTAGACGAATGTAGTATATTAGGAAAAATATATGGGCATGTGCTATATAAAAAAAATATCGTAGAACAAACATTTTGGTTAGTACATTAGTATGAATGAGCTTTACGCATTTAGAAACTGATTTATATAGAAAAAAAAATGAATGAAGATACAACATACAGTGATGGTGGTTTTGCTTGCCACCGGTAATTTAACCAAATCTAACCTATATAAGCTCAGTATTTTATTTATACTTTTAATTTTTCTTGAAATAAAGCATTTTTTTTTACGGCGCCCGAGCAGGGATTTTTTCAAATATTGTTTAAGTATATATGTACATACGAAATCCAATATTCAAACTGAATATATACACAACGAACGTACAAATTACTTGCTGACAAGAAAAATAAAACCATCATCACTAATTTGCGCTAAAACAGGTGAATAAAATTACAACACGTCATTTTTCGCTGTACTCTTACACTTTAGACAATTACTGCTGCTAAAAGCACAAGAGAGAAAAGCATGTTGCTAAAGAGCGCAAAAAATACAAACAAAAAATGGAAAAAAATGAAAATGAAACTAAAACTAAGCCAAAATGAAAAATGGAAATGCGCAAACAAAAAATTTATCAAGCGCAAAATATCATTACATACTTTATGGCGCGCGTGCATTACGAAAATATTTTGCGCAACAGCGCAGTTTTCCACTCGCATCAAAATGTCGAGCGTTTAAATGTTTTAGTAAATATGCGAACGAGCAGTGAGCAGTAAGCGTTGAGTTGAGTTACAACAATGGCAGTCAGTGTTGTTGATGACGAGAACGAGTACCAACTTGAACGACGACAGCAGAGGACCGTTCTTTCCATCCAACATTCAGACACACCCCGCCACACTTGCTCACACTTAAAACTATTAAAAATCATAAAACGTTCTGCTTCACTCCTACTACTTTTGCTGCTGACATGCTGAAGCGTTTTTTGCCGCAAGAACAATTTTCATATAACAAAGCAGTTTTTTTTTTTTTTTTTTACTATCAACAATCATGAGTGAGAATGAAAGACAGAAGGACGGGTGGTCGGGTCGGGCAAGGATGATGCCGCGAGTATTTTACCATATGGTAACGTAATGATAATAAACTCCTAAAAATATACACAACAATATAGACACTCGTACGAGTAAAAGCGTAGCAACAGTTTAGCACGCTTTTAGGGGCAGAAGCGCGTAAAGAAATGAATTTCTCTGTGTGTGTGGGTTGGAGTTGTAGACGTCACTTTCTCGCCACCGCATGAAAAACCACAAGGCTCTGTCACTCTACTATACTTCTCTTTGCATGTGGATTGACATTTGTTAAAGAGCATCAAGCGAAGCACGTCATCTCAACTTTACAGCTTAAAAAGAAAATAAAAAGCTGATGACATTTTTCTTACCACTAGCCTTCAGAGTCCGCGTTGCTGTCCGTCTGCCTGTCTTTCGAGTTTTATCATACGAATACGGTAGCAAGTGGTTTTATCTTACAGCTAACACTATTTTCTTTCAATTTTCTTGTCATTTTCTTTTTTCTTGTTCCGCATAGCTCTTTGAGCTCTTTCACATACGAGTATGTATCGACGTTGCACAGAGACGACGACGACACCACTGGGACAAGTGAGATATAGTCACAAAGCAGCCTGTGATAACTTAATGGAATTTGCTTTTAGTTTTTACACTTTTCTTGGCAGATGACTTTGTACCACCTAAGTTTTTATGCTGACTGACTCAAAAGTATTGAATTTCTTAATCAAAAAGTGCAGCTTCAATTTGATTTTTAGTTTCTGGGAATTGTTCTATAAATATCAAAAATTAACTTGAAAAAATTGTATAGACTCTACTTTTATACATACATCAAGGGAACAAACTTATGGCCAGCGCACACAGACAGTGGAGTTGAGCTGAGCTTATCCGCTTTTAAGTGTTTCGCACACAGAGAACGTATTGTAAGCGAATAGCTGATGAAATGTGTGAGCGGAATAGTGAGAGAAAAACAATGGTGTTCTAAAAAATTGTATGAGAGAGATGCAGTAAAAACATATGAAGCCCGTTATTTATGAGAGAGAAGCGTAAATAAACAAACATTTTTGTTTGCGAGCGGATATGTCAACTGAGCTATTCTCAGCTAAGCACGCAGTGTGCGGCCTCTCATTGCTTTTTGTGCGTTTGAATATTCAACGCTGATAAACTCAACTAAGCTAAGTTCTACTCCGCTGCCTGTGTGCGGCGGTCATTCAAATTTGATAAGCGCCATCTCAGAATAAAATAAATTAGAAAACTGGCTTATAGTAAATTTATCCAGATTTACTCTTCTGTATCGGCTAACGACTCAGTGAAAAATGTTTTAATCACAGATATATTTTAAAAGTAAGCATCATATTTGAAAAATACTGGCGTATTGTCGCTAACAAAAGCTATGAGTGGGTAAACTTCATTATCAATATCGCACACAAACAGCAAGTGTAAAAAATTTTAGTTGACAAAGTCAATACGCGACCCTTCTCCTTTAAAACTGAGCAGCCACTAATTCGATTTTTTTTTTTTTTTTTTTTTTTTTGTAAGAAACAGAGAACACCAGACGTTCGGTGTCTGTTAAGTATTCAGTATTCGTGTCTGTACGTCCACTCGAAAAGAAACAACTACGCGATCCATCTATTTTTAAACCACTTAGTAGAATATTTGTTTTTTCATTCTCACAAGAAGTAGCAGTAGCAAATGTTTAGCGTATTTGCGTTAACAAAGATACGCTGGTGACCCTTATTCTTTTAAGGCTGAGCAGCCACTAACTCGAAAGTTTCACAGCCACTAATTCGAATTATTTATAAACAAGACGTTCGGTGGCTGGTGTTCGATATTAGTGTCGGTAGTATAATCATCTAACTATTTTCTACCAAAGTTCTCGATTTGAGGGCCTGATTGCCTAAAAGTATGCACACTCACTACGTTACATTACATATTTTGCACAGTGTTTCAAAATTACTAATTAATTTACACATAGTTCTCCGTCCTCAACAAGCAGCAAGACATATACGCTTTATTGCGCCAAAAAGTATGTACCTATGTAACAAGAGCAAATAATAGAAAAACAACATTTGACAGCTTTTAGCATACATAAGTATTAGCTAACCGAGAAACACACAGTAGTGATATTCAAAGAGAGTTACGCCACGTATCTTTATGCTTCATTATTAACAATTGCTATATACTACACATACGACGAGAGAAGTCGAGAATGAAGCTCACCGCGCTAGTGTCACTAGAAATAGAAAAAAAAGAAAAAATAAGTGGTAAGTAAGAAACGTTAAGTAAAGTAAGTCGTCTCCAGTAGTCAGAGGGAAGACGTTGAAGTCTTGGAAAAAATAAATACATTAAAATGCCAGCAGGGAAAATGAAGATACAAACAAACGCATTAATACGTGATGCTGAAACATTATTAGAAAATGTGTTGCTACGTTGTATGCTGCTGGCTCTGCTCCGTATTCGTTCAGACAGTAAGCATAGCCACCATGTAGCAAACGACTGAATGCTGTACGTGCGTCTATGCCAC
Organism: Leucophenga montana; assembly: GCA_035044765.1. Taxonomy (NCBI): domain Eukaryota; kingdom Metazoa; phylum Arthropoda; class Insecta; order Diptera; family Drosophilidae; genus Leucophenga; species Leucophenga montana. The sequence goes on along the minus strand of JAWNNQ010001285.1, from coordinate 758,274 downwards.
ATGAAGTGGTGTTACTCTATACTACAACAAGCTCATTCACTCACTGCTGTTGCTGTTTCTGTTCTGCTGCTCTTGCTGCAACGTGTAGGAATGCCGAATTGTGCGCTCTATATGGAATATACTTGTCGCCAATATTTCGTTGTCTAGCTTTGTCATGCTTGCCATGTCGCTGTTTTAATATGAATTTAGTTCTTTAAGTCATTGCTAGAAAAGAAAAGGGTAGCAGCGCCTGCTTCTATGCTATATCCTACATATAGATATACATTTTATTTTTTTCGTTGAACACTTTTCGCCAATTTGCTTGTATTGCTTGAAGCTTGTGGCACGTTTGTTCAATATGTCAATATTACATGCTTACTGGCATTACTTAAACCACCATGAGTTTCCTTCCTCCTTGGAGAAGTCTTTGTTGCGAGAAAATGGCAACTTAATCAAATAACTTTGCATACTTTTCGGTGTTGCGCGCGCCATTAAACTTGAGTTGTGTGAACTAGTTTGTCGCGTGCAAGTTTTTCTAGTCTGCAGTTTTTGCAGCACTTTGTGGTTGTGTGCTTCTCTGTTAGTTTAAAAGAAACGTTTACATAGCAATTTGATTTATTTTTCAAACTTTTAAGATTTGTAATGAAGAAAGCTGTTCTTAAAAGCTATATAAATGTTTTCAAATCGCTGTCTGCAGTTTTCTTATAGCTTTAACTTGTATAGCTGGCTTTAAAATATAGGTCAGATAACAGAGTATCAGAGTTAAAAAAAGACTTAGAAGAAGTGACTTGTACTCCTAAGAGTTTCATAGCTGGTTCAGGTGTGTCGAAAATTTATTTTTATTTTTTAATCATATGTGATGACTGATAAAACTGACAACACATAAAAAGATTTTCTTTTGGCATCTTTTAAACTAGTTCTGTAGTCATTGCGTCTGGGTGGAGAAGTTTTAAAAATTGAATACGAGTTCCATTTATATTTTAATTGCTTTCTATTATATTTTAGTTGCTTACTTTTGGGCGCACGCTAAATTACGCCTTCTACTATATAGTATTTTCTATTATAGCGTTGCTTTTTATTTCTTTTTATTTGAGGAGTGAATGTAGAATTGTAGAATTGGTGAAGAGAGAGATGCTTTATGGCATATTGTAAATTTTTCAGTATAACTACATTTATAAAGGAACTATTGGAGATAACTTATGTCTCTGTCATAGGGTGTTCATTAAAAAAGCATACTCAAACAAATTTTTTTTAATATATACAAAAAAAAAAAAAAAAGATTTAAAATTTTCTTTGCCTACTTTTAGATTCTTTGAGAAAAAAATTGTTTTAAAAACTATATTTTATATAGACTGCTCACAAAAACTTACTTGATCCTTACACAAATACATAATACAATTTCATACAGAATTCATTAGTTTTAGCCTTGTAATACTGGCTAACGCCCTAAACAAATTTAGTATAGTGTCTTTTTAGGCATGTGTCATATCTCAAATTACCAATTCGATTAAAAACCAACTTTTTGTTGTGCCTACACAAACTATTTCAAAAGCAGTAGAGAACCGAAGCCGAAGTACTAGTATTGAATTACAAATAGCTGCTGATGCTAGCGTTTTTTATTATCCTTTGTATGCATCAAGTATTCATTTAGGCTCAAGCCTTTATAACGAAATTATTTATTTTACAAACTAGATATATTCGTCGTCGTACATGTTTGTATTTTCGAAGAAGAAAGTGTGAAGTCATCGCTTTATAATCAAATTTTGCTTTTTGCTCTTACTTTTGCTGATGCTCCTGCTTCGTTGTCCATATGCTAAGCTATCAAATGATAGCTATCATATGCCCTTTTTATGTACGATATGTATATACAATATATCCTTTTAGTTGTTATAAATAAGTTTAGATATTTCTTTGGCTTTAGTTTGTACCAAATAAAAAGAAGAAGAAGAAGCTACTCTGATGTCTTGTGGCTTGGCTGGTTGGCTGGCTGGCCAAGTCTCTTAAGTTGTCCTTTGGCATAAAAATTAAATTGACCGAAAGTGCTTGAAGTTATTAAAGCCAAAGCCAAACGCAAGCTAAAGACGGCCAGTAGTCTTTTTCATAGTTCTCGGCACGTTGTCACTTTCCAGACAGAGACGTGCCATGTCTACACCACTACTATTCATTCTCTCATTTTCAGTCTGTGTTCAGTCCTTTCACTGTGTGTGCCGTCGTATAAATCCTTTTTATAACATCGAGCGTGCTAAAAGCGTATGAACGAACTGCTGCAGCTTCTTTCATTCACTTACTCACTGTGTCAATATTTATAGAGTGACTCAAAGATGAAGAAGAAAAAGAAGAAGAATGAGTATCTGCTTTAAAAGAAGGCACTACTTCAACTTTCTCCTGCCAGTCGTCCAGTAGTAGTCGCCCAATTTGTAGCTTCAGCAATTTGTGAGCACACACAAAAATAAAAAAAGTATATTTGTTGACAAATTTGCGCAAAGTTTTTCAACAGCATTTGATGGTCGTTCGGTCGGTCGGTCCGTCTGTCTACCTACCTCTTGCTTTCCTTGCATATTCTTGTGTATCCTTTGCGCGTACTGTTTGCTTTCGAGTGCTAATGAAGCATGATATATTCAAAAGCGCTCTAAGGCAATGTGGCACGTTGTCGTATACTACTACTACCAGAAAGAGAGCGAACTGAAGCGTATGTTTTGTCTCTAATATTGTTTGCGCACATGTCCTTGCTGAGACATCCTTTCACCACCTAACCGTGCCTTTTAGATGATCTTAACCCGTTTTCTTCTTCTTGCACTTGTTGTCGACTATTTAACTGTTTTTGGCACGTGTAGGCGTTCACACTTTTAGTGCCGTTGATGTTGGTCACATACAAAATTGGTCTATCCTTTATTATACCCTTTACCCATAGCGTAAAAGGCTATATTCAGTTTTACAAATATATGTAACGTACAGAAGGAGGCGTGGCAGATTCTATAAAGTATATATAATCTTGATCAGCATTAGAAGATATCGACATGTCCGTCCGTCTGTCCGACTATCTGTTTGAACGAACAGATCTCGGAGACTAAGAGATAGATATAGACTCTCCTTTTCCTTTTTCAGATAACCAGTATTAATTGAACGTACCAATCCCACATAAAGGGGTAGCCCCGATATGAACCTGACGCCCATTTGTAGGTTTTTGTATGAAATTTTTTTGGTTTTGATGTTTTTTTTTACGCTCGAAACGCCAAATTTGGTGTATCTAACGTAAATCCTAATAAAGTATACCGCATAGATACAGATTGGACCACTGTAAGGGGTAGCCCCCATACAAACTTGTCCTCCATTTTTAAGTTTTTGTATGCATTTTTATAGTTTTCGTTCTTAATTAAGCTAGAAATGCCAATAATGGCGTATCTTACGTCAATCCTTACAAAATATTCCATATAGGCAAAGATCGAATCACTTTAAGGGGTAGCCCCATGCAACTGGTCTCCCATTTTCGAATTTTTGTATGAAAATTGTTTTAGATTTTATATTTAATTAATGTAATTCAAAATATCCATCAATTTTGATAAAATATTCCCCAAATATCCAGATCGGCCCACTAAAGAATATAAACTATGTTTCATACAAGGAGCCTTAAACAAGGTTCAGTGTATCTGGCAGTCCAGCACACTCAACTGCAACGTTCTTGTTTCTTGTTTGAGACAGGAAACAATAGCAGCAGCAGCAGATTTTCAAGCGGAAGCCTTGAGTACATGAATAAATAGAGATGGACTTCATAAATTGTAGTCGTTTGCTGTGCATGACATCAGCGTTTTTCTTGTACGACAATTCTTCGGTAGCTATTAATGAAATTGAAATATTTGACACGTTTATATGTGTGCCGATAGAGAAAGTAATAAATGCTTTTCCATACTTTTTGGCAATTACGCAAAATACTATTGTAGTTTATCTTTTAGTTTTGGTAGTAGTGGTCAACTCAGACTGGTTTTTTCAGTACTATAACATTTTATAACTTCCGCTAGCTTTGCAAAGTTTTTTTTTTCTAAAAAGATTTGCAAAATCTTTCTGCTTACTTAAAATTAAATTTGCTTAAACGCCGAAATGTATGCAACAAACACAGGTGTATGCGATTTGTAAATTTTCAATCAGCGCCTATAGTATGTATGCTACAGTTTTTGCTAAATGTGTGTGGTTTAAAAATTAAAATGTATCTTTGTGTACATATATTATGCTGCCTGTAATCAATGCCAACTGCATTATAGTTTTATGTTCGAGGTGTGTAAATTAAGTATTGAAGGTGGTAGAGTAAAGTTAGATCTGGCAACACTGGTGCTTGAAACAATTTTCTATTTCGAGAAACTTTGTGCTAAAAGGTTTTGCTTTAGACTAGGCCAGAAATTATTGCAAAACTTTAGCAGTTCTGTTGAGATTGTGCCCATGTTTTTTTTTTTTTTTTTTTTGCTGCTGATTTTGATTGAAGAGATTTTCAGTAGGTAGAGGTAAAAAATTAAACTTTCTGCGGAAGAAATATTGAAATATTGAAAACGTATTGAAAATCAGTCTCCTTACTTACATTACACATCTCGTATGCTGTGTAGCACAGTTTTAGGCGTTTTGTTTAAATTAACAGCTTTCACTTGCTGCGCAGTTTTGTGCTCTGTTGTTATCTTGATTTGATGCTCATCTTCGCACAATACATGTCACTCTGTTTACTTGTATCTGCCGGCTTTTTTTTTGTTATAAGCTCCAACATACTTTGTAATTTTTTTAATGAAGCATACTTTTAGGTGTTTACTTGCACTTTTCGCTTAGCAATTTTGTTTGTTTTATTTTTTTACTGCCTCTCACCACAGCTAGCTGTTTACATTTAATTTCGTTGAATGTAGCATATAATAAGCAGTTTTAATACCCTACAATCATATTTGTAATAGGAAGGTATATCGCTATTCAAAATTTACATTACTTGATCGCTTATGGTTTTGCAACACTAGCGTTTGTTTACTTGCTTTGGAGTTTCTCCATTTTTGTACTGTTTTCTTTATTCTGTTCATATTCGTTTTCAATGGAATGGAATAATTTGTTTTGCGTCAAAAAATGTTACATGAATGCAGCGTTCTTCGAGTGTATTCGACTTCAAAATAATCTGTATCTCATCTAAAGATATTGAAGCATATATTTGTATGAATGCTATATTCTGATTTGGACCTACGAGTGTAGTCCCGGAAATACCCGACTTGGCGTGGGATACCGCTTGTATATTTTTTAAACATGCTTTATAACTTAAAGGTAGCACCTTTCATTAGAGTAAGGTCAAATTTTGAGCTTAGTTAAGTTAGTATTTGATAGCCACTGAAAGCAGATAGAGGGACAGAAAGCATGTGGATGCCGCGCCAATCTGACCAGAAAAGTCTACTGTTTTAACTACTTTTATTTATATATTTATATGTAGCGATTGATTCTCGTTTCACATCTACGGTTATTAATTAACACGACACCTTGACAATATTGCTACTAATTAACGCCAAACACTACTTCGAAATTGTTTTTTTAGAGTTCAATTTCGGCATCCACCTGCTTTCTGTACGTCTGTCCGTCTTTCATATATACGCTCGACAAAAGCTTAAGCAGATTGCTCCAAAATTTGACTTGTTTGAAAGCTACAAACTCCATTCGACGTCAGCCAGGGTACCTCTGATATTACTTTTGTTCCAACAAGACGCATTTTGCGGGAAGTTTTGCTTTTGTGTTTCATTTGAAGTAAAAAGCAGCTGAAGCCCATCGCACGCTTTGTGAGGCTTACGGAGGCTATGCTCCATCGATTTCAACTTGTGAGTACTGGTGTCGTCGGTTTAAAAGTGGTGATTTGGATACTAAGGACAAAGAATGTCCGGGTCAGCCCAAAAACTTTGAAGATGAAGAATTGGAAGCATTACTCGACGAAGATCCGTGTCAAACCCTTCAAGAATTGTCAGCATCATTGGGAGTTGACTTGTCAACAGTTGGCAAACGCCTCAAAGCCATGGGAATGATTCAAAAGCAAGGAAATTGGGCGAACCCAAGACACGTCGTAAGGATATTTTTCACTTGCGAACTGCTGCTTCAACGCGATAATCGGAAGAGTTATTTTTTGCATTGTATTGTTACTGGCGATGAAAAGTGGATACGTTACTGGATCCATATGCTGCCAAAAAGATGGGAAGATGTTGTAGCTAACGATGGACAATAGTTTAAATAATGTTGCACATATCAATTGCAATAATCGAATAAATTCCATTCAAATTATGTAATTCCAACACCTCAATATATCAGATATAGCTCCTCAAGAAGATCACTTCTATTTGATAGATTTTATATCTACTTATTTCATACCCAACAAAATTAATACCAATTCTTTATTCCATTCATAAATAGCATTATTAATTTTGAAAACTTCACACTTTTGTCTTTATTTACATCTTCATAAATTTACTAATCTTTTTTTCTCTTTTTCGTTACAGGTAAGCTTCTGTTAAAAAACTACAAAAGATTCAAAAGAATCAAGGTATGAAGAAACAATTTTTTAACAACTTTGCAATATCTCAACTTCTTGCTTCTCCCTGCACTCTGCTGCACTTCGCATAAAAGTATCTGTAAACGCTGCCAAATCTATTGAAAAGTCAAAGCCGCTGCTAATTGCGCTATTTGCAATTGCAATTTGAAAGTCAACAAATATCAATTTCTGTGTCAATACAATTTAATTGAGGCAAAGGTTTTCAATAGTGTTTTTTTTTGTTGTTTTACTTTGACATGCATTTTGGCTGATTTCCAGTGTGCTGAGTTTTATTCCAGATACATTTGTTTTATTTGGTTGGCACAGTTTTTGTGCACAAACAATAATTAAATATTTTTAACACGTTTTTCATAAATTGAGGCGTAAAAAAAACAACAATTTTATATGAAAATCCAGCTTCTTCTTAAAAAGCGATGGAGAACAACAACAACAACAGCAGCAAAAAAGAAAAAAAGATAAATATGAAACTAAAATATTTTTATTTATTTAATTTAAATGCAATTTATCTTTATTTATGCAGTCAGCAGCCTTTGGTGGAAAAAAGTAAATTAAATAAATAAATAAAATACGCATTTTAAAAATATATATTTAATTGAATTAAATTCAATTATGATGAATACGTACGTTTCGCATGCTCAAAAATGGCGGCATTGAAAAGTGAGAAAAAAACAGTATCTACTCGTCGTACTAAATAGTATAATTCAATTTATTTTCATTGCAATTTATGCATAAAACAAAACGTTTAAAAGTACACATCACACTCTGTTGTGTATCTGTACAAGAAGACTGCTGCTGCTGCTGGTTGTAGAGCATCAAACAACATACAAATGTCAATTAACTTTTAAAAAGCAACCAACCAATCAGCCAACAACAACGACGATGCTGTACACTATACAGTGTACTGCTGTTCCCCGACGATAGACAATCAAAATCGAATTGATTTTTAATTAATTTTCACCACTTTTTTTATATTTTTATTTTTGTTTGTTCTTTAGTTGCAATATGTAGGGACAGACTCCATAGTATGAGCAGAGGGCGTTTATGAGTAGTTCTGTGCTGTGCGCTATACTAGCAGACAAATTAAATTTTCAATATGATGTTGACAGACACGTTGAGGATGATGACAGCCGAACACCCAAACATACAGACAGACAGTCATCAATAAATCCAAAAAAAAAAAAAAAAAAAAACAAAAAAATAACGCAAAATGAATAGCATACACTCACACACTTCTTATTGGCTTTGGATTCTATATATGTACTGCAATAGTTACAATCCTAATATGTATCTGCATACAATACCTGTCGCTGAGTGTTGCTCTATGGCAGTTTTTTTTTTATCTTAAATCGTTTTCAATTAATATAAACAAGTATATATAGTACATTATTGCCACTTGTAGTACAGGTAGTACCTGCATCATGTATAGTTTTTGTTCATCACAATTGTTTATTGTTTAAAAATAATGATTTTGTTTGGCGTTGTTCTTTCATTTTTAAATTTGACTGCGTATCTAACTAAACGAGTATCTATTGTTCGTTGTTTTCATAAATCTTAGTTTGAGGTAGTAATTCGATGTGAGCATTTAGTATTGTTTAAAACTAAAAACGCGCTGCAGTAGGCTTATCTGTTAACACCATTATTTTGATTATAAAAAAATAGAAAAATTGTAGTTAAGTCGCTCACTGTGGTTTTGGCTAACATATAGAGATATCAAGGTTGAATTTTTAGACACGCCTGATACTTACGCAAGTCAAGTTTACAACAAATTTTGAATGCCACGCCTAGCGTGTCCACAATAAATCTCTTATAGGTATACTTTGGCAATAGTTGGCGCTGCATAAATACATACATCAGGGCCATCTATTGGTTCTACAATGCGCCGTCTGTTGGTATGCAACGGAAGTTAGAAGAACACCATCTAGTTTCTATTTTTTTGTTTGTTTTTTTTTTAATAAAATTTTGAAGACTGCATGAAAAAGAGTATGGTATGCAAAATCTTCATGAGAAAATATTTCAAAGTCGTAAACTGGTTATTGAAGTAGACTGGCCTGCAAAACTACTTTTGTACAGAACCTACTAGTATGTATAATAAAAATCGATCTGAGATTCATTTAAAGTTTGTCAAGCCTTTAAAATAGATATCTACACTACAGAGCTAGAAGCTTTTATGACGATATCATAATAGATCAAGAGGCCTAAGAGAAGCAGTTAGCCGCTTGTCATTTCATTTCATCCCAATCTAATCTATTGTATAGAAGTTAATGGCTTTAAATGAAGTATCCTGTTAAAAAATTAATGAAGCCCGGTGCGTGAGAAAATCAGCTGCTGCACAGAAATAAAAATGAATGCATCATATAGATAGAATGATCTCCAACGCACACGTCTACATTGACAACAGCACCATTCACGATCAGCTTGAAATGCCCAGGGTTAAGCAGAAGAACAACAGATTGAGCGCATGGTATATGCAGAAGTTGTTCGATCAGCACCTGGCGATGAACCTATTGGTCAATAGCTTGACTTTAAGAAGAGTCAAGCGTCATCGCTGTGTGGAACTTTTATTCAGAGCACAAGATGACTTAACGTCCCGTGTCCCGCATACACTAATTTAGCACCAAATGTCAACCAATAAAAAAAACCGTTTTGAGCACGTGGTTGAAATCAAAATGAAGCGCACAGAAAAAATATACATACCCGAATCATAGTGAATTCGAGTGCACACAGTTAGGTATCATCGTTTATGAATATTGAAGAAAACAGTTATAGAAGCTATGTAATTTTACCTGGCAAAAAGGTAACATATGTACAACTCTTGTACAAATCTGGTTTTTACATACTATATAGGCGGTGATGTTCGTACTTGCTTTTTACTATATAGATTTATAGTGCAGCCAAATGTCTACAATGGTTTCTATTAACAAGATAATGCAAATAAGAAAGCCATGCAAATGCATTGTTGCTTAGTGTGCATGTTTAAACTAGTTGTGAATTATAAGCAATTTTAAAAAGAAAAACTGAATGTGTTACTATTCTTTTACCTTCAGTTTGAACGAAAACCTTAAGTAACTCAGCTACAAGTGTAAGCAATAAAGTGATATGAGAATATTATTCAAGAATGCAGAACGTAAAAATTTAGCAACTGATAATTATTTAAATACAAGTTTCTCTAAGTACTAACGCTCTCATAGTTATAATAAATTGATAAACAACGACAATTAATTATATATCAAAGTATTTTAATGAATGTAACTAATGTGCTAACTTCAAGCACAGATGGAGGTGAACAAAAAAAAAAAAAAAAAAACAAAAAAAATAGTTCAATAAAACTAATGATGCACGTTATTAAAACAAATGCAAATTTAAAGTGTGTAAATAATTGGTGATAGCGACTAATTTTAAATTAATTTCATTAAAACTTTAAATCGCCACATAAGATATAATTAGCGCAAAGCTAAACTAAACATAAGACAAAGCGTAATCGAACGATGAACGCTAGTGTACAAGACAAGACAGTAACTAATTGCTATGACAAAGACACGCTAACTAGTTAGTCAACTGGCTGGTAGAACTAGAAGTCTAGTACTAGTTTACTATGCGTTAATTCTATTGAGGCCTGCGGCTATGGACATAAACGCTTGCGGTAGCAACTAGCGCAGAAAATAATGGGCAACTATTTTTTAACAGCCTAAAAAACATGCGCGGTAAAAAAAAAATAAAAGGAGATATACAGATAGATAAATAGATTGAAAGAGAGAGAGAGAGAGAGAGAGAGAGAAGAATAGCGAGCAGTGTTGTTAGCTAGCTAGGATGTTTGGTGTAGCCATAGATCAAGTTCTATAAAAGTTTCAAAGGCAAAATGGCCAACTAGTATTTTGCATAAAAGGCGGATTGCAATGAGTCTATGGTATGTATATATAGGGTGCTTCAGCAAATTAAAATGTACAGACTTTTACTGTTCTCTTATTCCGTTTCTCTCCTCAGCTTTGATTATGCTACGCACTTATCTGAGAATGGAACATGGAGCTTGCTGCGTCTCTTCTGTATTTGCATATATGCAATGCAACGAAAGTGCCAGAGAAATGAAGTATTATACAAATGTCGCTCATATGTGTTTTTTGCTGTTGTCGGATGCGTTCTCGTTTTTCCTTTCTCTTCTGATATTTATTTTTAAAAGCTTTTATAAGGCTTCACCTCATATATTTATTTGTTTAGGGTGTCTTGTACACTAGCGTGAACTTTTACTTTAAACTTAATAGCACTTATAATACACAAATAGTTTTTACATATTCGTTCCCAAATTTAGTACTGCGCTGTCGTTTGTTAAGAATCATTTTTATTTTCTGGTCACGTCTATACTGTTAAAGTTCGACTACGATATACCCTGTGCCAAATCGTAGGATTTCTAATTGAATCATAGAAATCTATACAGGGCCATATTTTTCTAGTGGACACACATACACCAATATGATCCCTAGTCACAACATATATATATATATATATATATAGATTCTATACATTTTCTAGTTGCTTTATCGTGCTAAACGCCATATACTGGCACTAAATATAATAACTTCCTGTTGTAACACCCTTTAATTTGTAAAATAAGTGAAAAAAAAGAGCATGTGCAACATGCAACTACATATTTTACTTCATTATTTTCATCTCTCTTACACTCCGCGCGCAATTGCTTCACTGTGAAGATAGGTCGTGGCCTGAGCACACTTTTTGCTCTCCGTCGCACCCACTATCATCACAGCATGCACTCTTTTTAGCCTGTTTTTGGGCCAAGGCAAGAGCACAACAAACTAAAATGTGTTTTTTTGTTTTTTGATTCTTTCGTGCCGCTTCGGCTATAATCGCGGTTAACGAACTCGTAGCAGTTTATCGAGTTTGCTAAGAGGCGGGAGAGAGAGAGATTGTGAACGCATGAGAGTGAGTATGTATTTCTTTCAGCCGATCTGTATGTTGTCATCTAAGCGGCTTTGAATGTCATTGCCATAAAGTGCGCACTGGGCTTGAAGAGTGAAAGAGAAAGAGACATTGTATACAGCTCAGCTGTTTAGCTGCGCATGCGTTGCGCTCTTTTTTGCTCACTCTCTCACACTTTCTTGTATTACATTTGACTTATGTTCTTCATACATATAATAGTTTTATGCTTATTGTTGTTCGTGTGCTAATTTTTGCTGCGCAGTCGTACGACCGTTGCCTCAGTTTTTAATGCGGCTGCGCAAGCGTCGTGCATTGAACTTGTGTGCTAAAAAACTTCGTTCGAGTTCATTATGTATCTTGTATTTCATTTGGTGTGTGTGTGTGTGTATCTGCGGACATAATTGTAATATGTGCAACTGTGTGATTTAATTAGGGTGACTAACTTTTAAATGGAGTCACATTTTTTTCTTGAAGAATTTACGAGTATTGTAAAGCAAATTAAAAACAAACTGATGACTTCATTGAGTAGGATTATTATATTATTTGAAATGTTTAAAAATGTATCTTAATTTTTATTCGAAGTGGACTCTATTCTAAGTATTTGACTGCTGTAGCTATAATTCAGCTGACACCACTTTAGATATTATTATTAATGTTTTAATTAGATTGTTATAAACATTTTTAATCACTTCATCTACTTACATATAGCCTACATACTTCTCGAGAACTTTTTCTACTATTAAATGTGCTGCTACAAATGTGCCAAACAAGGAAGCAATTAAATTGCTTCACATTTTATCTTGGAACTATGCATACCGATGTCTTGTTGCAACGGCATGTTGTGCAGATACAATTTGTTGCAGATACATTTTGCTGCATTTCCTTTTTCGCTATTTACGCGCGTTACAACTTTGAAGTTGTGCTACTTCAGGAACTTGTTGAACCGGCAGTGTTTCTACTCTGTGCTACTGTTCTGTCTCCGTTGTCCGTTTTGTGTGCAGCATAATGTATCTAGTAGTTCATGCTAGAAATGTGTATACCGTTAAAAGTTAGTAACCTTTAAAGTGATTATTGATGCGCTTAAGAACAACTACAAGAACGTTCACAAATGCGAAACAATAAAAGAAATTCTTCTTGTATTTCTTTTAAATTTTAGCTTTTGGCTATCTTCTTCTACTAGTTCGTTCTTACCTCATAACCATAATAATTTATGATCGCTGCTGCTTTTGATCGTGATCGTTGGGCGCACCATTGATCAGCCGACCGCAGCTCTAGAACAAGAATTCATATAAAATATATGGCTAGCTAATCTTCTACTTTTTCCTCTTTAAGTGCTGTTCTAAGACGTTCTTGCATTTTTGTTGCTTGTTCTTGTACCTTTTTCCACATTCTGTTGAAGTCATCAAACATCGAAGTTGAAGCATGAAATATGCTTGAAGTTGTTACTAAGTATACATCTTGAGCTTACTACCAATCTAGTCTTGTTCTTCAGCGTAGTTCTTGTAATGCTCGCATACATTTCACACTTATTTGTTGTTATTGTACATAAATTAGCTACATTTACAAGAACGTCTGTCTTCTGTGGATCATTATTCTAACTTGGTGTGAAGTTGTAAGTTGTCTTCTTTTTTTTTCTTTTCTTTCTAAGCTGTGTGCTTTACTTGTGTTTTGTAGCATTTTTTTTTGCTTTTCTCTAGATTCTACTAGGCGTAGCTGAAATGTTGATTTTTCTCTAGGCTCTTCTTTCTTTTTGCTTGCTTACACAAATTATCTTTATGTTGTGTGCTCTTGAGTAAGTCATAAGACATGCTTAATCTATAATTTACAACCGCGCAGACGTAGATATATAGCAGAAGATACATTCTGTAGGGTTATACTTCTGGAGATTTTGTTCTTTTAAATAATGGCATGTTGTTGTCGACATTCTTGACAATCATTAGTTCGATACATCTTTTTCATTATTGTTGTTGTAGCTTTTTTTTATGTAGATTATTATAATTTTTTTAGTCGCGCTTAGTTTGAGAAGTCAATAAACTTGACAGCGTTGTTGCTGTCTGCGGCTCTGGTAATGCTTAATGATTGATTAGGTGCAGTGATAAATGTTAATTGGTAATAAAATAATGTATCATGTATAGATTGAATGTTGGCTGAGATACTAAAATACTTGATCTTTTGAATGTACAATAGCTACTTACATGCTACAATATATATTTTTTTTCCCAGCTTATTACAATATCCTAGTATTTTTATTATAGCTACAGCATTTTAAATATATATAGATACATGTCACAAACACCTTCAATAATTTCTTCAAAGATAAGACATGCATATATTCGATTTGTTGAACCTTAAATGTATAGATTTGATTATAAAAATACCGGCATGCGCAAATACAAATAGATCGCTATTCAAAGAAAAAAGTCTTAAAAGGAATCTATTGACGAAGTGTTAAAAAAATCACGCCAGAAAAAAAAATAGGAAGATTTAACGCTAAATAGACTAAGGTTTCCACACCAGATGCTTTGATGTTGACAATAAGAATTATTATTTTTAAGATAGCAACATTTATACACCATTTACGTAATAAATGGCAATAAAATCAAGAAAATGGTCTTAAAATCAAAAAATGGTCTTGAAATCAACCATCCGGTGACAAAAGTAGGATAAAGTTTGTTGGGCTCAAAACAAGAATAATGGTATTGATTTAAGACCACTTTAAATAAGTCGAAAATTCTATTTTTAAGACCAATAATTCTTATTTTAGAATTATAAAACATACATGTTTGCAGTAAACAAAGCACGCACACAAACTTGGACTGGACAGCACGGGTGTAAGCACAAGATCATTGTATATCCAAATACCCTGGGAACACTGCATCAATTACACAGGTGTACAATTTCCGGGGTCATGTCAGTTGTTGGAAAGCAAAGTAATTTGCTGCGTAGGTTCCGAATCCGGGGTCAGAATTGGCCATTCACGTCAGGATTTTGAGATAATGCTAATGACGTCGAAGGGATATATTTCGTAACTTCGAACAGCCATAACTTTTCGAAACAAATATCGTAATTGATCTCATGAACTCTTAAATTAAAGGGTACTAAATTATGTATTTGGAGAGACAGACCACAAAAATTATTTTACACCCTGTACATAACCCCAAAAGTAGGAAAAAATGACGTTTTTCGGGTGCATAACCTCAAATATCTCAAAATCCTGACGTGATGGGCCAATTCTGTATGTATGTAGTTCGTATGTATGTAGTTTATATATTCTATTGACAGATGGAATTGAACAGCTTCTAGACTTGGAGTTATAGGGGCAACCTGAATTTTTTTCGACTTCAGCCATTTTTTCGGCATTTCTCCTAAGATTTTGTTGAATCTTATGCCTAATTAATAATTCGAAATTTTTATAGCGTTAATTATTTATGCGAGCTTTATGGCGTAAACTCAAAAAATCGTTAGCAAACGACAGATTAAGAGCAATGGTTAAAAAAAAAACAATTAAACTAACTGTGAAATATATACATTTAATGCACTTATAATTCACAACTAGTTTTAACATAAATAAAAAAAATAAAAATATTTACCTAAAAAATCTCATTCAGTTTTTGCTCAATTTGAACTGAACTGCATCAAATAAGAACTGTTTGCTGAAATATGTCACTTTGTTTATAGCTAAAAAATTGCTTAAAATTCATTTAACAAAAATTAAGTTAAGTACTTAAACTAGAAGTATTCAACTGTAAAATGACATTAATATTTTTTCGATATTTTAAACAGTTCTGAAGTAATTTAAACTTACAAACTTACTTTGTTCTTTTTTAAATTACGAGTCGTTATAATACTGCTAGATGAACTCCTTAGTGCTTAACAAATTTAATTTATAATTTTGATTTAGTTAAATTGCTTCAGTAAACGACTCATCATTCATGGATATATTTTTTAATAGCTAGAATCTAAATAGCAGCGTATTTATGTATCTTTCCAATTCTTGCTCTTTTCTGTTTTGCCTACTTTCTCGCTACAAATGGAAAACTCCGCAATAAGCGCGCAGATACAAAGTGCCACCGCCAACCTGTTAACTCATATAATTGCTTTGCGGAAGCGCAAAAGGCGGCACGGCGTACCACAATGAAACAAGCAGAAACAACGAAAACAACAACAGTAAAAAGTATCTACAAATCTGCTTTTTGTATTGGCGCTAATTTGCGCGCTCTCTATCTCTCTATCTATTTCATTTCTCTTATTTTCCACTACGACTAACTGCGCTTTTGTAGATTTTATATGCTGGCAATGCTGTGTGTGATAAGGACCGAGTGAGAGAGAGCAAGTCTACAAAGGCAGGCGTGAGTCTACAAACTGTACGGCGCGCAACAGTTTTTATACTTAGTAGTTGAGATAGTCAGATACTCTTCGAATGTTGTGCTGATTGTTGCAGCTGTAGCTGGGGTGTGTCGTATTTTGCTCTCTTATACATACGTTGGTACATTGGTTCGTTCTCTGTTTTGCTTGCCCCTCAACAAGTGGGCCAGCGCAATGTTTGTGCTTTGGTCAGAAGTATTTCACAAAATTTACGCTCTCTCTTATACGACAACGAGTAGTGTGGCTTCTAGAATGAAGTAATATATCTTCTGAATGTTGCTTCAATTGAATATGATTTACATGGAAATAAGTATGGACGCATGTGTTGACTTGTGTTCTTCAAATTTGTAAAATTTTTGAAATGTGGTTACGTGAAATTTTAATTTAAAAAAAGATCCTTTCTATAATTTTTTGGGGGAAAACTAGGTTTTAATTTAATTGTCCACTGAGACCAAATAAACTCTTAAGATTTTTGAAGTTTTTTTTAGGCAGCAAAAGTTTGTTAACAGTTCTGGATAAGATTTTCAAGCGTTATCGCCATATTGCTTAAAAGATACAATAAAAAAAATGTTCGAAATGAAAGATTAACATAAACTTCACCAACCTCGGGCTACCTCGAGAAGTAACAACAGATGTACAAATCTCTCTACAGACGCTATATAGCAAAGTGGAGGAGGTCGGACTGGATCAAAGGTGGAGATAGGTGGCAGAAGAACTCAAGCTTGAAAATATCAAAGGTAATGTGCAAAGAAAGACACAAAGAACCCTCGCACTAACTACTGGAGCTTCAGAGGAGAGACTGCAGGTTGAAGATAATCATCTGCAGCTGTACAGGAATTGCATAACCAAGATTTACATATCTTGCCATCCTCGCGCTTTCGTCACTGAAAGAGGTGAACAGAAAGACCACCAACAGGCTATTGGCATTCGTCAAACAAGGAAAACTAAGCTCTTGAACGACATCCATCGTGGACTAATATCGGCCTTACTAAGCTAACCTAATTCCATTTTTATGGCCAGATAAAATTGTTAAGTCTCTGTAACAATAAAAAAAATAGCGCTTTTAAGTCTAAAAATTCTTAGTACTGGTAAGACCAGAATTGCACAATCCTTACAGTGTTTATTGCTTACAATATGGAAAGATTGGTAATCTTAATTTGTAATTAAGTCTTCTTAATTTCGGTTTAGGGTCTCTAGTTCGTTGTACATTGTGAATAGTAGTAGCTGCTTCTAAGAATCAAGTAAGCAGACTTCTACATTGAACTGATTCAAGTGAACTAAGCTAACTAAATGTTCTAGATTCAAGAATAACTTTCCTTGTAAAAGTTGTATGTTTTATTAGATATTTTCAGAAACTTTTTAAACCATCCTTGCACTCTTCTACATTGCATTTCTTTTAACATCATTATGATGTCATGCTAACAACAAACACTCTCATGCGCTCGGTACGCTCTTTCTCCACAACTCTCATTCATCGTTCGTATTTTGGATATAACGCTTCGTTTTGCTTGCTACGTTCTTATCTCAATATACGAATCTACATATGTGCAATACGAATGCGTTCGGCTAATAACGTCGTCGTTTGTCGTCTTCTCTTTCGCTTAGTAGCTTTTTAGACAACGATGGCGATTTCAGTTCCATCGGGAACTTTGAACATTGTAGTTCGTTCGTTCGTCTGTTCGTAGTCGTCAATCCAAACGTTACTTCCGTTTGCTCGTGAAAGCGTTTTTTAAAAAATAAACCGGAGAAAGCTTTGAAAATTTAATACAAGAATATTCACGCACGTTCAACGTTTATTTTTGAAATTATTTGTTTTTGTGCAAATTATTACTGACCAAAAAAAAAAAATATCAATATTTTTGTGCAATAAAGTCGAATTTGGAAACAAAATTTAAAAAGGAAAAAAAAAATTAATTCCTCTAATTAGTGCCTAATTAAATAATAAAAGAAGAAATATTTAAACGAAAAGTGATTTAAAACAAAAAAAAAAAATATCTTTCATTTGAAATTCATTTCCGTTTCCGGTTTATTATTGTGATTAACTGTAACTGCAATTTACCGTTACAAACAGTTATGTTGAAACTAACGGTTAATGCTGCATAAAATACCTACATATATAATACACAGAGTGTAGGCGTAGCTAGCGGCTTCAACCAGAGAACGTGTCATTTAATTGTTTTTAAGGATTTCTTTAATTAAATTACAAAGAAACGAGTGAAAAAACAAAAACAATTCACAGTAAAAATCATACAATTGAATTGTTGTTATTGTGTTATATATACATATATTATAACGTGCAACGTGCTCTGATTTAACATCGTAGATACTTTGGGAACACAGAGATACATGCCTCCGTTTCTCGTTGTCTGACTGTCGTCTCATGGTGTACGTTACTCTTTCATGTCTATGCGGATTAAAAGGGCTTTGCCCATAGATTATAACACGTAATATCCAGACAAAAATCCACATATACAAATATATATATATATATATATATATATATATATATATACTTATAGTGAAAAAGAATAAGCGCCACAGCAGCAGCAACAGCAGCATCCTCTCTAGGTGCCGCCAGGTTATTTTTCGCATACGCCGGTTCTTGTTAAACTGCAGCCTTATAGAGCGAACCAAACAGACAAACCTGTGTGTCTGTCTGTGCCTGCGGCTTAAATTTAATTGAAACGCGTGCCCCGGATAAAAGTGCCGCCGTGTCGCGTTGTGTTGCATGATTTAAAGGGTTAAGTGAACCAGTAATTACAAGCGAACCAAATAAAAGTTCAAAAAAATTAAATCAAATTATCGCCAATGAGAAAAATTAAAATAATGCCAAATTAGCGCAAAATATTTATGAAATATAACAAATTCTTAACGCAAACACTTGTGTTTATAGCATATTAAATTGCTGATAAAATAAATCACAAATTGCAATATTATTGTATATTTTGTTTTGTTGTTATTATTATTATTATTATTATTATTACTATCGCGCTGTTACAGGAAGTTAGTCACACTTGTAACGGCGGAAACACACAGTAAAAGATACGCAAAATTCTACAAAATACAATCTACAAAACAAAAACCAAAAAACAAAAAATTAAAAATATACATTACGCTTGAGCCTAAGCAAGCATTATAACAGCAAATAATAATAACAGCCACAATATGGTGGTTTTAGAAACTGCCAGCGCACTGCTGGGCGGTCCATACGCCCAGGGTGCACCCGCATTAAAAATGGTACAAAAACGTTATATTGGATTACATCAATGGCTGGGACCAATGCGCAAAGAACTCAAGGAGCATATTGTAAGTTTTAAATGTTGATAAGAAAAAAAAAACAAAAACAAAAAAACACCATTTAATTGCGTTGTAATTTTTTTCTGATAAGCAAATTAGTTTTTTTTTGTTTTTTCTGTTCAAGAACTTTGTTGACAATATACATAATCAGCCAAACGTTACATTATGTGGTGTTCTGCGACAATTTTTCTAACTTCAGTTTCATGCTTAGACATTTTCGAAAAGGAAGCGTTTTCGCCGAACACTTCTGCTTGAGTTAGCTGCTGAAACTATGTATGTTCAGAAGATTTTGCTGAGTGATTACTGTATTCTGCAGACTATTTTCAACGTCTGCTATATATTTTACTTGCTTTTGCTGAAAATGTAGCTGTTTTAAGTCAAACGTTCGTAATCGGCGTTGATTTTATTAAGAATAAAAAAGAATTGTAAACAGAAATCTGTAATCTGTAATCAGTCTGCTAAAGGCGCCCAATTTACTGAAGTGCAGATACTTTTGAATACCTTTTAAAATCACAAACATTTCTTTGGGTTTACAGCTCTAAACGTGCTTCACTGTTTTTCAGTAGCACTTGCACACTTTTGTAGGGAATCTGCAACAACAATGTGCTTATTTGAAAAATGTTTGATGCGAAACATCTTTATTTTCGCACCAGCGCAAGCCTTATGTTTGATAGGTCTAATATTTTGTTAAGAGTTTGTTTGTTCGTTTGTTTCCTTGTTGGTTGTTGTTCTTTTTTTAGCACTTGCTCTGTGTTCTACTACTTCTATGTTCTCTCTTTACCAATTGTGTGCGCGCAAAGTAGAAAAAAGAGTGTTAAAGTGTGAATTCTTGTACCTAAGCATGTGCGTGTGTTTTCACGCATTGTATATACAGTAAACGATTTCAATATTCATTGATTTGGAGCAGCAAAATATCTTAAGTACGTTTTATCATTTATCAAAATTAGTTCAATAGTTGAGCCGTAAAAGGCAGATATTAAATAGAAGTATAGAATTCATATAGTTATTTTTATTGTTAAACGATTTTCTTGTAAAGCTGAACAGATATCTACCATTAACTTACATCCGTGTAGATACATACAATATATTGGGGGGGGGGGGACTGACCACTCCTTCAATTCTACCATTTAATTCTACCTTACTCCAAGTACTAGTTTGGTTTTTTATGCAGCTAATTCTGCACTATAATTATTTACGCTAGAGCTGTTTTTTATTTTGGATTGTTATACTCGTATTGAAATGCGAATCATTGATTATTTTTGTTGTAATTATATTTGTTACTATTGAAGTTGTTGTTGTCTTTGGCATTCAATGATTGATTGACAATTTGATTGATTATACGTATCAACAATTTGTGCTTTTTTTGTTTTGTTTTTTTTTTTATTTTTTTAGGTATTATTGTTGTAACTCGCTTGTCATTTTGTTGTAATTGTATCTAATAACTTTTTTTATATCGTTGAATTTCTTTAGCGAGATTTCATTT
Source organism: Leucophenga montana (assembly GCA_035044765.1). NCBI lineage: Eukaryota > Metazoa > Arthropoda > Insecta > Diptera > Drosophilidae > Leucophenga > Leucophenga montana. The sequence continues at coordinate 737,677 of JAWNNQ010001285.1, read as the reverse complement.
TCATTTTGTAAATGTCATTCAAATGAATTCGAATTTGAATTGAAAAAATGAAAGCAGAGCAAAATATGTTAGATACAAATTAAAATGAAATTAAAAAAGACGGCCGAGTTACATGGTAGTAGGTAGTTCCTTTGATATTATGAGTTGTGTCGTATCTATATTAAATTATTAAGTATAGTTTTTAATATGACTTCATCTTGTAGATACATGCATCTACTAATGAGTGTTCATTAGTCACAGACGTTGTGCAGAAATGCAACGCTCCATCTTCATCTGGGTATCTTCTGTACATTGACGTTGCCGCTAATTAATGGCTTGATCTTTGAACTATGAGATGTATACACCTTAAAACTGAAGATTACCCGCAACTCTATGTAACAATTATTTTTCCTGTTTTTATTTTTAACTTTTTTTTTTGTTCCGCTCACGTAATGTTTTCCAATTGAGTGATTTATGCGCTTGTAGACAGTAAAGTAGAAGCAGGAAATAGAATTTCAAACTTCATACATGCAATATCCCAAGAGGCAAAAGATAAAACCTGACCATAGCCAACACAACTCGATTAAGTTTAGTGAACAAAAAAACAAAAAAGGTTAAGATTGGTTTGCATTTAGCTGGATACGCTCATCGCTGCCAGTGATAAATGATTATCATTTGTTAAGTGTGCAATTCGTGCATGAAACGCCCTCAAGCGCATTCAAGAGAAAAACGCGCGCGCGCTCGAAAAAACTGCAATTAAAATTAATACAGTAGCGTATCATGGCTTACAATGCATGTAGATACACTATGTTCTTTCAAGCGCTATACTAAATATAAGTGTTATTTTTATATAGAAAGATACATTTGAGTGCCATCTTTGCGCGAGTTTATCCACATCTTTCGCCTGTACGTACAGCTGTCACTCGTTAACTGACTGTGTGCACTTTGGCATGACTTGGCACTTGTTACTTGTCTCATATACTACAGAAAGTGTATCTATTGTATTACTTGCACCTATAGCTGCCTCTACTACTACTTGCTGCTTCGTCGACTACTTACTTTGACATCAATGCTTCGTTGCGCACGTGTAAGTACACAAGTGCGGTATGAGCCATGACATTTACCTAAATGTTGTTGTTATTGTGCACTTTGATTCGTTTTTTTTTTTTTTTAATGAATTCTCTACTGCTACATTTAAATGTTTGGTTTGGATTGTCTCTATAAGTTGTCAGAAGTAACAGTGGTTGAAGAATGTAAACTTAAATGTCATTGCAAGTGGTCAATAGCCACCCTCTGCCTTACCATTCACTAGCTCCTTCACTAGTACTGACTGACTAGTTACTTCACTAGTGCTAATGATTTCGCTAGTACTAACTAACTAGCATAAAAAATCCAAAAAGAAGTATTTAATTTTGTTGTGGAAGACACTCTACTGGAAGAAACTGGTCTACGAACCACGACCAATGGCTCTGAGTTCAGTTTCACATCATCTCTTAGCTACTTCAGCTGGCAGTTACCCAACGCATCGATTTGTTAAACTTCAAGCATTTAGTTTTTCTTGACTGTCCAAAGACAAAAACTAATTTCTTAAAATAACATCATCAGATGTGGACCAAAAAAATAACCTATTAAAATATGAATATGTGAATGTGCTCTATACTGCATAAAATTTGAAGCGTAAATCAAAATTTTTGCAGTGTTCAAATTTGTGATAACAAATTGACAATTTTCCTTTTAGAATTTAGCAGCCACTAATTTGAATTTTTATTTCTCACAAGCAGAGTGAATCATACATCGACTAGCCTACGTTCAGCTCGTGGCTGTGTAAGCAATAGACTATGGTGCGGCACGCTCTCGTACTGTTACCAGATTTAACAGTACGAGAGCGTGCCGCACCATAGTTATATTCTAAATTTGGTGGTTAATGTTTCTTTCGCATAATTCTTGCCATCTTGAATGCGGCCAAAATGGTAAAAGGAACATTCACATTAAAATGAATGTGAATAAAAGAGCGCATTCATCTAATGATTGTGAATTGAATGAATGATTTTGATAAACTTACATTCATATTGATTTCGCAATGGTCTGCGAATTATACATATATGACTGAATAAATGAATGTTTCGAATGTCGATGCATTCATAGAAAAATTAATAAAAATTTCATTCATTCAAAGTGAATGCTAGTGAATTGAAATTCATTCTGTACTGAATGAAATGAATGTTCACATTTTAGAATATATTGCATTCATGAATCGAATGTGAATGAATGAAGATACATTAATCTGCTGGAATGAATCCATTCTATGGATTCTATTTTCTAAACTTTTTTAGTTTAATACTAGTAATCTTTAAGTTATTTAAAATACTTAGCTTACTAGTATGAAGTTTTGTGCTTTTAAAACTTCTGCTTCCCCCTTCTACTACTACTACAACTTTACCACTATACACTCAAAACTGCGCCAACTGCACTCTTCTTTTTAATAAGATATTACTTATTTATGCACGCGTGCCTGTCTTAAAAACCACAAACACTGCCAACGCCGCAACTCTCATTCCAAATCTCTTATATATATTTTTGCTAGAACGCTACTTCATTGATGCTACTACTAACGCATTTAAATTAACTTTTGCATCTTAGTAGGTAGCGCTTACAGCTGCTTATCCTACTACTTCAAAAACCTGGCTAAACGCGGCTTGGCTAACTAGCTTTTGCTGGCTGCTTGTCTTAAGCTTTGAGCTCAGTTTTGTATCTTTTTTTTTTTGTTTTCGCTATTCAACGTCTTCATCATTGCGCTGCCTGCCACACGATGTTGTACTTCAACTTGCAACAAACTCATAACACTTCTTGCGTTGCTATTGACATTTGGTGCTGCTTGCATAGACTTCAAGTACAGTGAGTGGCATTTACATTTCATTTGGAGCATCTCTGCTGCTTCTGTAGTATAATATTTGATGTAGTTATTTTTCTTTCCGCTTGCAGAACGCCACTTGTGTGCAGCGTTTTGAATTTTTAATATGCATTAGTTGGCCTTTTCTGTTGCTGCTTTTCATTCGCAAGACTTTCGAGTTACTAACTTGTAAAGGGTGTTTTTTTAAGTGGTTCCATTTTCCGACACGGAATAAACTGTCACAGCTGGAAACGCTAGTGTCATTTGTGCTCAGTTTGAAAGGCTGACAGACGCACAGAAATCAGAAGGTTTCCGCGCCTATCTGACCAAGGGAAACTGTGTTTCATCTACTGCTTGGTCGCTGATGAGCTGCACCGAATACATATTTTATCCACGCTTATACGCTGGACTACCCTCAAATCAATATAATTCGAAATTCAAAAAGTCACTGGCTTTCTTTCGTATGTAATCTCAGTATTTTAAATTAATTCGAAGTTCTACACCTCTGAAAAAGCAACCTATAGCTAAAATATGCAACCGAAACTCTGCTGCTTCATGGGTGGTAGTCGTCAGCTACTTTTCCTACACTTGATATAAATGTCATTATTAAAATACAAAAAAAATCTTCTACTTTTTCAATAAGTTTGTGTCATTCGTAGTCCGTCTACTACTGTTTATACTCGCAGGCACAACTTGAAGTCTGCTTGGGCTCAAACTTATGTCTCATCTTTTGCAGCAGCAAGTGATGTCCTCGAAGTCATCGTCGTCGTCTCCGATGTTGTTGTTCATTTAAATGATGTACAAATTGTCTCATTGCGCTTGAGGCGGCGCGCTCAAGAGTTGCCTCAGACAGACAGTCACACAGTCGTCAGTAACATAGCTAGCCCAGTGCTGCATTCCATTTCTGATCTACTTCAACCAAAACCACTTGTATACGCTTGTGCGCTTCCTGTATACGCTTTGGTGGTGGCCACTAACTTCAAGTTTTTGCAAAAGGAAAAAAAAAAAATTTCAATGCTTTGCAAAACTTTTTAGACTTGTTGCCGCTTTAAACTTTCAAGTGCTTGGTTGCAACTTGCTGTGGTGTGTGCGTATTGTATCTATGAATTTCATTGCAATTGAAATACACTCAGAGTAGTCGGTCGTCTGTCTTTCGATGTGATTGTTGCTACTAAATCATGCGAATGAACCAAAAGTCAGTCAGTCTAACACTCTGTTTCTGTAATTTGTTGTAATTTCATTGTCTGCTCGGCCATAACCCTTGCCTCAATTAATACCCGCTATTGTAGTAAAAACTTTCTTTGGAAAATTTTTGATGAGTAGTCATCACTGAAGTTGTAAAAAATATAGCTGCAAGTAAATTATAGTTTAATGTGTGGCTTATTGTTGCGATTACTTGAGTGGGAACAGGGCCGCAGTCAATTTATTGCGGGTGTCAGGGCCTGTGTATAGTGTGGCAATTGAAATTCAAAATTGCATGCCAACAGAACTTTATAAAATGTTTTAAGTTGTTAAAAATCAGCCCAAAATCACAACAGATTTGTCGACAATATCCTAAAGATTTTTTGTCAGTCAGCTGTTTTTGTTTACGGAGACTGTCAAAGTCAATTCGTTCAATATAAATAGTGCTGAAACATTTTAAAGTAAAAGACTTTTCATAAAAAACCCAACAAAACAATATTATCATCACCGCGACTGCGACTGTCTCGTAGGAGCTCGACTCTTTTGGCCATATTGTGAACGGAATGATCCGCTAACCGTAGTAACCCGATTAAAGGCTGAAATCATTTTTGGATCATGCTCGTAAACGTTATACTTCGTTTAGCTCCAAATACCTGGTTTCGTACAATTTTTACACAATATTGCGCACAGTTGTTTTACTGATAGTATGCTAATATAATGGCTGTTTGATTTGAAATTTAGTGTGAGTAGTGTTAAAGTTTAGGTTTTTTTTTTCTCGATTTGTCCTAAATATATCAATCTTTCATGCTTGTTTACTCGGTCTGTACAATTTAGTTTAGAGCGGTGTTGCCTTCAATTTTACAACGTTGGTTGTCTCGTCTGCTGGGTAGAGCCTGTATATATATTTTCTATACATTTTTTATTGTAAAATATCTAGATATAAAATATGAAAGGCAGACAGACGAACAGAAATTAGAAGAAACCACTGTTTCATCTACAGCTGGGTTGCTGTGTATTGCTTAAATGTTTTGTTATAACTTATAGAAACAAAAGCATTTTATGTTAAAAAGTTGATTTATATAAACCAGTCAACACTTTTACGTTTTTCAAAACACTTAGAGCCTTTCACTATAATATACTATCTACCTTCTTTGTGCATATGCACAATGCTCTTAAACACTGCGAATGAATGGCAATATTGCACGTGCAAAGTAGCATTGCCAGTCGAGCGATGGCGCAATGCCATGTTTATACAAGTATAACTTTATTACATTATACAAATCTTTTCTTCAACCGACTACGCTACTGTATCTCCCTATATGCAATTATGCAAAAATGCTTGTCTAGTACTACGCATTTGTATCTGGCTTCTCTTTAATTTACCTGCATATAATTTTCATATTTTTCCAACAATATCTTTTGCTTTATATGCTATGATTTAATTTATTTGCTGCGTTTTACTAAAGTCTATTATAAATAAATGCTTGTCTGAATACCCTTGTAGCTACTACGTGCCTTCCTCATTATTTGATGAACGCTTATCTGAACTGAACCCCACTCGAATGCAGTTGCAGTTTCTTTTTGAGTTGCATTGAAAATTGCAATTTCCAAACATAATTTCAATTATATGAATAGCAGCTTTATGAACATTTCATGCATTTTAGATACATATTAATGCAGCGCGATATTCACCTGTATTGTTATTTATATGTCTATGATTTACCCTGCATAATGCTTATTATGCATTTTCTTATTGCATACAACAGGTAACTATTTATATCGTATATATATATATATATATATATATATATATATATATATATAAGCGTACGTTATGAGTTTGCAGTTGTGTTGCCATATGTTACCATATTCTTCAACTTGAGCAACTTTATGTGTGGTTACTTCTGCATGAGTGCATTTTCTTCTTCTATTTTGCAGCTGTGTTACTAATTTCTTTTGTAGTTCTGCATGATTCTGATTTGAAACTAAGTTGTTACATTCGGAATAAACAAAAAAAAAAAAAAAAAAATGCAGATTGCTAATTTAGTTTTCATATATGTATCTACATTTATATTGGCTTTGTTCTCTGGTTTTATTTTTGTTGAATATCGAGTTGACACACATTTTTAACTCGTCATTTCATAATTATAAGCTTTTGTTTAAAAATCTTTAAATCTTGCAAAATAACAAAAAATTTCGTATGGATTTCTTGTTATTTTATGCGTTTATCTCACACACACACACACACGCAGCACTTTGCATTAACCAGCAAAAAATACATGACCAATTTCCATGTTCTTCATCGTTTTGCGTAAATCGAAGAAAAGGTTTCTTATGGTACACGGTTTTCGTATGCGTTGGTGTGTGCTCTTTCATTTGAAACTTTTGGCCAACACTGCTTTAAATTATGCGTTGTACTTTAAGTAATACTATAGTATTTTCCTGTACAATAGATATAGCTTTATATTTTCATATAGATTTTCATTCCAACTATATAATTGCCTTTTTCGTTGCTAATTTTCCTTGACATTTTGCTCAACTCGCTCGCTCTCTCTCTCTCTCTCTCTCTCTCTCTCTCTCTCTCTATTCTCGTCAAGCGTATTTCATACCGCCTGCTGGCTGTTTGCTGCCATTTTCCGGCAGTTTTTCACGCTGCTTTGTATTATTTATCGATCAGAATTCAATTTGTGTGCCGTGCCGCCTTTTTTGTCTCTTTTACGCCAGTAAAAGTGTTAAGCGTGGCAAATGTTGTGAGACATCGGAGACACATCACACAGCCTCAGCAGGAGTTCTGGAGCAGCAGGAAAAAAAGTTTAATTGAAAAAGTTTGCATTATATTTTATACGATTTTTTTTTTTATATTTTTGCCTTAATTTTTTGCGCTGTATGAAAATGCTTTTTATCTGCTTCAGCTTGTTCTCTCTCTCCGAGTTGACTACGAGTTACTTGTGACCTCTAGCGGTTTTTAATTAACCTAATTTGCTTTCAAAGAATCGCGTACGACCGACCGACCGACCGACGAGTGTTCTGGAAAAATAAAAGAAAAACTGCTCTAAACTGGTTGCTTTGTTTTAAATTTTATACGCTACAAGTCATTTTTTCTTTGAGAGTAATTTTAATTGAGTTATTTACTTCTTGATGAGTCGCATTTAAAGTTGTTCTTTCGAGTAACCTGACATTTAAGACTTTAAAGTTTATTTTTGTCCAACATCGAGAGAAGTATTTAAAAGTCAAGTTCAGTCAGTACAATTGCCTTGCGGTTAGTCGTTCTGATTTACAGCATTTGCTTGGCAGTTATTTGCTTAAATCACCCGCTTTTCTTCTTGAAGCTAAGTGCCATGACCAAGAGTGAACATGACAGCCATCAAAACATATTTGACTAAGTTCTGTACTCAAAAAGTGCAAAGAAAAATCCTTAGCTTTCAATTGCTTCAAGAAGTAAGAAGTACGAAGAAGAAGGAGCTGCTGTTGTTGTGGCACTTGCGTGTCATCATGAGTGTCCTTTTTGGCATACTTGTCACTGGATTTTTTTCTTTATTTTTTTCTTTTATTTCTTCAGAAGATAACCTTCTCTCTCTGTTGGATTGGCTAATGTTAAAGTCACTTTGCAAGTTGATTTTATATGTAATAGTTTGAGTGTTGGAAGTTTTCCTTCTCTTCTCTCTCTTTTTTTTTGTGCGTGCTATCAATAGTTTAGTAGATACTTTCTGCACTTAAAGTTTTGTTATTTGTAAAGTCCTGAAAAGTTTTCTAAATTTTATTTTGGAATTTTTGATGAAGTTTTTAAAGTTTGTGGTTTGTGTTACAATCAAATGGGAAAGTGAATTCTATTTGAAACTTGTCTCAAAGTTTAAATATTAAATGGATATACATATTCGAGTTTAATGTCGTTCTTAATCAACGTTTAAACCATGTAGTATTATGAATAGGAATGTGCTGATACAAGTATGCAGTTGATAGCTATCGATACTTGTATGCAATATGTGAGTACTTTTTACATCGATGCTTAGCCCCACAAATATCGATTATATCGATGCTCTACATAAAACTAAAAATTATATTCTTTTGATCGCGTAAAATATTTTTGAAAAGTGTAAAATTTAGTTATGTGTGCAAATATTGATGCCTGAAGGTATCAGCACATCCCTAATTAAGGATGATCGATTTAAAAGTCGATTATTTGGATTCCCTCTAATTTATTCATAATCAATATATTACAAATGATCTATAATTTCTCTCGATTGTTTTAAATAATCGACAAACCCAAATTCGAATGCAGCCATAATGCATTTGTGAGTTTTTATCTAGATAAAGCTAAATAAATAAGTGCAAATATTCGATTTTTCTGGTCTCTCTCCTTCTTTTTCTTACCTATTCGGAAATATTTGTACATTATCATTAATTGTAATGAAATAATTTTCTCTACTTTCTACATAATAGAGAGTAATTACGAATAATCGATAATGTATCTCGATTATGAATAATCGATTATTTGCAATAAGCGACCAACTCAAATTAGAATGCAACCGCAATGCATTTAAGGGGTTTTGTTTAGTTAAAGATTGCGTAAATTGGCTGTATATTTTAAAGAACCAATCAATATGCAGCTTTTTGGCTTTCCGATCAAAAGCCCTTATCAAATTAGAGCACTTTGACCAATCAAAATGCAGCAAATGAGCTTTTTGTATTTTTTTTTTCAAAATTAATTTTCTCTTAACTCTTGAAGCAACGCTGAAAATGCTTTAATATACTAACTTATATAGCAACGCTATTATTTTCACATGTCAACAAGGTTTCTGTACACATGTCACAACATCAGACAATATATATAGGTATCACTGAGCTATAATTTCACGCTGTTGCAACTCTGTTCAACGCCCTTCGTACACATACACAAATAGCCTGAACAGCTACTAAATGTGGTCATTAACACAAGTCAAACTGTGTTTGCTGTTAGAATCTATGAGTATCTGTAGCTGTCAACATATGTTACATCCTAGCAGAAATTGCTGCTTTTTTTCTCTCATTCAGCAAAAATTTGTCGCGTTTCACAATTGAATTGTCTTGCGGCGAAATTGCGTTTCGGAACTTCTCATTTTAAGCTGATTGCAATATAAAACTGGAAATTGCAACACGTGACCTCAGCACAATTGAACGAACTTCTGTGTAATTAAACGTAGCAAATTTTTAAGTATTTTTACTTTATTTTCGATGAACAACGTAAAATTCGGCAATGTTGACAGAAAATTAATTGGAAATCTTGTGCTATGTGTATGTGTGTGCGTGTACTGTGATTGGTTTCGTTTAGCACAAAAGATAGTTTTCTTAGTTACTATAGATACCTGCTGGTAGCGCTTTAATTTATAAATATCGCTTATATCAAATTCAATTCATGCATAACCTACTTAAATGTTTTTCTTTTTGATAGATACATATATATTATATGTATCTACAACTAGAGAACGAACACCCTGGCAGCACTTCAGTTGCTGTTCTATCTAGTATTTCTGGCAATGTGCACGTCTCGACTCTCATTCATTTCATTTTTATACTTTAACAATTGTTTGACACATAAAGCTGTGCATATTTTCACGCCTTACCCTGCAAATTTGCTCGAAGCTTTTGTATTATTTGTCTGACTATACCTTGGACTATGCATGTATGTAGTTCTATTTGAGTGCACTTGTATATGCCCAAAACGTATAAAAAGTTAGCAAAATAGCGAAATAGTTGCCGCCAGTTTATTGAACTGCTACAATAGTTTCCCACTACTATGCGGCATCGAGAGTCATCCACCTTCCCGCTCGTTGTCGACAACGACGACGACGACGCCAACATATCAAAATATTTTGAATGAAATCGCGTATCTTTCTTTTTTTTTCATACATACAGATACACAGACTTGTTGTAGAAGAGATACTTACAGCTATAAACGGCGGGTGAAAAAAAGTGTATATTTTTGATGTGTGCATACTTGATGCCGGCAAATTTAAAGTTTTTTTTTTTTTTTTTTTTTTTTGTTTGCCCATTTACCTCACATAGTAGTATACGATAGGCTGACTCCTTTAACAAAAAACCCTTCCACATCATATTCAACTGCAACCATGTGCCAGCAAGAGATAGCAGCAGCATCGAGTCAGTTTTTCTCAGGCAGTTTTTCTGTAAAATCGATAATTTTCTGCTCAAATGTGCGGAAAATTTCGTTGATGTTTATAAAATTGTTGTAGAAGTAGTGGAGGTGGAGGAGGTGTGTGCTCTTGTATATAAAATACATAGCTATGTAGTGTTCTATTGAGGCGAAGTGAGTGCTGAAGTAGCGTAGGGTTCGATACAATGTCTGTGCAAAAATTCACATTTTTATTATTATTTAAATCATAGGTTTTTAACACAGATTACAAGTTACTTCACAGTATATTTGCTAGTGCTTTAAATCAGTTGTTATAGGCGCCATTTTAAAAGTTAATGCACCTTTGACACTAACATGCAGCATCGAGTCAAACAATTTTTTTTTTTTTTTTTGGAATTCGTAATTGCATAAAAATTATGCAATTAATTGAATTTGACAACTTAGCTTAATCAGCTTAATTTGTCAACTAGAAACAACTGTTCGAATGAATGGCAATGCTATATCAAAGCAAACATGTTGCCAGACTGCTACAAGAGTTTTACCATATATGTATATCCCTGTAGTTACAGAAAATTGAATTGCTCATGATTTACGTACCAATAAATTAAACTCTTATAAATTTGAGAGAAGTTTTCTGAAATACTTTTTCTAATTTAATTGTTTTTTATGTTTCACAGTTTAATACTTTTAATTTTCAATATCGCGTATTATTTTTAAATTAATACTAGTCACTAGCTGTACCCGTGCTATATTCGTCCACCTCAAGGTGACTAGGTTTCTGATGTTCCGATAGGGTCGACGGAGCTTTCTTCTGTCTACTACATATATTTACATAAGCGCTTTTACTTGTCAAATTGCGTTAATCAGACACACTCTCACTGCTATCCGACTACTATAGCATACTTCGCTCGTAATGGCTGAACTTCTTCAAGTCTTCTCACGCATACGAGACGAACGTTTGTCAGTCTGATGCATGTTCTCCGCTCGTAATAATCAAAAACTCAAAAATAACTCTGAAAGGAGAAGAGTCACGTCGATATGTCAATGAAAACTGTACAAACTATGACTCATAGATCAGGTAAGGTTAACAGCAGTTCCTGTGTTCTCATCCGTCTTCGATCCGTCGATTGTAAGCTCGTACCGGTTCCTGAGGGTTCCTTGCTGCCAGTCTTCCCTTTCCGAAAAGCATATTTTAAAATTGTCATTCCATTTGAGCTCTGGAATACAGTGTTCGGCCTCCTGGAACTCAGCCGGGTTCACTACTTAGTGTAGAATGGTGCTATTTCCACCAGCACATGGCTTAAGAAGAGTGTAGCTGCGCTGCTGGCTACCGTGTGGTTTAGAATGATGACTACAGATTCAACATAACGTCTAAATCCGCTTGGGTGGATTGCAAGGAGCCAGTTATTCCTAGACGGGCCGCTTTTTGCACTTTGTGAAGGTTGAGTAGGTGACCAGACCAAGGCTCCATATGTTAGTACAAAGCTGATGACTGCTGTGAAGAAAAGTTTTGAATACAGAATTGCACCAATATATTTAGCTTCTTTAGATAGTTTCAGCTGTGTTCCATCCAGCGACGGTACTCTAAAGCTCGGAATCTCTCTATACTATGCGCAATAAGTTGATGTGAAGCACATTTTTGACGATTTATTCTTTTACACTTATGTCATTTCTTTTTAGTTTTTATGATGTCAGTTAAATCTTTAGCATGCCACTTGAAAGCACTTGAAAATCACTTCAATAATTTTTAAGACTTTTACAACACTATAATAAAGTTATTGGAAATTACTATATCAACAAACGCATTTTTGTACCACACACGAGTTCAAGTACTCATAAGAATGTATGTCGCTATTTTGTTTGGATTTAGCTTTTGAAAAGCCATTTTATTTTCAATATTTTTCTCACTTTTTTATTATACGAAATTGTGTTGAAATACGAAACCGGTTCTTTTTATGCACAAAAAAATGCGTATAAACATCTTTTCGGAATTGTATTTTTACAACCATTTTTTTATATATACTTCAGCAAGCAGAAGTGAGTCAATTTTAAGAGTTTCAGAATAAAACAAAATTCAAGTGTCGCCAATTGACTTACTGACTTGTAGCTGACGGCGTTGAAAAGAAGAAATAAAAAATGTTCAGAATTTTAACAACTTTGGTGAATACAATTCCAAATTAAATATAGACTCCAAAAGCTACGCACTCGAAACTGAAATTTAAGACTTTATTATAAACACTGAAGTGCTGTAGTTGTAGTATGTCGAATAATTCTTCAGATACATTTTCATGCAAGCCGCATAAGCGACTTGAGGCCAAAAATCATAATAATAATAATAATAATAAGTAGGGAAGCAAACACATTCATACATGTACTGAAAGAAATGTTCATACTGAAGCGTTGGCTCATCGTGCACATAAGTATATAAGTATCTGAAAAAGTAGAGAGAAAAAAAAACAGGTCATTGACATTGAATGTATCTGTGTGACTGTGAATTTATATGCGAGTGTGTGTTAACGTCAAACGAACCCACCAACAACAACAACAAAAAAATTTTATTTGAAACGCTACTTTGTCGTCTTTAAATCGAGTTGTTCAATTTTATATGTAAAAATGTATCCAAATACAAAGTAAGCTACGAATTCTTATACAAAAACTACAAAAGAAAAAGCTCGTTTAAAATATTCTAATATGTAGATTTTCTTTTTTTTTTCACTTTGTATCTGCTTATTAAAAATTTGTATTTCAACACATTGATTTCAATTTGCGTATTATTTGCAAAAAATTTGTTGTGTATATTTGAAAACCATATGCTCATTTTGAGATATTCTTTTCATATTGTAGATACTTTTAGGCACTGGCTGACTTGACTTGACTGACTGACATAACGTGTTGATGTCTTAATGTGTGTGCTAAGCGTTTTATGTTTTGATTTAGTTATATTTATGTGTTAATACTTGTCAACACTTAAAAGAAAAGGCAGAAATTTGTTGGAAATAGTGTTGAAAACTGAATTTCTATTTATGTGGTGAAATTGCGCAAATAATATGTTTAAATGACAAGTTAAATTGTTCAATGTGCTTTAAGTGTTGGTTGTGTGCTATTTTAATGAATATTGTTGACAGTTTAAATTAGATTAAATTTGGCTACATTTTACAAGAAGTTGCAAGACTTTCTGATTTTTGTTGTAAATGTTTTGCGGAACTGAAACTAACGAGTAAAGAATTTAAAAAAGTTCACACATAGTTTAAACAACACTAAATTAAGATTTTACAACACTGTATACTAGAATTATGTAGTAAAGTTAAACTTTCAATTTTCAAACCATCAAATGAATAAGACGAGCGTCTACTGTACTCACGCGTACTTCGTTTTTGAGGGAGGAGTTTCATTTTTGAGAACGATCCTTCTATTATGTATAGAGAAAATTTTCAAATTCACACAATTCGGTTTATTTCGGGCAGAGAGTGCAGTGAGAGAGAAACTTTTGTATAAACTCGTAACAATTTATAGCAATAGAACATGTACAAACAGCAAGTCATAAAAACATCGAAAGGATTCCTCTATTATATTATCGAAATTTGCATGGCTTGATACATCTCGGTTACATTTGGCGTATTGACCTTTGCAATGAACAAAAGCTGTTGTCATTGTATCCACAATTAGCTGTCAATTGATCTATGTTTCCTTCAACAGGTGTAGAGTCCACTGGCACTGAATAAAACTTTGCTCTTCTCATTTGATTCGAGATCTCTGGCAATACTTTTTTTGACAATGATTTCGATTAGTTCATTTGTAAATTGTAGAAATAACATTCAATAAATGGATCATACTTCGATATTCGAGTATTCCAAGCTAATTTCCATTATTTGATGAGTTGATGTTTTCATTGGAACCTTGTTCAGCTAGTCCACGTTAAGACAAGCATTCATATCATAAGCTCCAAAATGAAAGTGATATCATGGCCTTTCAAATCGTGCATAGCAAATAATTATTTCTTCTTATTTTCCTGCTACAATTGGAAGCACAGCAATATTTTCATCGTTCCAGGTGCGGACCCCTAGTCTTCCATAATTGCGACCCTGAAGATAGCATTCTAGGTACAACATTTTGACTAAAACACCCTGCAGCTGAAATGCATCGTCGAAGTAAGCTACGAATATTTGTTTGCGCGACTTAAAACTGCAAACTGAGGTATTGTAGTTCAAAAATATTTACATACATTTAATTTGGAGGTTTTACCTCACTCGGCATATGCACTAGATATTTTGCTTTCTGGCGACTATATGTTCCGGATGAAACGAATCAAAGATGAGCCAATATGGCATTCGCATTCTGCCAGATAGATGTTCCAAGATCTGTAGAATCGAATGACAGTTACCATATACTGTGTATTTATCTCTTTCTCGCACATACAAAGTATAACAGAACAGTTAGAATGAATGGCAATGCTGCGCGTACACTATACCATGTTTTCCAAGCCTGCGTAATAGTGTTGCCATGATTAAATTACATAATTCTATTTCTTTTGAATTAACTTAGCAAACATTTTGTTGTTGTTAACTTTTTAAACTTTTATGCATAATTTTGCATAATTTCTATGCATTTATGAAGACATCTAAATTTTACTTCGTCTCTATAAGCTTTTATATCTACTATTTCTATAACTCAGTCTGAATTTTTCTACCAATTCTTCTTCACAGCTATAAAGTTTTTGTTTTTATAACTTCGACAATGCTTTTAGTATTACTTTCTAAACGTTTCAGTGCACAAATTATACAAGTCCATTTGTTTAATTAGCAATAATCAAGCAGTAGCTTAGCCGCAGACAAATACAAAATTCGCTTAAAAGTTATTGTTTTAAATTGTTGTAAAAAATAAAAATAACCGAATAATGGGGAGAAGCGGTGGGCAACCCTTTTATATCTTTACAACACTGCCATTATATGCGGTGGCGTTAACTATTTGAAAACCAGACGAGTTGAGCGTAGAAGAACATTTCCTATTTCCGTAAAACTGTTTCCTGGCTACACGATAAAATACATTTTTATTTTCCTGCCCATTGACACGCGTTTACCCAAGGGTAATGGAGTTGGGGGCGCTTTAAAAAAGAAATTGCACTAGGGTTGCCAACTGCCATTAGAAAAACAGAGTGCGATAGTATACAAATGAAAAGGAATTCTCTCTGTGTATGCACGTTGGTAGTATATAAAAACAAAATGAAGAAGTTTATTATGCTGCTTTTTTCATTTTTAAATTGTCTGCACTTAAATTGAAATTAACGAGGCGTAAATTTGGTTGGTGGTATATTCTTTTAGCACTCAATGGGATGCGTTGTATTTTTTTGTTATTTTATATTTTTATAGAGAAGAAGTGAAAAATTGTAAAGAGGGTACAGACTTTAATTGGGTACTAAGCAGTGGATGCCTTTAAAAGAAAGTGAATTCGAGTTAGACTCGCTGCGATTTTGTGGGAGAAGTCAAAGCTGCCAGTGCAAATTATTGTGCTTGTAATGCTCTAAAGAAGGATAGTGACTGAGTGAGACATATAGAACTAAAGCAGGCGTACATATCAAAACCGCAGCTTGCATTAACATTTAAGAAACGCAAAGTTACTAGCATGAAAATGTGCAAAAAAAAAAGTAGCAGCAAACCACAAGAATTTATCATGGCATCTTTGCAGTTGGTTGCGGTACACAGATGCAGTTTCACGCATGCAGATACATAGATACGTAGATGCATTTTTTGCAGACATATTTCATGCTAACAAGCACAAATGTTGCTTGTGTGAAGCTGTAGTTGGAACTAAAACATACTGTCGAAGCATATGTTAAGGTATTATGGCTAAAAGCAAAAATATTGCATTCGACAGTGCAATTTGTTAGCAGTAGAAGGATATCGCAGAGTGCTGCATAGTCACATGTCTGCCTCAAGACTTACTAGCTGGTGCTGGTGCTGCTGCTGCAAGTCTAGAACTTGTCTCTTCGTCTGTCTGTCTGTCTGTCTGTCGCCTGTCTGCTTAAGTGCGCTGACAGTGCGAAAATGTTGAGGTGTGTGGGTATGTCGAAGTGTCAAGCGTGTCTTTTTAAAGTCAAACAAAAAAAAAAAAAAAGAAAAGCAAGCTGCAGTTCATTTAAGGAAAAAGTATCTGTTAGTATATGTGTATCTTAAGAATTTCGCTTTACACTAAAATGAAAGTCAATTTAAATTTATATTGTTTATTGTTGCAAATGAAAAACAAAATGCGGCATGAATTGTGTCAATTATGAGTGAAACTTTGAGCAATTGTCATACGTCGTATGAAAAGCTTGAAATAAAAGCATATATTTTATATAGATACAATATATATTAACTTTCACCCGATAGATAGCGTGGTACGCAAACATGAAAGCCGCAGCGACAAAGTGCATTATTGTCTGTCGTTGTCGGTATAGCTATTGTATCTACAATTTTTAACTGCTGCCATTATCTGACAGCAGGCAGTATGTCATTTTTTGATGCTAAAGCAAAATGTATTTACGTGCACTACTACTATTACTGTTGTCGCTATGTATGTATCTATGGTTTTCATTTCAAGCAATACTAGTTCTCTCAAACGTTTGTTGTCACTGTTTGTTCTCGCAAAACATTGTGATCATCATCATCATCAGTAGCAGTAGCAGTCGACAACAGCATCATATCATTACATTTAACCTACTTTTCACAATTGAGTAGAACATGCCATCATGATGAGCTTGATAATGCTGATGATGATGAGACTGTCGTGAAAGCTTGCTATATTGAATGTAGAATGTAATTTGAAACCAGAAATACTGCGCAACGAATTCATTTCCTCATTTGCTGTTGGTTCAGAAAATCAGCGAATATACGAGCATGTATACGAGTATGTACGAGTTTGCTACTGTGCTGTATAATATTATTATATTTAGGTGCATAAGTTTATAAGTAAAATGTACATGTGACTTGAGATACTTTAAGTTCTGCAAAAAATGTTTAAGCAAATTAAATGTGTTGGCTCTATGATGCTAAGTCGCATTGCTAGACTATTTTTTCTGGCTAACTTAATCCCATGCAAATCAGTTTGTATTTTACGCTGCTATCAGTTTTATTTGCTTAAATATTCTGCAGTTGTTTTTTTTTTTTTTTTTTTTGGGAAGTTAGTAGAGCAACCGCAGCCATGGTCGTCGTTCCATTCTAATATTCTAATATTGTCTATTTTACAATAGCTTTTTGCTGCCTCCTCACCACATTTTGTATTCATAATGATTCTGCTCGAAAATTCGACGTTGTCTTGAAAGTAAATTGGTGCAAAAGTTTTAACGCAGTCAGTCGTCTGTCAGTCAGTCATTCGATGGTCGTCAATGGTTTGTTCTAGTAGCAGTTTTCAACGCTTGAGGCATTTTGTACACCAAAAATTTGTACTACTTATTGTTCGCTGAGTGATAATCCTGCATTACGCTTAAACACTTCGTTTCACGTACGCCGAGCCAGAATTAGTAGCGTAAAGCTAAATTTGCGTAACTATATATACCCATAGAGCAACTTCGTCTTTAGTCTAATGTATTTTTGTTCAATTTATTGAGAAGCGCTTTTATCAGTGATTTAAAGTAATGAACAATTTTTGATTTTTTTTTAATGTATCTGAGAATTATTCAGGCATTGCATTCAATTTTGAATATGTACATTCATTTGACCAAATAATCGAATTGAATTAAAATTTAAAAGCATTCAACATACTGCTTTGTATGAAAAAAGAGTCATCGATGTAAGATGGAGTATGTTTCCAAACATTATTCACTGATTCTACTCCGCTCTAATCCTAAGTCGAATCTTAACAAAAATACCATATTCAAGCAAATAAGCAGGGTAAAATGACCTCTTGAGTTCCTCGTATAACTTTAAAATATACTCCTGAACTTCATAGTGAAATAACTTGCAGCTACTTCGGCACTCAGCATGATATTAGTTAAACACTGTTCCTTGTATTGGTACGGTTACTCAGTTATACTTACGGCTAAACCGTTCTTTTCTGCGGTCAGCGATTACTAAGAACTACAAAGCTTACTGATGCAGTCAACTTCTATACTAACGGCTCAAAAACTGAATATCCAAGTGGCCGGATGGGGTATATTTTGCGAAACTAGACCTCAATGTATACTTTTGGTTTTCAAAACACTGCAGCGCTTTTTCATACAGAAAGCGAATTCGTTATGAGTCTAAGGAACTCAAGTCTAGAGTTATTTCAACTACACTGCAAAAGAAGAAGACAAAAAACCCTCAGAAGATCTATGCGTCCTAAGAAGAAAAATACTGTATGTATTGAACAATCTTACAAATCTTTAATGGACGCTGGCTGGTTGGAGTTGCAGGAAGGAGGAAGCGAACGAAACGGCTTTTCATTTTCTTTATGCTGTGTGTACCCCTTAGCAGAGCGATATTGAATATATGTTAGACATAGCTCTGACTCAGCAGAGTCGCATTTCCAAGTTCTTACAGATCACTGTGAATGGTTCAGTATCTCACTTTAGTTAAAAGCGTAGTGAAGCTTTAGATCCAACTACGGTAACGCTTCAGGATAAATATCGGTCCAAGTGTGTTAAGATTTGGCCATCCTAACCTACATGCATTTTACAATTCTTTTTAATCAACGAAAATTGAAGTCGATGACATACAACGCGAGTAAAGCGATTTGAAAATGTTACTAACACAATGATAGAAAAAAAAAAACACACGTACATGCTCACGTAGAATAATTCACACTCGCACTTAACTAGTGCATTGTGCGCACAAAATTGTTATGACGCCACTAGAGAAGTAGAAGCGTATAGAGGCGGTAGTAAAAAAGGAACAATGGAGCAAATGAAAAAATAGCAACCAAAAAGGAAACAAAGGACACGCTCTAATCAAAATTTTACAGAAACAAATCATAGGGCTTTTCCCGTTATGCTTTTGCTTTGTCTTTGATTACTACTTTTCCTTTCCGTACAAAATGTTTGTCCGACCACTTTGCATCTTGATATCACGCAGAGCTTTGCTCTTAGGGTACTTATTTTGTTGTTGCTTGGTGTATATTAAAGTTACTTTAAGTCTACAAAATGTTCTGCAATTGTCAACTGCTCTTTAACATTTTTTCTACAGTGTTACAAAATACCTTATGCTGTGCCTATTAAACCACTTCAATTACACTTAAATACTCAAACATTACTAAAACAAATCTGCTACAAATTGAAAACAATCACCAAACACCGTAAAGAAAATTGTGCTGAATAGCATATGATGACAAGTTAAGCCCAAAAGTAATAACATGCTGCTTTCTACAACACTGTAGTACCACACCACCCTACCACCACATAACTTGAAATCTTGTGTTGACAGGCATATAATCTCAAGTGCATCAAATCAATGATTGCTATTACAACTGCTGTGCACAGCTATAGCAACAAATGACTGACATTTATACACATTGTGATAGTATAAACTCAGGGACTTCAGACACTGCCCTACAGCTACATGTACTCGTATGTCGTCGTATCCTTAACTACTTTGCTTGCCTTGCCTACTTACACGCGACAAACAATCCTTTTACGAGTATAGAGTATATAGTTTGAAAAAAAAAAAAAAATGAATATGAAAATAATAAACCCCGTGACACGTTTAATGCACACGTGCGCACTCGATTTGAAGGGAAAATTCTATATAAATACTTTTATCTATCTATGTATGGTATGTAGCTCACGACAAAGGGTTGGTGATAGTGGTGTTAAATTTATATGCTGCTTCTGCGTTCATCAACTTCAATATGTTCACGTGTGACGTATGCTGTAGATAATAAAAATTCACTTTATTCTAGCTTTTCCCTTTTACCAAGGAAAATTTCATAACGCGCTTCGACGACTGGCAATGATTGATTATCGATAGTAACGCCTTGAGGCGGTGGCAGTAGCAGAAAAATGGAAACCCTTTTTACTCGCTGCAGCACTATTTTTTTTTTTTCATCTATCAAATTTTTTGCAATCAAATGCGGTATTTCCTTCCACTGCATGCCACTGAAACATATGCTGCACATCGTTGATAATTTCGTACTAGGTAGTAGATACGAGCAGTGTTGCAAAGAATTGTAAAATACTTACTAGCTTCTATGAATAGTGCAAATTGTTTTATCTAACAGCTTAAATCAGCACACTTCCCCTAAAGGCTTTATCAACAAGCCAAACCAAACCAAACCAAACCAAAAAAAAAAAAAAAAAAGTATCTACTTGCTTAACCAACACTGGCACGTGTCCTTGCATGCTTTTTCTGTTTTTCACTTGAATATTCTTTATCTATTTTTCGTTTCGTTTTGGTTTTTTTTTCTTTAAAGAAAATTTTTGTGGTTTATGTTCATTGCTTTAACTTGCTTGAGATACTTTTCTTTTGGTTGTCCCTGTGTCTGTCTGTCCAACTGTCGTCTAGTTGTTTTAGTGCATGTATCTTGCGGCTGTCAATAGACAAACAAACACAAAATAGCAGCAGCAGCAGCAAACATATGATGCGGTTGGACGTTATGCTGCGGTGTTGTCCGGCTTGTGTGTGTGTGTGTGTGTGTGCAGCCAACCCTCTTTTTGTATCTTGTATCTATACAATTTATATAATGATGTCGCACTTTGCGCGTTCCTCGTTGTTTACTCAACTCAACTCAACTTAACTCCTCCCTACCCACTATATACATACATCGACTTTATTCGCTCTAGGGAATATCAATATTGCTGCTACGTCGTCTTTGGCTATAACTATTTATTAGAAAATATTCGTATGAAAACACAATGGGTAACTATGACGCTTGCTGCTTGACTATGTATCTATGCATGCAGTTTTAGTCAGCCAGTGTTGTGCGTGCCGCTGTTTGTGTGCACTTTGGCTACTGTAAAATGCAATTTTATAGCTGTCAAGGGAATTTAACGCTAGCGCGGAAAATGTATCTTTTTTTCGTTTTTTTTTTTTTTTTTTTTTTTTTGATAATATTCAACGCAGTAGTAAGGCTGCCCTGCCTGCCTGCATGTTTCGTTGCTAGTTTTTCGGTAGCTAACGATGAAGTGTCAAGATATTTTGTATACATATATAAATTGTTGTTTTGTTTTTTTCGTCAGGCTGACAGGCGTGAGCAGCAGCACTCTATTCTACTATGCCATACAACGCTGCACTTTGCAAAAGTATCTTGTATCTCATGCTGCA
This sequence comes from Leucophenga montana, assembly GCA_035044765.1. Lineage (NCBI taxonomy): Eukaryota > Metazoa > Arthropoda > Insecta > Diptera > Drosophilidae > Leucophenga > Leucophenga montana. The sequence continues at coordinate 716,289 of JAWNNQ010001285.1, read as the reverse complement.
TTGCGTGTATCGTATGTATCGTATAAACAAAGGGCATAGGAAATGCTTTCATTGTTTTTGTTGTTGCTGTTGCTGTGAAAGAAGGATAATAAAAGCTGAGTAAATTGATGGTCTGCACGTTCAAACGCTGACAAGTTGCAATTTTTTTTCGGCACATTGTTTTTCGTTTTAGCATTGTTAGCGCTTAAAAAGAGAAAAGTTTAGATCTTTTATAGATACAAGTTAGCATTGTTTTCGATTTAGGTTTTTGGTTTACTATTGGTTGCAATTTATCATTAGTTAGTAAGATGCTGAGATACATTTTACAGCTCTATAAGCTGAAAGTAGCTTCATAGTAATTTGATTAGCTGCAGCTACTAAAAAAAAATAAAAAAAAAAATAAAAATAAAAAAATAGTGACTTATAATGAAAAAAGTTACAGCTTCAATTTAACACTATTTTGCCGCAAGCATTGTTGCAGACTGTAGCTTTTTTAATGCCTGCCTCTATTATAAAATGTGACAGCAATGCGTGAAGATATATGGCTGCATGCCTTACTATAACATAAAACAAACTTCAAGCTAACTATCTACAAGATACTTGCTTTAGATACATGTTTGAAGTATAGTTTTGCACAGGCGCAAATTGAGTCGTCGACATTTATGAGTGATATATACGCAATTTTACGCTGGAATTTTCTTTCTACGCTATATATATATAAATCAAAAACAAAAGCGTTGTCATCTGCGAAATTGTTTTGTATTATCCTCGACCGCAATCGGGTCGTTGGGTCACTGCGCAAAAGCATTTATTTCTTGAATATAATGATGCTGCTGTCGTCAGTGGAATACGATATGAAACATATTTCCTTGCTAAAATATTCATTGTATGCTACTGAAAAAGAAATGAAGTACTGAATGTCGCAGCAGCAACAGCAGCATCGTCCTAACCCTATGCTGTACTCATTCGCTTTTCGTGGCACTTGAACCGTTTAAAAAAAAAAAAAAAAAAAAATTGCTGCTTACAGAAAGCTTACAGAGCAACAACAGCATAAACGTTTCAGCAAAGGTCAGTAAATGCATGTGTGTTGTACTTGAGTTTCATGTTTTTGACATGCAACATTGAGTTACACTCGACAATTTCATTTACAGACAACTTTTAATGGGTGGGTGGGTGGTGTGGTGTATATGCTGTACAATACTTTTTTTTTCTTCATTTCACACATGTATGAGGGCAGTTCAATAAGTCATTGGAAAATATTTCCCATTATTTTTTTTTTCAATTTAAATTTTACTAAATTTAATCTAAATATTCTGCTCTAGATTAAAATATTTTGTAGTTCACCAGTTTAGTTCACTGTAGACTACATTATTACTGAAATTTTAACTATTAGAACTAGTTGCGAATTATGAACTTGTAATTTTATAAATTTAAATATTAGCAAAATCAAACTAAATATGATGTAGATTCAAATTATTTGTAGTTTAGGCTTTTAATTTAGTTAAAACTACATTATGACTAAAATTTGAGTTGTTAAAACTAGTTGCGAATTTTAAGTATGTAATTTAAACTTATAGAAGCGCTTGCAATTCGCAACTAGTACTAAACCCAACAAATTTTCCAGTTGGTACAATAAAAACTTATAATTAAAACTTAAAACTGCTTAGAATTTACAACTAGTTTTAACATAAACGAATTTTTGAGCAGTTAAAACTAGTATATAAAATTACTTTTAAAACTTAAAATCGTTTACAATTCGCAACTAGTTTTAACACATGCAAATTTTTGAGCTGTTAAGACTACTTGTCTATTTTAAACTCGCATCTAGACTTGAAAATCGTTTACAATACGCAACACGTATTAAAATATGCCAATTTTTTAAAATTTGGACGTGGATGTAAAACTTATAAGCGCTTACAATTTGCAACTAATTTCGACGTATGAAATTGTTTCAAATTTTAGCTGTTAAAATTAGTTGCGTATTATTGCATTTAAAACTTAAAACCGCTTACAATTCGCAATTAGTTCTAGCATATGCTGATTTACAAAAATTACTATTTATAAATTTGAAAACATTTTTAAACTGCTCTACTGCTCATATTATTAAATATTTAAAATCACTTTTTTCGTTTATCTGTTTGTGCTGGCTTTTAAATAAAAAAAAAAAAAGAAAAAAGAAAACGTTAAGCTGGTAGTCACCACAAGCTGCCGATTTTTTAAATACATTCGAAATATCTGCTTAATAAAAATTGTGTGATGTGCAGAGTGTTTAAAGTGGTGAGAGCACAGCGTCACGTGTTCGTTCAATGTTGTATCTCATTTTTTTTTTTTTTTTTTATTAAAAGTTTTAATGTTTAAACGTAATAAATTTAATTTCCAGTGCAGACTTTGGTGCACTGGTCATCTTTTTGCTAAATGTTACCCGGAAATATGTTCAAACCCTTTTTTTTTCTTACTCTTGCTTCCATAACAATATTTTTTAACATATTAACGCACAGCATTCCGAAATATTTGCTGTAGGTTGCAGTAAATATACACAAATATATTGCGCCAAATTATGGCAGCGTAAAAGCAAATGGTTTTTTTTTTTTTGATCTTTCATAAATTTTCAAAGAATTTACCTTTTTTTCGCCTTTTTCCGACTGTGCGCACATCTGGGATTTTGTTTATATTTTAATTATATTTGCGGTTGATTTATACCTTTGAGCGGTGCCGTGTAAATTTTATCATATTTTCTTTTTTTTATATACTTTTAATGAATACAAATAGAGATTTAATGAGTTTTCATTATATAAGCTCATTGAAGTTACTTTGACAAAAAAAAAAAAAACAAATTTTTTATAACCATGCTAATTTTACAAATAAATTAAATAATCTCTTCTCTTTCTTGTCTTTACAGGTAGGTGACAATGTACGTGTAATATATCTGTAGCAAATAAATACGTAGAGATGTATTTTTTTGGTGATGTATAAAAACTGCAATTAAATTTTTGAAGCATGTTAAAAACAATAATTCGCTTTAAATTTAATTCTTTGCCTAAATTTGACAAAAACAATTTTTAGTATTTCAATGAAATAGCAACATTAACCAACACTGAACCACCACAAATATGTCTTGTATTTGTTATTTGTACTATTTAAAATAAGTACGTATGTATGGGGTGTTTTTTTTGTTTGTTTATAGGTGTGGAACTTTAAATTGAATTGAAATACTGAGATCGACATTTCAAACTGAAAATTATATTTATTAGAAAGATAATTTTATGCCATTAGTATTTAAATATGAGTTCGGACATGTTGGCTCGGTTCTATTGTGACGCTCTAAACTAAGCACAAATGACAATAGCGTTGCCAGATATGACCAATTTTTGACAGTTTAATTTAATAATTGAAAAATGCAAACTCTAAAAAAGCAACCCTATAAATGACAGCCTTGAATGCAACTATAAATCTGCGTGTGGTATTTGCACAAATATTTCAAATATGCTCATTTCCAAAATTTAATGTTCATAATGCACTTAAAACATTTTCGAACACTTAAACACCCACATGGGCGGTCCATTTCCTTTTCAGTTGTTTTTACCACAACTATATTTGCTATTAATTCAATAACTCTTTGCGTACTAAATATTTATAGCAAAACATTAAATTTAATTGCTATATTTGGAAAAAATTCAAAAACGATGAAAACGTTTTTGAATATTAAAATTTTTGCACGCGCAGAATATCATAAAAGAAATGTATGCGAGCAACTAGTTTGACTCAAATAGACCTCGACAGAACATATTTTACTAATTAGCTTTTGTTAAAAAGATATGACGACTACTACTACTACAGTAATCAAGTGAAGTAAAGTCGTGCCGCTTTATTAATTCACTATTTTTTCACTGTTTTAGTTTTTTTTTATGATCTTGATATATTTGTGGTAGAATTGGCTGCAGATACTTCTTCTTTATACGTTAAATGAAGTGAGATATTTTATAATAAACTTTATGTCGCTTTTTATACTACTTTTTTATTATATAATTCATTGACGTAAGTTTATTAATTTGCATGTTTTAACATTGTATATTTTCAAACAAACAAGTCAAAACTGGTTATTAGAATATTTGGTTTATAGAAAAAAAAAAAAAAAAAAACAAGTCAAACTTTGGAGTATTAGATGCCTTATTAAAATCAGTCCAAATATTTTGTTCAATTATAAAACAAGTTTACAATTTAAAGTGGCTCTTTAGATTTAATTGGATTAAATATTTAATTTGTTTAATTGTTGTTCGTCAATAGAAATACACACATGAGAGACATAAGTGTATGTGCATTTTTGTTTGTAGCTCTTCCTTCTTTAAAAGTTTTTGTCTTTTTAAAGTTTTTGTAGTTGCAAGTTATCTTTATTATTTCCTAAGCAGAAGTATTCTTTGATCTTCATCCTTATTACCGTTATCATAATATGGATTTTGATGTCATTAAGCCAGTTAAAGTGGGAAAGTTTTGATATTTTTTAGTAAGAAAACGTAAATAGAAGCATGATAACACATATTTGCAACATAAACGATAATTTTTACATTAAAACACCACATAGAAATCAATTAACGTAAATAGAGAACGGTTTAATAGAATGCCTTCATGAACCTGAGACTAAAATTGCAGTTATCAATTTCAAACTTCATAAATAAAACTCGAAAATTATTGTGAAATAGAGCGCAGCCACAGACCGACTAATGTTGACGAACGGAGCAAAATACAAATTCGAAGTCTAGCGGTTCAAAAGAACATATCCAGAAGACGTGTACATCAAATTTTAGTGTAGAACAAAAACTTTTCTTCTGGGGAGGCGTTCCCCAGAGTCTGAGCCAAAGCTACTGAAATGGCATCTAAACGCTCGTATAACTTTTGCTGAAAAAGACAAGCTTTGGACTGAAGAATTCAATCAAAACTTAAAAATTCAAAAGTTAGTTCATCAATAATATTTATAATCAATATGTCTGATATAGTTCATTAATGTTGTCTTATAAGTCCTTCAATATAGTTCTTTAATATATTCCGTCAATATATTCTGTTAATATATTCCATGAATATATACTAATTATTCATACTAATCAATATATGATAGCTCATCAATTAATTTATTAATAGAACCTATCAATATCAGTAAAGTTCATATATAACCAGAGCATCAATATAACTGAAATAGTCCATCATTAAGGTGTTTTCAGATATAATATTGATCAATAAATTTTTTTTAATATCGTGCATTACAGCAAAAAACCTATCAATATCAATAAAATTTTTCAATACACGCCATCTATATATATATATATATATATATATATATATATATATATATATATATATATATATATATATATATATTTCATCAAAATAGTTCATCGATGTATACCAATGTGCCAAAATCTTTAGAATTAGCTTTAGTAGCATCATCAATACAGCATACAATGACTGCAAGAAACACAAAACACTTCCGTACTATATTGATATTCATTCATCACAACTCACTCGATGCACATTGTTTAGCACAAATCTTGTCCAGATTGAAAACAAAAAGTCGTAAAATTCGTGTACGCTTTGACATTTAAACTAATTTAACATTTTCGAGATTGCACTTGTCTCTTTTTCTCCAGTGATGATCTCGAGTTGTGTCAACTTGCGTTTGCCCATTTTTGTTAGCTTTTGAAAGAAGTTTTACGATGGCAACCATTTAGTTGCTTTGCCGGTTTAAAGCATTTTTTGTGTGTGTGTGTGTGTGTGTTTTTTTTAAATTTGTTTTTATATATGGCAAGAAGTTTAACCAACGCTTAGAGTTGATCATGAAAATTAAATTAGTGTTCCGAGAGTAACTTGTTTGGCAGTACTAGTATAATAAAAAAATAGAAACATACGCATGAAACACACACAACTTCATATCGCGTCTATCTAATAACTACCTTGGCCCATCCCAGCCTAAATTGTTGGAGATAACACCTTGCTCTGTAGATCTCTTTGCCTAAAAGACTCTAAAATCGAAATAGAAATACCGGCCACATGCATAAATTTAATATCTCTCACCGCCATTCTGTGTGTGTGTGTGTGTGTGTGTGTGTTTCTTCCGAAGTTGACACTATCTAAATAGCGTTTTGGGCATTTGTTATGCTAATTTGATTTTAGATACAGATACATTTAGCTATGTAAACATAGGTGATGGCATTGTGCTGTACATAGCACATATGCCTTTTGGTGATGATGATGATATTGATTGGCTTTGGCGATGTCGTCAATGTATAATACAAGCCTACTGGGTACGTGCGTGCGTGAGTTAAGCCGTTGAGGTTAGACTTAACCCTTTTTAGTATATGTTGAGCTTATCTAGCTTTAGTTTTTTTTTTCGATTGAAGGTTTTACGCATAAATAAATAAATTGCGTTCAAATTGGCTTTATTGGCCACAAGATAGTATGCTATTGTGTTTATTTTGTATGTGTGTTTTTGTTGTTAAGTTTTGAGCGATATTAAATTGATTTTGTTTTGTAGTTGAGTCGTTTTTTATTTTAAACTTTTGTTATTGTATTTTTCCATCAAAACATTTCGTCATAGTTGCGAGAAATATCGCGCGATATAATAATTTAATTTGATTTTAATATAATTTCAGCAAAACTAAACTTTTGACATATTTCAAGTGATATATTTGCTTTGTCGCATAAATAAAATTGTTAATGATTTTTATTTGTCTAAATTTAGCAGCCAACTATGAATCGGCTAAAATGTTGTTCCAAAATAGCGCTACATTTTTAATTCTCCTGAGGTATGATGATGATGCCGACGGTTGCTCCGAATGCTCGTGATGGCTATGACTAATTCCGTGTCCCACGTATTTAAATTCGGCAGCATTTAGATGAAACTGACATAGCAATAAATTGTAACAATTTATGATATTTTAAATTTGCTATATGAAATTCATACAATTTAGGGTATTAAGTGAGTGGACGACCGACCTACCGTCGATGAATGCGCAGCATTCTAATTTTAAGGAATGTTAAAAGTTTATATGTTAAACAAATGTTGGACTGCTCGCTATACTAGCGAGGAAATTTAAAGTAATTACTAGCTTAACAAGCGGAATACTAACCGCTATACTATCGAGGAATAAATGTTCAAACCATATGATTTTTATAGGTAGCTTGCCATTCCGGTCGACATAATCAACCGCAATCTACTGTTAAATGAAAAAATTAGACGTCTAAATCCGCTTTGAAATTTTGTCGCCAAAGGAATAACATTCTTGCCCAAAATATGAAAAATTTCAAAATATTGTTGATGAAACTAAAAATGAAAGTTAAAATCTAAAGCTACATTAAACACTACAACGTATCGACGACGAATTAATAAATCGTTTTTAAATTTTTAGAAACTGAATCATATACTACCCGCACTATATATACTACTATACTATACAGAAACTCTTAAGTTATAAAACAAAGGTGCTAAAACATCGATTGAAAATATTTATATCTGCTAAAAAAAAAAAAAACAACATAAACTTTAAAAGTTTATAATCAATCGACAAAGTTTGACAACAGTAACATATGTGGTATCGAGATTTTAATGTACACACCTCAATCATAAAATAATAAAATTTTCGTTAACCTAGTCTACGTGTTTAACGTGCGCGTATAGCTTTAACCCACTTTTCCCCGGTCCCACAAATACACGCAGAGAAATTCTTGCTTTATGCATAATTTTTTGATATTTTTCTTCATTTTCGTAAACACGCACGAAAGTGTCAAATCAAGTGTTGATTGTCATAATGTCAAAATGAATGACATGCAGTGTGTAGAGAAGTAGACGTATGTATAGATGGAAAGATACATAGATACATATTCATACAAACACATTGTCTATATGACATACATAATTTCAAGAGAAAGGGGGAGGAGGGTATGTGTGTGTGTGTGTGAAAGACACCTACACCAGCTCGACGTCTAAACAAGCTCATCTGCAAAGCGTTTTAATGTTCAGATAGACAGTGAGGCGCATTATTTCAAGTGAGTATATGCTGTGAGTCAAATAGTTAGTTCGTCAGCGAGTCAATGAGTTAGGTATTTTTTTTTTTTGTGTTAGACATTTACTAAGACAGACAGACAGACAAAAAATTATAAGCAACATCAAGTCAACGTATACCTGGTTCGAAAATTTCACTCAGAGATGTATAGAGAGAAAATTTTGTAAAATATGAAATGCTAGAAAATCTTTTTGATGAAGCTGTTAAAGTGATGACAAGTGCTAGATACAAGTCGTAATATTCAACTTTTTCATTTGCTTGTTTTTTTATACCCTGTGCAAAAAATATTTGTAACAGGGTACATTGGGTTTGTTGAGCTTTCAAAACGTATGTACTAACATAGCGAAGATGGCATCGGAGGCACCATAAAATATCCTAAAATATGTATATATATTCGTGATCAGTGCGACACGAGTAGTCGATATACCCATGTCCGTCATTCTGAGAGAAAAGTTTTCCGCCTAAAGAAGACCTTGACAAACTATTCTTACGGTGTAGGATCTCTAGGAACTGCTTTGTTTCGTCACTCGCAACCGTTTTACCGCAGTTAGAAAATAAAAAAAAAAACACACACACATTGTAAATTTTTTTAAATTTTTGTTCTAATTTTAACATAAGTCTTATTTTGTCTCAAAAATTTATTAGCATATTTTGTAAAGTAGTTTGTAGGGCCCAAAATTTGGAAGTAAATATGTACACAGATCAAGTTTCGAGCAAATTTTGTATGCCACGCCCACAACACCGCTATATCTTTAAAATTTATTACTACAAAAAATCCTATGGCGTGTACAGGGTATAATATAGTCGAACACATCGGCTATAGCTCGTTCTTCTTGTTTTCCATTTGAAAATCGAAGTGAAGAAAATTCATTTTCCAATTCAATTTTCTATTTCTTTTCTGCCTTTCGAATAGGCATTGACTAATAGGCCGGCCAGCGTATGAGGCTGCTTTCTATTAGTGGTAGCGAGACATACAGCTGAATTCATTTATGCAGTAGGCTTAGCTGTCAACTTCATTTCTTACCAAAATCATTGGTGCTTTTAGAGTTCTTTTGGACGTAACTCTGTGCAAGTTCAATCTCTGTAGCAATGTAGCCAATTTGCACTAATGCCCGAATCAATTTTTGGTGTACTAAAAAGAAGAAATATAAAAGACGACGAGGTCATTTCTGCTCTGTTTCGCTCGAAGTATAATGATGTGCCAAGATATGCTTTACTTTAATACAAACCGAACACAGATTGTAAAAAGCAGCAGCAACAGCAGCTGAAGCCTTTCTTAGGGAATTAAGGTCAAAAGCGTTAAACCAAAACAAACAGTCAACCAAGCAAACAAGTATTGCAAGAATGCGCAATGTTGAAAAAGCAGGAACAGAACGCAACCAACCAACCAACGACAACGACCACTCGACCAACTTAGTACACTACGACAACGAGTATAGAAGACAAACAGGTAACAGATTTGTTGCAATTGTTGAAACCGCAAAAAGCGCAGAAGAATATGCATTTGGAGGTAAGGAGTTCCAGAAGTCATGCAGCAGTAAATACCAAATACAGACTAACATATAACGGTAACTGAAAGCAGGAAGCACGGATCTTAGCGGGTCTTAGTGGCTTGGCTTAGTTGTGGAGGTACGGGACAGTTTGCAAAGAACGACAACAGCATCAAATATGCAACGCTGCAGTACTGCGAAACGTGTAGAAAGCTGCTGCTGTAGCTGGTGATGTTGCAAAGCCAGCGACCGAGTAGAAATAATTGGTTAAATGCATTTTGGCTTTGCAGAAAAAAACAGGAAAAATTATATACAAATGGAGAGGTGGCTAAGAAAAGCAGTAGAATGGGAACGATATAGGTAAAGTTGGTTTCAAGCGGTCGAGCGCAACAGTACATGTTTATAGTATGCGGCATTCTGCACTGCGCTTTTTGTGAAAGTTTTAAGAACAAATAACGATGACTGGGGTGGTTGGTTAGCAGCTGTAGCAGCAGCGGAAGAAACCAACGAAGACAAAGCGAGTAAATGAGTCGTATCGTTGCTTGAAGTTTTAGTTATTTGCTTAACCCAATTCTGAGCAACGAAGTATATATGTATTACAAAATAAGATAACATATAAACTTCATTTGTAGAAGTATACAAGAGGGCAGTTTAATAAGTCAGTAAAGAAGAACCATGTAGCGGCCTAATACAATCGTCATTTAGTGCAGCAATATATTTTTGCAAACTTGTAACTATTGGAGGTGCAAATAAGTTTTAGGCGACTTTTTGTTAATTTGAAGGTTTTGTTATGGATAAAATTATTACAAATAAATTACTTAAAATATTGTCCATCGCTAGCCACAAATTTGCCCAGGTCGTTAAAACGACCTTTTTTGTGATGCTTTTCCTGAATCGAATCAATTTTTGCATACATAGTAATTTCGGAACGTCATCGTTCGGAATAGGTGGTAATCGGAAGGAGGACTTCCAATTTCAGCGTTTCCAAGTAGGTTTTTAGCACTTGTGCAACGTAAGGTCGATCATGGTTGTGATGCCAAATCACGTTAAAGTGTGCACCTGCTCGAATTGTGGGCGTTTCACTGTTAATACTCGACTCAAACGTATCAATTGTAGTCGGTAGCAATACTCTGTAATTGTGTCGTTAGGTTGGAGCAGATCATAATAAGTCACACCAAGCTGATCTCACACAATATAGAGCATTAGCTCATGGATAGCTCAGCTTTGACGTCGATGTTGATGCGTGACCGGGGTAACCCCATGATTTTTTACGCTTTCGATTATCGTATTAGATTAATTTTTCGGCACCAGTCACAATACGATGCAAATAACCATTTTTTACCAGTGTATAAAACACCTTTCGACATAGTATCTTTAAGTTCGCATGGCAAACAATTTTCTGGATTTTGGTATGCTACCAAGTACATGTAATAGTTGAGAGATTGTCTGGCGAGTAACTCCCAACTGAGTTTATGAGTTCATCTTGAGTTTGATATAAATATTCGTCAAGTCATGTCTTCATATTCATATTCTTCATATGCAAACTTTTTCGGTGGGCCGTAATGCTTGTCTGTCGTATCGAATTGCCACTTTTAAATCGTCTACACCAAAACTAAAAATTAAAGCTGCAAGATGTAGCTTCCAGATGAATATAATAGCAATATTGCCCTATACGATTTTCTAATGCACACTCTTACAAATACCTCAAAACTTCATTCATTGACAATGAAAGCATCTTTAAAATATTTTATCCTGGGAAATATTTTAGACTTTAAATAAATTTAGAATAAAGACAAGAACGTTAATAAATGTTTTTAAAATTCTATTGTGTGTAGTAATTTACTCACCCAATCAACAACACTCGTGTGTATAACTTTAATTTGTCGCTTCCATTGTTCAATTTTATGAACATCAAAACGAAATGGGTTAAGTTTGTTTGATATTGATGGTTGTATACTGTGCTGCATATGAAAGACTTTGACTGTCTTTACAACACGCCACTCACTTCACGACATACGGTTCGTACGGCACGTTCGTTTGGGTGTATCTGCTACATATATGTGTGCGACATACTAAACTATACCGTTATGTTGACCGAAGCTTATTTAACGGTAAAATGTGAATACATAATTGAGATGAAAGAAAAAGAAAGAAATAACAATCTGCAAAGTTGTAAACCTGTTCTTTTGTTCTTATATGTAAAAGTATCTGGAGAATATATGTGTTGAGAACTTTTTCAGTAGAGACAGGCTTTGCATGCAAATGTTAGCCTGTATTAATGTAGATTCCCAATTGGTTTTGTGCTTGATTTTCTTTTGCAACCTGACACGCCTAACTTACTGCTAACCTTTTTTTTTTTGAACGCTATTTAGCACAGATTGAAAGGGTGCATTGAACCGGTGAGCTTTTTTTTGTAAACTTTTTATTTGCCGCTAATAAAAGGAGATTAAAGCTAACAAAAGAGTGTAAGTTGACTTTGCAGCAAATTTTCTCAGCTATTCATGCAGTTCATTTTGGCATTTTGGTTAATTACCAGAGCAGTTCCACTTGCTTTGTGCAGTATTTTTTGAGTAGTAGTTGTATACTTTTTCGGTGAACTAAGTTTTTTAATTGACCCTGACCTAAAACATTCGGTTTCTTACTGACTGAGTATATATGTTGGTATGTATTTACCACAGTACAGCGTGATGAATAGCATTTTCAACAATTAATATAAAAAAATTTAATTAAATTCGTTTTAGCTTTTGTCTCTTGGCTTGTCTTTTATTTTATTGACTTAATTTGTTTAAATTAGTCGTTATCTACTGCGCATTCATCTTCAGTTTTTCTGTATCCGTAAAAAAATTCACTGCTCTATTGATTTAATTACTTCCGAGATTTCTGCGTTGCACATTTTGTTTATTGAATTTGATTTTGTGAACGGTTAGCTCATGTGATTCATGCATATTTATTGATTAGTAGTAGTTTATTAATGCTCGGATTTCTAAATAGACCTTAATATTTGTTTTTTTTTTTAACGTTAGAGGACAGGTTTAAGCGCCGCATTGTAAAATATTTTAACTGAATAAAGCTTATGTGATATATTTAGTTAATAGTCAATCGAACTATGCGCCATATTTTCTGTTTTCGTTTGAAACTTAATATTAAAACTCACTTAAAACTTAGCTAACACTTATAATTCACCAATGGTTTTTACATATGCTCTGCATATTTGAGCTTTAGTAATGGCCGTATGACACACGAATACAATCAGCATATTGTTTTCCCCTTCATTGCTCTTAGAGCAGATCAGAACATAGACAAAGCAAAAATTCTACAGGTTGAAATATAGTTAATTAAAAAGTGAAACGAAAACCAAACAGGAAAACGAACAGCAAAAATACCATATTAAAATGAAAATCTAGGCGAAAGATAAGGCAACGCTGTTCTTACTCTCACTCTTTACACAAAAATTGTATTAGTGCACAATAAAACTAGAACAAAAAACAATAATGAATGATGCAAAGACAATTGCTTTGGCATACCATGCGCAAATGGTGAATACACTCAATGCATGCATTTTTAAAATGCTTTTCTCTATTGATTCTGTATATTTTAACAAAAACATAAACAAAAAGGCAAGTATGACTTATACGAGTCGATGTGAAAAATGTTGCTGTATGTATATAGCTATCCCTTTCGCATGTCTCTGTCGTGTTTGAAGGGGGAAAACAATTTGCTGATTATTATTCGTGTGTCATTACGGCAGGAAAATTAAGTCGACGAAGTAGTATGTATAAAAAATCAAGTCTACAATAAGCGTAAATGTCAGAACAATCTATTTAGATTACATTTCGTTGCTTGCCAACAAACTATTTATCTTCATTAGTTCAAGCAATTAAAGTCTGCATAAACAATTTTATGATTAATTTTGTGTAAACACATTGCGACAATTACTCATTGATTGCTGCATATAAACAAAAACTTGGAGATGGCAACTGTGAGCGAATGGATTCAATCACATCCATCAATATTCGTTGCAAGCACCAAAAAGTACTTTTAACACTTTTGTCTTTTTAGTGTACTCACTTCATTTATGCTAACAAAAAAGTCAAGAAGCTAGATGGAAGAGTGTCAATGATCTGGCAGTATGACAGACTCATTCAAAATACGCCACGCCTCGAAAACGATATGCCAACAACGACGACATCGGATAGAAATAGCACCCAAAGAACTTTGACTGCGAACAGAAAGTTAGTCAATTATGTTTGTACAAAATGTCGTCGATGACGACAAAAAAAAAAAAAAATATGGAATAAAAGTGGAGTAGGAGTAGGAAAAAAGGGGGCGTGGCGATTGTGCTGTCATTTGACTGACAAGTAGCGGACAGAAACAAAAGTTTGATACAAGATATTGAAGAGAAAGAGAGATGTAGAGACTGACTGAGTAGAGAGCACTATGCAATGCATAGCAATTTCAATGGCAAAAGTTTTACTGAAAAAAAAAAAAAAAAAAAATGCAGCTGCAAGAAAAGTAGTACATACCTACATATTTGAGCGTAGACGTTTATGCATTAAATATTGAAGCAGCCAAGTCAGCGTACGTAGTTGTAATCAATTTCGCAAATTTCATTGTAGAACAACAATAGCAAAACAGCTACTGATAGTATTGTTGTAGTATAGTACTCGTAGCAGTATAGAGTAAAGTACCGAGGCATTTGCTACGCTGAGTGACATGCTACGAAAAAAAAAAAATAAATAAATAAATAGAGTATGGCAGCTGCTGTGAAAAAAGGTACGAAGTCTAAAGACGTTGCACAGGGGCTCCACATCCAAAAATATTGGTCATAATTCGAAAAATAGCAGTTGATCAATGGATATTTTTTGATTGATCATCGTTTAAAATATATAATAACTTTCTATAACTTCGTATAACCCCAGAGACACAATACAAAGTATTAGACTATTTTAAAAAAAAAAAAAACAAGAAAAAACGTTAACTTCGGTTGAACCAAAGCCTTAATACCATTCACACGTAATTTTAAATAGTATTGTAAAACATAAAAAGGGTTTAAATAGGGGCTACCCCAAAAAGTGAAGCGGTTGTCCATTAAAATCCTCAAAATCAAATTGCAAGCTAATATTGATCTAAATGAAGGATTTTTTCATTTAAAACACCAAATTGCACGTTGGGTTTGTATGGGAGCTACCCCAAATAGTGGGCGGGCCTCGTGCGTTAGTCTATGTATGTTAAGCGGCTGACCATAAAAAGGCACCACATTGCATTTCAACCTAATATAGACTTTAATAAAGAAGTTTTCTTACAAAAAGTCAAAAGTGGGCAGTAGGTTTGTATGGGAACTACCCCAAATAGTGGGCGTGGCAGGTCAATCTTGATACTTTATTAAACTACAATAAAAAGAAGTATATGTGCAAAATTTCAACTGGATAGCATAAAAATTGGTCCCCAAAAATGCGCAACAACATACAGACGGACATGGCTAGATCGATTCGTATCGTGGAGCTGATCAAGAATATATATACTCTATGGGGTCTAAAGGGGGAAAAAAACACTTGAGTGTAAAATGGCTATAAATACTGTAAAAGTTGTCAGATTTTTCTGTTTAATATATCTACTACTAAATTTCGTTTCGATTCAATAACTTTCACAAAAATAAGTTAACAATTGTGGTAGCACCATTTTATTTTTGGAAATTTTGGTATACATATGTTTCGTAATCAACGACCACAAAAACGTCTAACTTATGACAGTTTGTACATTTTTGGCCAGCTTTTATGATTTTTGCACCATTGTGCAACGTCGAGTACCAGACACAAAAGTTTAATAAACTTTTTACATGCTAAAATGCAGCGTTGCTGCGCTATAACGGTAAATTTAGCGCTGAATAGTGCTACCAAGAGTAAACACAGCCAAAACAATGCAAGAACTTTATTTAAGTGAGTCGAGAGTTATAGGCAGAAGAGAAAAATGTGTAGATATTGTATTAGATGGAGCCAGTCGGGGCAGCTGTTATGTATATGGGTGCTGTACATGTTGATGACACTCTTGAAAAGTTTGTATGTCAATTGCTTTCAAAAGCAGTCACGATATCGATGGCGTTGAAATAAACAAACAGAAAAAAAAGTGCCATCAAAACTTGCTTGGATAGATGGATGCCTGAAAAAATAGAAAGACTTTCAGACAGACAAACAGACAGATGGAGAGACAGCGTAGACACCAAAATGCGCGAGCATCAGCGACGTGTAAAGAATGCCAAAGTCGAGCGTAAAAATTGTTAATTAAATTCATATGTAGAGTAGTAGACTCCTCGACTTCTGCTGCTGCTGGTTCTACATAATAATAGCAGCGTAGTCTTTGCTTTTAAGTCATGATGTTATAATGATAATAGTCGTCTCTGATGTGCCTTCGCGCGTTGAATTCATTCATTCGTATGTACGCATTGAAGAATACATATTCAAGACACGCATAAAATTAATAGAAAAGCATAATATAATAGATTATAAGAATAGAAAAGTCAGTGCGGTTGGGTATGAAACGCGAAATTATGTTAAAAGCATAAATTATAATTCTTTTACATACAAAGCAATAATATGTTTGTATAGCATCGAGACGAGCACTGTGCTAGCTTCGTAGAATAGGTATTTTAGTAGAACTTAAGACGCCTTTTGTTTGACGCGCATTGAAGAAGACATACCGAGAAACTTCTATCTTGCTGTTGTCGTTCTTAAGCTTGAAGTTCATTCAACTTGTCTTTCTCTGCAATTTGGTATTGCTTATTGGCGAATGAATGACTTCACTGCTGTGCTTATTTGAATCTTTATCTCACTACGTACTCGTATGTTGTTTCGACTTTTACCAATTTGAAAAAATAGATAGAAAAACAATAGGTGGTCTTGGGACTGCCCTCTTAAATAAATAGTAGATAATACTTTCTAAAACCTTTCGCTTAGAATGCGCTAAAAGCGTATAGTAAATGTAATTGCTTTAGATGAGTTCGTTTCCAAAGCAGTAAATTAGTTAATTTCAGTGTTGTAAAATGCAGACACAATTTATTTTTTTTTTTTTTATTATTATTGGTAACAAAGTATTTTACGGTAAATACAAATGCCGCTTATCTCTAAGAAAAAAGAGCATATTAACACTTGGGCTTTTAATGCTGCTTCTTTGCTTTTGACTCTGTCTTTAGACAATAGTCTGTTAGTCTGCGCTGCTGAGTTAGGTTTTGCAGTAACGGAGCAAGCCAGATCCCGTCAAGCTGTCTATCAACACTCCACTCACTGCTGCACGCGTCAAATGTCGAGCGGTATTGGTGCGTCTGCTGTTACTCTCCCTTGCCTTGCCAGTTTTAGATGTCTATAGCATGCTCGTTCCTGATGTTGCCTGCCGTTGTTTCAAGGTATAAAAGCGTTGATGATGATGACAACTTGTGTGCACATAACAGCAACATCAACCAGTCCAACGCCATCCGTTGCCACCGTTGGACTATGGAGAAAATTGACACTCTTTGTGGCAGAATGTAAATGTTATTAGGAAGTATTTTGAACAAAGTGGATGTGGCATCGCAAATCGAAGAAGAGTTTCTTAATTTTAGTTATATCCATTAAACTAATCCTATGTTTCTCGATATTTTGCTTGTTTTCAAGTTTGAGGTTGCTATTCAGTGCCATGGGGCAGAATTTTCTCTAAAATAGCCATCTTGGCCATCTTCATGATATTTACTATGCAAGTTAGTCTGCATTGTTAAAAGTTAGGTTATCTACAAAGAAGTGAAGTTTTGCAAAAGGTTTAATAAAGTGGGCAGTAAATTTAGCTGCACCGAAATCGCACTTATTGACTCTACGAAATGCCTAGATTCCCATGTCTAACAAATGCTACTATGATCCATTTTTGTATCCATTTCCAAAGTTGAGGTCTCTTTACAATATTCGTTTTGAGAGTATAAAATCTTCTCCTGATTAAATTTTCACAGAATATACAATTAAAAAATTACTTTATGCCAGTGAAAGTGTAAATTTTGTCCATAGTGCGTTGTTGAAAGCAGAACATCAGACATTGGTAGCAAGTAGAGAACGATGATGACGCGTCGTACAAAAGAACGTTTTGATAGATGACAATGATTGATGATGATTAATAATGTTGCATTTTTATTGCTTTCCATTTTATTGTCCCAAAACGCCTCAAATGTCGGCGTCCAGCTAAATTTTTCGTTGCAACTTTCTTGCCGGAGTGGAGTAATAGTCTTTTGACAATTGGTAGGAGATGACATTGAAAATGTTAATATTTTGTGGAACACTTGTAAAATTTGACAAACTTTGTTTAATTTTGCTCAATTTTTGTTTAAGAATTTCTACAAAGTTTCGCTTTGCTACTCATTAGCTACAAAAATTTAATTGTTTGCTACGTGTGCGTATTCTTTTTTTGCCTCTACGGTTGTCTTGCTGTCTGTTTTCATTATTACGCTTGAATTGCGCGCAAACTCATCAACGCCACCGCCAATACCAACCAACCAACCATCAGCATAAACACCACTGAGAAGACCATCAAGCAAAGCATCATTACCACCTTCAAGTTTCAGATGCGAGCAACCCTTTTCGATTCTTCATTCAGCCACATGTTACTTCATGCGCTCAATTAAAAGCATAAAATTACATTTTCACTTAAATAAACCAGCATGTTTTTCAACGAGTGAACGATTCTAGGTTTTTTTTTTTTTTCTTTACCAACGTAGAACACTGTTTTAAGCAACGTTTCAATGGCATTCTTTCATTTGCCACATAGACATTCGCCAGACGCCAGTCGAATGAGTCCTTACACAGTACAGTGCTTTAGCCTAGACTTAAAAAAATGAGGCCGTGTAGATTGTTGTAACTACAATTCGTGGTTATCGAAACAAAGGCTTGAACGAACGAGCGAGGCATGCTCCTTTAACTTTATGCCGCAGTAATGTGAACTTCAACGCCCCATTATCATTATTATTTTTCATAACTTTTCTCTTTTTTCACCCATTTTTCATGCTCTGCTTTTGGAGTTTATATACTGAATTTTTTGTCTGCCTGCCTTTTATTTAAAATGAGTTTTTTCCGCCTTGTTTTTCTGCAATTTATTGTTAAATTGAACGCGTGCGCTTTCTTTTCATTTGCCATTGATGCTGTAGCTACTTGGTTTGGTAGATACGTTTCTTTTTTGTTTCGTCTGTTCTATCATATTTCATAACCATTATTTCGAGGCGGCCACTACTATATTAACTGGAAAATTATATAGCTTAAGGTTGTTGTGTAGCATTTCACAGCTTGTGTTCTTTTATAGACAAGCGCAATCTGTGACAAATAAAGGATATAATATTTTTTTTGAAGATTTTTAAAGACCTTAACTTAGTAAGGAAGAGGAGTGATAATTTTATTTGTATACTCGTATAACTGCACAGAACAAGGATTATACTGAAAAAAAAAGAGTTGTACTTACGTACAGAGAGACGGACATGGCTAGTTCGATACGCCTTTTCAAGCTTATCAAGAATATATATACTATCCGATGCTTGCTTCAATGCTTGCTTTACAAACTCCGTGACATAACTATGAATGAATATTGGCTACTGTGGCATAAGATTTGTCGTTGAAAAGAGTATATTTAATACGTTTCAAAAGCACATGTATATACGACTATATATACCGCAAAGAAGAGAAATTTAATTAATTTCGTTCATGAATTGCCATTAATTGAAATGTAGCACATTGCACTAAAATGTGTTCAAGGTAATTTATATATTGAGAAATATTTGACATATTTTTCTCATATGCAGAGAAAACAATAACAACTTTTGGAGCTAAAAATGTCGTAACTGTCTGAAAATAAGTCTATAAATGTGTGCTTTATAAATGTAATACCACAAATAATAGTTATATTCTGATGAACGCTCATTTGATTTTAAAAGATTAAGTTTGAAGATCACCCGCCATAGCACACAGTGGAGCACTTTGAGACCGCACTTTGATGCTGTCTGCTTGTAAGAAATAAAAATTTCAACCATAGCTGCTGTAAGAAGGGTCAGCTCGCTTTGCCGCTGCAAATCGAGCATGGCATGGAATGCCTCGGTTCGTTTGTATTTTTTTTTTTTTTTTTTTTTTTGACGACCTGTTTTAGCATAGCATAGAACACCCTGCCTTTCATATGTGTAGCATACATATAAAAAAAACTAGCTTATGCTCTGTTGCTGCACTAAAAATTCTTGAACGCATTCCGTCCGTTCAACACTTAAATTAACTCAACATAGTTCGGTCAGTGCAAAATCCAGTGCCGTGAGAGATTTTATCTACATATACATAAAGATATGCGTTTGGAATATTTTTATGTTATGAATTTTCATTATATACATTTCCTCTAACTCATTTAATTATCCACTTGTACAAATTTCTTCATGCTTTATTTAATATTTATAAGAAAGCATACTTTCGGTCTGACATAAGCTGCGTATACTTAATTACTATTCATGTTTACAACACGTATACTACGCATAAACACATACATGCACCGATCCCAGACCGAAGCAATGCCGGCCTGGCCTGGCGTGGCCTGGCCTGGCTATATTCTCTGAGACATGTGCGAAATGTATAATAAATATAATTCACATATTCGTACTACAACAGAGCACCAGCAAAAATGTGTAGGCTTAAAAATTTGAGCATAATTTATTTGATTTTCTCCTTTTTTTTTGTGCTCGAGCGCATTTTGGCCTAATTAAATTTTCAAGTGAATATTTCACAAATGTAATAAAAGTAAGATGCGACAGGAGCGGGCGCTAATGAGCAAGACAAATATACGATATATACACACACCTGCTCTAAAAAGTATATATCGTAGCAGCATCTCTTTTGCACGCTTATCTTAGCTGCTGAATTAAGGGGGTGAATACATCAAATATGCTAATAAGCTTTTATGGGCAAAACTAATTTGTTGCTTTTGTTGTATGTAGAAAGAGAGATACTTATTTAAGTCGCTTCAAGTTGTTGCCTGCCTGCCTGTTCAGAGCACCTGTGGCGCCCGAGTCCAAGTTGTGGGGCCCTCAAAACTATACAGTAACCAAAGCTGTGCTAAGTTAGCGTAGCAGTCCATTTATGTTAGAGAAACGTACGTGGAAAGTAAGTAGAGACTGAAGAACTGATTGATTACGTATCTACATTTTGTACATGACCCTTCTCCTTTTTGCGCTGAGCAGCCACTAATTAGAATTTTGAATTTTCGCAAGCAGAGAGCAGCAGACTTCAGCAGTTGTTTAGCTGGTATCTATTTTAGCACGCGAAAATAGTATATAAAATTCTAATATAAAATTTTATGAATTTTGCTAAATAATTAAACTTTTATAGCTGTTAAAATTCTTAGTCACACAAGAACGTGATAAAAATTTTTGCGTGGCTTGTCATACACGCCAAATAATTTAGCACATTCGCAAATATGGCCAAACTCAGCGTGGCAAACATTTGCATGTAAAACATTTGGTGTTCACACTTGTGCTAAACGTATTTGCTATGCTTCGGCGGCCTGACCCTCACTCCGGCAACGTTGTGCCTGTGTGTATACATTTATTCTTATTGCATATGAATTTTTAAGTAAAGTAATAAGCAGCTTAATGAACATAGTACTAAAAGATGAGTGAACAAGTGGTGCAAATTTTGGTAACAAATCTGAGTTTTTGAGGGTGGGTAATTGTGAGTGCGTATCTCTAAATATATATATATATATATATATATATATATATATATATATATATATATATATATATATATATATATATATATATATATATATATATTTATTTATTTATATATTTATATACATATATTTATATATAGCTAGCTGTAAGCACACAAAAAAAAAGAATAAAAGTAAAATAGAGTGGGTGAAATACTTGAAATATATATGCCAGAGAAATCCTTTTTAAATTGTTGCGCTAATGAAATATTTTTCGCTATAGGTACACAAAAAGAAATTCTTTTCATTTATTAAGTTTAACATACTTTATACTATATAAGATACGTGCGACGCACATTCCATATGTGAATAAGAGCATGCTACAGAATCAATATGTACACTATAGATGGTAGCTTACTTTGAAGGACAACAGGATACGATTTGCGTACGTTTGTTATTGTCACATCATTGTCAGTTGACAACGAGCGAATAAAAACAACAACAAAAAATGGCGACAGGCGACGGTTGGTTGAATGTCAGAAATATACCACAAAGGATAAAACTGCTGTTGTCCTCTGAAAAATATTTATAACACGCGCGTATTTTTCTGCATTTCCTCCCCCACGCCTTCAATTGATGTCCTTGTATGAAGCCTTTTGTTTTTTATTTATTTTTTTCTCTCATCGCATAGCTTGATTATTTTTTCACACAATTTGCATTTTAATTATTTAAGAGAATTTTGATTAAAAATATATATATGGTACACCTATGTATCTTTTTAAATCACTTGTGACATTTCAAAGCATTCAAAAATTGACTTATACAAAAACAAAAGGTATTCACACCTAGTCGATTAACAGCTTATTTGATGAGAAAAGAATTAATTTTCAACAACAAAATGTACTGTGAAAATGTAGGCAAACTCAGCGATCTAGTTCTACGCTTGTTTACAAATTTCAACTGAGAAAATTACTTTCAAGTGTTTTGAAACACTAACAATTTGAACTAAAATTTGAAAAAAACCAAGACCATTGTTTAAATAATGTTTTATTTGGTCGGAACAGTGGATTTGGAACGAAAGCCATAGTCACACGTTCAAAATTAACATGTTTGCTTTGAAACTTACTTCAATACTAATGACCTGATCACACGGTCTTATATTTACATGTCAGATTGCTATGATAGTCGCACAACCTCGTGTGACCATGAAAAAATATATCTCGTCAGCAAATAGCTTCGTTTCTATTTCGTGAATGATTTCCGTGTCATTTTGTTAACAGTGTTGTGAAGTGTTGCAAAAAGCAGTAAACAGTGTTTTTAAACACGTAAAAAGTAAACATCAGTTGTTTAACTTCTTTCTCTGCACCAAATGCGCTACGTGCACGACTTTTTCGCATTTTCTCTTCAGCTTGTTGCTTTTTTATTTGATTTTTTTTTTTATTAGCTGTATAAATTGCTAATATAGCAAAAGTATTCATGGTTTTATCCATTTTAGACTAGTGTTATAAATGCGATTCTGCTGCCACTGGTTAACACTGAAAATGTAGCTGTCAAATTTCATGCGTCTCGTTTGACCACAAAGTTATATTTTGATGTGATATTTTGACAGTTGCATGAAACACAAGTCAGATAACATGACACGAACATATAAGACCGTGTGACCAGGCCACAATCAAATTTTGTGCTGAAATTCAAACTAACGCGATATAGTAAAATTTTTAAGCATCTAAGCATTGTTCAAAAGGCGTTCACGGTGCTATGTGATTAATTAAAATTTTTTCATTTTTACTCAACTTCAAATTGTTTTAAAAAATAAAAAAAAATTTGTGTTTAAAAATTTTCCGTGCAATTACTTTAAGCAACTTGGCGCCAACTTTAAATCTTAGCAAAACTTTTTTTATTGCCTAAATAACTTTTACAGCCACTTTCAAATCAGTCAACTGCAGTTGTAAATTCAACGGGGCATGCCTTGTCACCTTACAAAAATTTCATTAGGAAAAAAATACAAATTTTTAAATGTTGTAAATGCTAACACTAAGAGAGCGAATGAATGCCGCCAATGTTTTTACTATGTATAGCTGTCTGTATGTGTCCCACCAAAAAAAAAAAAAAAATTCCATCAGCATTTCCACAATTTCCAAATGGATTTTATGTTAGTGCTTGTTTGTTTGTTATTTTTGTTGTTCATTTCACGCAGCAACACATGCAATAAAATATTTTTACAAGTCCGCGGAAAAAAAAGAAGCTTCTTCGTATTTTATTTTCATAATAATAAATTTCTTAGTTTTATGCATTTTTGAACTTAACAAAAAATTTCAATAATTTTCTTAAAATTTTTCTCTTCATTTTCTTTGCAGGTAAGTTGATGACACACAACTGTTGAAATTTCTACATTTTTACTTTTTGGTGTTGGTAAATATTTTTAGAAAAGTATCCATATTGAATTTGGAAGTCAAAATTTTTTTCGTAAAGTGAAAAATATGTTAATCAAGTTTTTTTTTTTTTTTTTTTTTTGTGGTCTTCTTTTTAGTTTTGTGGAAAAGTACAACAGAGAACTCATTTGGTTTATATCAATCATAGGCTAGACTAAACATTGACATGCTTTCATGGTTTTTTTTTGTTTTGTTTTGAAAATTTGATTAGAAAACTAGCAAATGTAATCAACATGGCATACATACGAGTACTTATATTGAGCGGTGACTTTGAAAGCATTTTGTTTTGGAGCCATCTAAGTTAGCGTTGAAAATAGCGAGAAAAAATATGTTAAATTTTCAACCAAAATAATACTGAAATGATAAATGGTATGGTTAGTCTTTTAAAAAGAAAAAAAAAAAAATGTTAAAAAATGTAAAATGTGAATTGTGAATTGTGTGTCAACAATTACTTCACAAACTGTGGCATAACATATTTGAAGAAACAAATATAATCACTAGTGATTGGGCACAAACTTGTCACAGCCAATCACTGTGATTCGCCATTCACAGTGAAAAAGTCACCGGCAATGCATTATTGCTCTTCACTAGAGTAGAGATGGACTTGTAGTGATTTAACTAACTAACTGTGTTGCAAATTGTACATAGATTTTTACAGTCTATTCTTTTCGATCAAGTTAAAGCCTGTTTAATCAAGGTATTCTTCATTTTTGTAAAGTAACTAATTCGAGAATATTGTGCCTGTAGCTTATTGCTATACAGTTACAGCATACTCACACATGAGCAACGCATTTATATGAGTAAGCTAGAAAAGTTCGTGCCGTAGTTCAATTCAAAGCAAGAGAGATCACATAAACTTCTTCCAGTTCTATACTCAATTGAGATATTACACCAAACAAGATTGAACTTTACTACGACAACACCTTGATTGAGTGTCATTACTCCATCTCCATTTGTCTCGTTTGAATCTAAGACATTTTCAATACATGGTGTCAACGTAAACAGTAAACAAACTTCACAAGGACCGCAAACAAACGTAGCAGCTAGTTTTTGATATAACAACACTTGTAGCATAAATAATACTTAACAGCTTGTGTATTAATTTATTTGTTTTTTTTTTTATTGTATAAAGTGTCATTTATTTCCGTTGCACATCCATCCAACTGTCAATCCATTTATTCATTCATGCGTTCAAACACTTAGCACACCCCTTTTATTTTGTAAAAGGAATGTGCACCCTTTACATGCGTTGTGGCTATAAATGTCAGTTGTTAATTGTCAAATGGGTCATACAGATCAATTCAGGAACAGAGCACAACAACAACAAACGGCTGATAGAGACTACACGACCATGAGCGCTATTTTTCAATTTTCAATTAAAATTGACAATTGTGGTGAGGGATATTCATCCTCCAACATACATCATAGTATGTACAATATGAAGCACATACGTTGTTTGTGATTTGTACAATAAATCTTAATGAGAGTGCTTGTTTCCACACTTTCTATAGAGCCTTAGTTCACATACGTTTGTGTGCAGTTGTATCGCAATGCTGCGTCCATATAAACACTAGATGCAATTCGTTGTAATATTGGTCGGGGTAGTACTATATACGAGTATTACAAATACTACACACTCAAAACAATAATTTATTTTTGAGCTACACATCCGTTGTAGATCATACTCAGTGCCCTCCTGCTGCTGTCGCTGCTGTTTTCTCGTTTGTCAAATTGTACTACTACTCAGTGATGTTGTGTTTGCTTAATTTAATTTATACCCAAGCACTTTGAAAAGCAACAGCAGCCAATCTAAGTGCTGCTGCCCCCACTATTTGATGGGGGCGAAAGGTCAATTTATTTGTCAAAGCGTTGCGTAGTATAAGAAAGCGGGGGAGCCAGCCATTGTTGTTTCTCTGTGTGTGTGTGTATGATAAAAAAAGAATCACAATAAATGCTTTTAAATGGCTTATATTGCTGAGATTGTTTTCATCATGTATTTATATAGAATATGAGATTTCAATTGGAACCATCTAGAGCTACCGTCAACCTTCATCTTCTCGGTAACTTCAACACATATTTTTTTTATATACATATGTATATATATTTGCCTCGTTGAAAATTGAATTTCAACTGTGTGTGTGTGTGTTGATTGCGGCTATTTTAGTGCTACATATCTAAAAAAAGGTGAAATTGAAAGCACTGACTACTGTATACGTACTTTTTTAGAGGTTTTTGCTACATAAAAATTAAATGAGTTGAAATAAACGTGCAACGCATAGTGTTGCGTCGATACAAGTATTTACTCGTTGCGTTTTGATACTTTTTTTGCAATGAGTACTTTTTGCATCGATGCTCATTCCCGTTAATAATATCGAAAATACTGTTACTTATTTCGATATCTAAAAGTTTAGCGAAACACAACTACTTAGACAGCTACAGCCAACAATCAGTTGACAAACCGTTCAAGTAACGCTATTTTTTTACATTTTAGATATCACTTGTACAACTTTACCCCATATTTGTCTACCACCAAACATACAAGTCCTTTTTATAACATTCTCATTTAGTATACTTATACTTATTTATGGCATCGATGCTTTTTGCCGATATACAGGTTCACAAGTAGAATATCGGTGCCTTGCAAAATTTTGTTATGAGTACAAATATCTATGCGTACTGGTAACAGCGCATCGCAAAGTGACGCCTTTATGTATGCACTATTGTTTTTGTAATGATCTTCAGAGTAGGCTGAGCATTGATGTACACACACACGCTGCTTTTTGCATTAACAGTGTAAATTACACAAAAACTTGAGCGCTCTTTGTTAACTCTCTTACTATAGCTAAGTGCAAAAAGTAATAACAATGCCTCTCTCTCATGCTACGTGGTTTTGTTTTGTGTTTGCACACACATACACACATGCAGCTCGTAGCATAAACAAGCTATAAATATAGAAACATTTTTGTTCCTCGTTAGCTTTTGTGAATGCATTCAATTTTAAACTTTTGCACTCCCCCTCTTGCCTCTAAGTCAATGTAATTTCTATATAAAAATGTTTTCCTTTTATATTTTTGTTTCGATATAATTTTAACAATGTGAAAATTGCTTTTCGTATATGATACAAAATTTTCAAAATTATTAAGCAGATAGATGATTGGATTGTTGTATATTGAAGGAATAGCGTCTAGAAATTGTTTGACAAAAAAAAAAAAAAATGTTTAAGTAGTTTTGCCAACAATATTTTCTTTCAGCATACTGTTCAGTCCAAATTATAAATAAATTTTTACCTCAACAGCGAAATTTTTTTTTCTCTTTTTTTTTTGTAGACATTTTATTTTCTATTTTTCGCTTCTTCATTCAATTTCAACGCCGACGTTCAGGTGTTTTTGGGTTTATTTTTAAGAAATAATTTTTCATGCAACATCTTGTTTTTTTGTATCTCGTGCGCTTGTTATTTTAGTGAGTAATTTTTCAACAGCAAAAAGAATAACAAAAATTAATAAGTAAATAATAAGAATCTTATATATGTATCTATGCAGAAATGCCAGCATGAATTTTACTCTCAAGTAGATATTATATGAACTGTTTAATTTTACTCAAACAGCAACAAAAAAAGTTATTATAATAAAATCATGTGAAATAATTCTATGTGCTTAAAAATAGCCCAAGGTGTTTTTTCTTCGTTTACCGCTTATGAGATTTTGTTTAGAGTTGCATTTTGTGGTGCAGATGAAAATTAAAATTTTAAGAACTGCGAACTAATTAGGTTTATTTATTAATTTTATGCTTTGTAAATAAAAGTATACGAAAATATTGTATTTTTCTTTACTAGAAGATAGTGAGCGAATTTCTGAAAATATTAATGCCTTTTTACGTTATTAGTATACTTAGTTATAATATAAAGCAGATGTGGCCGAACACTATTGGAGTACTTACTCGCGTATACGAATAGCTAATTGAGAAACAAAAATACACGAAAGAAACAGCAATACGGAGTTTGTGCGAGAGATATAATTACAATATTCAACTCACAAACTTCAAAAAAAAAAATTAGAAAAATTAAAATATGTCAACAGTAAAAACTCGTATTGTGAATCATTGTTATTTTCTGTTTAAATCACTGTTTTTTTTTTAAATCACTATTATTCTATTTAACGTTATGTGACACAGTTTATATTAACAGAAGTGACATAGATTTTAACATAAAATAACTGCTATTTTCACTGTCATAACAAAGTTTGCGCTTGCCTAGTTGAAGATAACTTTAGGAGGTCGACTCTATATAAAGTTAGGTTGGGTCCTCCGTCCAACTCTATTGTCCAAAACGCAACCATCGAAAAAAACCTGATAGAGTGTTAATTTTCCAAACTCCCGTGCTTGGTCTGTAGACTTGTGTACCACTTTTGCAAGTCAAGAATTAACATATAATAATGGTGGCTAGAATGTTCGGGACTTTCTTTAGTATGTATATCCATGTGACCGGTCGGTTCGTTGTACTAGTTGTTTGACACTCTAAACCTAATGCTGGCGCTTGAAGCGATACGATAGTACGGCTCTATAACGCGCTGCAAACTACAGCTTATACTTCTTAAGTGATAGCCCCAAAGGTGCCAGAATGCAAGCGAGAAACGTAACTAGTTGATACTATTTTTTTTTCCTACTATTATAAGGTAGCAATTGGAGGTAACTAGTAAAAAAAAAAAAAACAATCTGTTACTTTTAATTTTTGCAACATCACAAATCCTCACTAACAAAATTGAATTAAGATGACTACAGTAAGAATCGAGTCTGATTTTGCTTTTTGAATTGCTACTAGTACAAAAAATCAGCTTAATTTGCTAAAATATAGTCGATTTATTACCGACTTTTCCGAAAAGTCAACACTACTGAACTGTTTACGCAAGTCAGATTAGAGTCGACTTTTTGAAATAAAGTAGATTTCAGATTATATTTTCGTAAGGCTGTTTGCGTATATTACTTATCATGAATAAGCTGACTATGAATTGCTAATTCAAATGCTTTTACTTTTAAGATCATTCATTTTACGCTCAATTTTGCGATTCTTTGCATCTCAAATTACACAGAAACTCACTCATCACTCATTGATACATTAATATAATAACAATATGCATATGCATTGATTGGAATTGCAATCTATATATTGCATTACATTGAAAGGGGAGACAATATAATTGAATTGAAAATGCAAGACTAGTCGTCGTCTGTCACTCCAAGACCAAGACTCGCACTATCAGTCTCTTAAAGCTTTGTGAAAACACAAGATAAACACAATTTGAATCTGTTATGACGACAATTTCTACAATGCCCCCTACTGCAAGTAACTATTTATGCAATTTCACAAAGCTCTCAATTCCAATTCGGTTCCATTCGAGGCTAGCTCGCTCGTTATATGTTCGTTCGTATATAGTCTGCTTATTTAGTTCATTTGCAGTACGTTTATTCGCTTATTCATTCGGGGTGACAAAACCTAATAAAAGTTAATTAAACTCAATCAAAATCCATTTAAAGAGCAACTAACTGACTGTCGACTGCATTGTGGAGACCCAGACAAGATGAGGTCTTTATAGAAAGCTGCTTTTCATCACTACATATATTGTTTGTGTATAATGTAAAATACATAGTAGTAGTATCTGACTCTGTATTGTGTGAATATTTGCATACATACTATGTATACTGCATATAAATTTTGCTTTGATAGACGCCTGGTTATTTGAATCGCTCTTCAACTGGACAACGACCATCTAGTGACTGCATGTGGGTGCTCTGCATTCGAGATGCTTTTGTATGTCACACTAATTGAATTTGAACGTTGCTGCTGCATCTACTGCTGCAAGTGTTGAGTTATTCTTTCACTTAAATTGCGGATGTGATCTCATTTAGAGCGATGCAGCATACAGAATAGTATTATAGGATATGACAAGTGCGGGCCTGACAAAGTGTTGAGATTTTCAACAGCAAATACTTTGTTCGTACTTATTAAAAATTAATTGAAAATGTTGATGATGAACGACAAGCATGAATGATGGAAGTGATGTCAATGAGTAAATAATATGATGAGATTTGTAAAAGATGTGTGTAGCTGTTATGGTTTGTGCTACTAAGAATTTTCAATTTATATATAATAGATTTTATAGTCAACAATCGTTAGAATAAACTTTATATATATGTAAAATTGGTCTTTTAGCTTAGCATATTTGTACAGATTTTCAATAATAAGCATTGTCTACCTTTTAAGTTTGAAATCAACAAAATCAGAACTGCTTGCTTAAAAACAAACTGGTTTTTTAAGTGCTCTATTTAAAATAAACAAAATTTCAAAGTTGTTTGTACTAAGATATTACGTTTTTAATAGTATATTACGTTGTTAAAGCAATAACACTATTTTTTTTTCAAGTTTATGAAATGATTAATAAGTTTCAGATGCTTAAGACATATTTAAAGTAATATTTTTATTTTCTAAATATGATTTAATGTTCGTTAGTCGATTTATGTTGTTGTTGGCCAATCGGTTACGAATCGGTTATGAAACGGTTATGCTTTTAAAACTTAAATATATAACTGTTTCAACAGTTTATTAATTGATTTTCACAATCTTCTATTGCGATCGCTCAAAACCAGCAAAATTAGTAATTTTTTGCAAAATACATGCTCAAATGCCACTTCACGTCGCAATTAATATAGTTCCATCAACTGCAGTTTTTCTAAGCCTAACTAACTCTATCAACCGCAACTTCTCTGGTGTTTGAAATGTCATTCCCTTTAACTAATGCTGGCGCATCTAATGCTGTCAGCGCATTGAAAGTTTTGTTATACATTCAATTTTTATTCTTATTCGCATATAATACGAACATTATCATGGTATTTCGTGGCAGATAATGAAAATATCTAGATATATGGAAAGCTAGTGCCAATTTTGTGCTCTAATTAAAAAATGACATCGCTCATGCGATAATATTTCTTATATTTGGTCTGCTAACTTTATGTTAAAATTAGCGGACAAAGCTGTTTTTTTTTATTTGGACACGAGTAAAAGATATTTAATTATAACACATAGTTAGCACAAAATTTCGAAATTGATAAACATTAGGTTTTTTCAACTTCTGTTAACTTAATTGGTGTAGTCAATACGCTGTCAACTTGTCAGTAAAGTAACTCTTTTCCGTCCAATGCTTTTTGCTTTATGTCTACTACAAATAACAATGATAGATCGTTTATTTTAATATAACAACTTTATTTTATCTGACGCAGCAGCACACCTCAACGGTTATTACATTTCTGTCTAACTCATTCATTCACTCAAATAAGGCATAACGTCCCGCGTGAACTGTACGCCATCAAATGCGAAAATGTGAATTCAAATGGTTGCTTTGTCGCGCTTTTTAGGTTTACGACCTGTAATTTTATACAAATTTAAGCTCTTAAAGATGACATTTTGATCTGTTTTGATTTCCCCAGAGGGCGTGTCACAAACATTGTAGACGAAAGACAGACAGGCAGACAGACAGAGCATATATACATACATATGTACAAGTATGTACAGGACTCGTGTCGTTGTTTGTGCGAGTGTGTTTGAATGCTGTCAGGGTTTTCCGGATGGTCGTTCTTTTGATTTTTCTTTCTTTATTTTTTTTCGGCAGTTGCTGTTTCGCACAGTTTTCTCAATTTTCCTACTACTCCCTTGCTCATACTTCTTGGCTTCTTACACATTTTGTGGTTTGTACAACACACAGTATGACGATGGAGGGTAGCTAAAAAAAAGCAACGTGATTTTTTTAGTATCATGTTATATATATAATATATATATATATATATTTTTTTTTTATGCTTATGATTTTTTTCGCACACTACGTCCTTGTTCATCCTTCATTTTACTGCTTTTATTGCCGACTGAGCCGCGTTTGTTCGTCATTTGGTCTGCCGGTTCATTTCTACGTATCCTTAATACATGAAATATGTTTGATGGCTGCTGATGTTCTCATATGTCAAAGGTTATTGCACGTGCTGTTGGGTTTCACGTTGCGTAGCATATTATTGGTTTGGGATGTGGATTGATATGGGCTGAGGAGTGAGAATGAAGAAGGTAGGTACTGTTGAAGGCAGCAGTGTTGGCATGAGGCATCGAAATTTAATATATTTGTGTAGTGAAGCGCAATTGTGTGAACACTGGCGCAGATACATGTCGAGAAGTTTTAGTAAAAGTAGTCCTTCTTTGTACAGTTGTTGTTTCGCTATCGCTTCAACCCGCTATGTATGCTATAAAATTGAATTATTTATGATGGGCTTTGATTTTATTTCCGTTGTAAAAAAATATAGCGAAAAAACGGAATGTAGGACATTAAAAATGAGAACTCCAATATATATTTTTTGTAATGCATGAAAATGCTTGGAAGTACATATGTATTTACCATACATTTTTTTCTAACGCTGATATCGATTTAAGAAAAGTACACGCAGTATCTCCCTTGGTAGTGTAGATATGTTGTAAATATTAAATAATCTTTTTAGCTGAAACTGTGAGGAACGGTTAAGTTTTAGATGATTAATTTAGATTTGAAAATCAATTTATAATTTATTCGTCTAATATACTGTTCGTTAGACATGCTCTGCTATTTTTAATGAAACGGTTATGAATCGGTTATGCGTAGAAAGCATAAATAACTGCAGCTAACATTGTTCCAACTATTACTAGCACTTCAATTAATTTCTAACAAACACAACACTTACACAATTGGACATACAATAACAAATCAACTAATCTAACCGCGACAAATTACTTTACTATCGCCTGAAAGCATTGACAACAATAGAAATACAATGGCAGCGGTAATACCATCAAGAGAAACCACTTGAAACTCAACAACTTTCAATTAGCTCGTAAAATATTGATTGGCATTGTCACACTTGAACGTGACCGCCGACGACGACAATCTAAGGCACACCGCACCACCATTATCATTGTTATCGCAATTTTGATTTTGTCAATGACAACAACGTCTTCCTGCAGTTTTTCCAACTGTTGCAAGAGAAATTTTTGTATATTATATATGAAAAAAGAACCTGAAGTCTCGCTTACAATTATTGATAAATATTTGTTAATTTTTTTTTTTTTTTACTAAATTGTCATAGAAATACATGTTTTGTTTGTTTAGATTTTTGTGCGTTATGTATACGAAACACTTGAAAAAGTACTTTCGAAAATGTATTGTTGTACAAAATAGGTGTTTTCACAGACAGGCAGTAAAAACGGTGGAACAAAAGCGGCACATTGTTATCTGAGTAGGTGCTACATTTTTTTTTTTTTTTTTTTTTGTACTTTAATTAATTGTGTGTGTTCCCCCACATATTTGTTCATCTAGTGTGTTCAAGTTTGTTTGATGATATAGAAAACAGTACAGTGTAAATATTTTGCTAATAAAGTTATTCTCAACTCAAGGTACACGCTAGATTTCTTATACGTTACATGTAAAGATTTATACTTATTTAAGAGATAATAGGCAATGCAGTACTTTATAAATTTAAACTAACTATTCTCAGACGCATTCTTGGCCCTCAACGTTTGCTGTCATAAATCACAGCTTGAGCTAAACCTCACACACACACACGCTCATCTGTACACCCATGTCATAAATGTTTGTGTGCGCACTGAGACTCCCTAGATAAATGCTGTCTGATTTTTAGCAGATTTGCCATAGATTTTTATTTAATTTTTTTTTTTATTTTTTTCTTAGCAGAGATTTCTTTCTTTACACAGTCTCGTGTTTTCAGAGTCTCAATTGCTTTCAGAGCAGCAAAGTCATCTCCCAAGTTTCTACTCAACCCTCATCACATTAATGTCTCCATAGCTGTCAGTATAAATGTCGCTCACACCTATATTTGTTATGCGTTACATTAGAACATTTTGGCTCATATGTAACAACACTCGCCTGTGCTATACTAGATGTATGCTGTCGTTTCAGCATCTTTTGAAGCTGAAGATTTTCAGGTGAAAGCTGCTAACTTTTGAACTGCTGTTTTCTGTTAGCTAGCATTGGCTCGGGAAGTGGTAAGCAGACACGTTTACTTAACTTCAGTTTGCTTATCAGCAAAAGAACGGTTCCCCAAATTACTTAAATGAAGAACGTCGAGAGTGCTGCATGTGTGAAAATCTATGAAAATATGTTGCTTTCACGGTTGCTGTATGGCGCTGTGTTTGTGCATAATTTTGCGCATAAATAGTTTAGTGTAATATTTTCAACACTTGCTTTTTCATGTTTTTTTCTGTTTGCTTTTTTTTATTATAATTTTTATGGTTGAAATTCTTGCAGTTTGAGCCGATTTGCATGCAGAACTTTTTGTATATTACTTGCTTAATGTTTATTTTTTTGTGGTTTAAGCTTGTTTTGAGCATAACTGTTAATAACCGCTTTTACAAAGTTGTTGTATATTTGTATAATTTTGTCAGTCATTTGTGTTTAAATTAAATATATTTTGAACTTAACCGTTTCATAACCGTTTCGCGGAAAGTTGCTACAGCATATAATTTGCTTGTAGTGTTTGAAAAATATAATTTGAAAGCTAAATATTACTGTTTTGCGCAATAGCTGTTATATTATTACATAACCGTTTCGCAAAAAAGTTGCGAGAGGTTATATTTTGATTGTAGTGTTTAAAAAAGCAACGTAAAATACAAAATATTGCGTTTTTACTAAATCAAGGTACATATTAGTTCTTAACCGTTTCATAACCGTTTCGCAAAAAAAATTGTTATAGCTTATATTTTGCTTGTAATGTTAGATAAACGCAACTTTGAACTTAAATAATAGTGTTTTACACAATACCTGAAAAATATTCTGCTTATTTACTAAACTGTATTATCTCACCAAACTGTATTAATTTTCAACTTGAAAATTGTCTCGAATTTCGCATAACAAAAAATATGATGATGCCTATTACAATGCGTAATTAATGATTGACCAAACAAGTGTGTAGTCAAACAGACAGATTGGAAGACAGCTAGCGGCCTGGGCGACCACAATACAGTGATAGCATCAATGAATAAGCAACAATACTGCCCGCCCAGCTCATCAGTGACAGCTTTGCAGTAGCTAGAAGCAAATTGCTTTTGTTTTTCAACAGATTTTCTCTCTTGATATTTCATTTCGACAATTGTAGATTTGTCATTGCATTAGCTACCAGAATCGTCAACATATGCCATCACGAACTACACACTGTGCGCATTTCATATCATAGATCACTCAAAAAAAGTAAATGACTAAAATTGTTCAACAAAAATTAGCCAAAAATGAAATGAATTGTCTTTTCTTTTAGTTTAAAAATTAAAAAAAAAAAAAAAAAAAACTAAAATTGCAAACGCTCATTACACAAAACAACACACTTGTTCCGCACATTCTCTTCAGTATGATTTGAGTAATTACTAAACTATTGTTTTACATAAAAACTTAACATAATCACATTAATTAACATGCTCGTTCTGTATGCGCTTGAGATACTTTGGGGTTGGCTGTAAATGTAGGGTAAATTGTAGCATTTAATTTGTCTAAAAGTTTGTTTGCGTGTGAGTTTATTCGAAGGAAAAGTTCTTACAAACTTGACAGATGTGCTATGGTATAGACATTGAGCAGGTTCATACATTTCTTATGCTGAGGGTACTTAATGACGATGATGATGATGATGAAGATGATTGGGCTTTTTGGTTTGATGATGGGGTTAATCTATCTGTTGTCTGTCTGTCTGTCTAGCTCACTGTTTGTATAGGTACGAGGTGTCATTTTGAAGTCTTGCCAAAATCATTTTGTAAATGTTTGAAATTAAATAGAAATTTACAAAGTCAATGAGGTATTAAGTATGTACATACTATAAGAGTAGTGTGCAAGTTGTAATTAATGTTTGAGTGTATACTGCAAAGGGATCCTTTTAGTCATTAAACTAGAAATTAATTTTGTTTATTACTCTCACACACAATTTATTTAATTTGTATATTTGTCATTGTTTGTTTATTTATTTGTCAATGAATAATTTGCAGTTAATTGCAATTTAATTTCAGACCATTTAGCTACTGCCATCATCATTCCTTTCATTGATTGCATACTAATTAGTTTGACTTAATATAAAAAATAAAAAAAAATACATTGAATAGCAAATGGAATGAATGCCAATCAGACAACTATGGTGTAAATGTTTTAACTTATCAAATATATATAGTATTCATATATATTTCGAAAAAATTTGTTCAATTTAAACTTCGAAAATATGTAGACAGATACATGTATATATATATATATATATATATATATATATATATATATATATATATATATATATATATATATATATATATATATATATATATATATATATATATATATATATATATATATATATATATATATATATATATATATATATATATATATATATATATATATATATATATATATATATATCTCTCTCTCTCTCTCTCTCTCTCTCTCTCTCTCTCTCTCTCTCTCTCTCTCTCTCTCTCTCTCTCTCTCTCTCTCTCTCTCTCTCTCTCTCTCTCTCTCTCATATATATATATATATATATATATATATATATATATATATATATATATATATATATATATATATATATATATATATATATATATATATATATATATATATATATATATATATATATATATATATATATATATATATATATATATATATATATATATATATATATATATAATTGTATATGTATTCATAATTCATGCCCACATTAACACCTTAATTCGGCAGCAGCAGGAATTTCTATCTACAATATACTACATATGTACTTGTATACTACTTTTATACATATGCTATCCAATTAGCTCGTCTCGTTTAATTAATGTGTTCGATTTTTCGTTTCGGTACATGTAATTTAACATTTTAATGATCTTGAATACTTTGGTGCTGTGGAACTGTTTTAAAAATAGTATTAACGATGATGCACTGTCTTGTTTATACGAATATCGACGCCATCAAAGATTTGGCAATGAAATGTTTCTCGTTGCTTGAGTAGTATTTGCTCGAATTTGTACATGTACAATTGATGTTTATGTCATTGTGCAGATTTATCTTTAGATTTGATGATTTATCGATTAATGAAATCATTTTCTTTAATATTGATTTTGTGTAAACATAGAAAATCGTTATCAAACGACAGTTCAGAAACAAATTAGTAAAATAATATGTAAAAACTATTTGCGAATTATAAGTGCCATTAAGTTAAAAATAATTATTCGAAATGAAGTTAAAGAGAAGCTTGCATAAACGTTGCTGTGGAGAGAAAGGAAAAGAGAAACTCGTTAGATGTAGCAACGAACCTGCTAGTGAAGTTTGTCTGATTTTCTTTGTCTCTTTGCATTGCGTATGCGGTTTCAGTGCGTTGCAGATAGAAAGAGGCGGCGCGCAGGGAACAGCATGTGACATTATTAGATTAGTGCGTGACGTGAACGATATTGAAGAGGGAAAGGGAATGAGAGCGCTGCAGCACACATATATTGCTGCTTGATTAGTGCGGTTAGTTCGCCTTGCTATATTGAACACAAAGTGAAAATATACATATGTATTTGCAATAGAGTTAATTTTAAAGATCGAACGTTCTTAATGGTGCTAGACAATTCAGATTTGATACAATATGCTATAAAGCTATGACAAAAGAAGAAATTGCATAAAAAGCATAGCTATGTGCGAGAGTCTCTGGATATCTCACCTTAATTAGAATACCCGCAGCTACTATTCTTTATGCCGTGGCAACAATTCTCGAACGACAGTTATTCAATGAAAATTCTTGCACACTTTTCCGATTTTCGATAAGTTTTTCCTCGATTCTGTGAATAGTTAATTGTTTCCAATAATCAACCAGTTCTATTGTCAATATAAGCAGTTATACCCGGAGATTTCTGACGTTGAATTTGCTGGTACACTGCGACGCTATCGTTAAAACGTCTGCAGCGTTTTAAGCTATAAGATTTACATTGTTGCTTCACTAGATGGTGTTATCACTGATCAGTAATCAACTGAATGTGCCCAATCACACATATATAGATCTCCTGATTATTTTATTATGTTAACTTATGTATGTATCTTCTCAACATTAATCTTTTGTAGAATTAAATATGCTTTGCACACAATAAAGCCTTGATTTGTGATGCTAATTTTGGGAATCTTTTTGTGC
Source organism: Leucophenga montana (assembly GCA_035044765.1). Classification (NCBI taxonomy): domain Eukaryota; kingdom Metazoa; phylum Arthropoda; class Insecta; order Diptera; family Drosophilidae; genus Leucophenga; species Leucophenga montana. Next base: position 678,444 of record JAWNNQ010001285.1, on the reverse strand, counting down.
TTTTTTGCTGCTTTAATCTGTCTGACTAGTAGCTCTGGACCTAGAAACAGATAATTTTCATGTAGATTGTAGGTTTAAATGGAAACTTTAACATCCTAACTAACTGTGTCTGCTGCAAGTACAAAATATATAAATAAAAATTTAGATAAGCTAGTTTTAATTTACTTTTTTTTTTCTTCTTAAATTATAAACTAAAAGTTTGTGGCGCTAACAAGTGTTAAAAAAAAAAACTTATTTTTCTCTCATGCGAAATATGATTTAATCACATTGTTTAATCGTAGTCAAAATAGAGTTTGATATTCATAAACTAATGAAACAAGTGTAAAAAAAATATACTATTTATAATTTAATTGGACATAATTAACAGAAAATATGTGTACATACATATATAACCGCAATGCAAATATTTAACAAAACGATGACAACGTTGATAGATACAGATACAGTGTAGATGTATCTGCATATTAGCTACAATGAACGTCATAAATATGCGCACATAACAAAATAAATTATTTGCACACTCACCAAAACTCAAATACACACACTCAGTCGTCGCTAGAGGCATTTATTTCAGTCATGTGCAATTTTGTAACTAATTATAATAAGGTAAAATACTGAGAAAAACAAACACGGAGATGCAGATATACAGATACATTTACCAAAAAAAGAAAACACGACGTTCATATCTATAAAATAGGCTGTGTGTGTGCTGAGCTAGTGAAAATATGATGAGTAGACGAAAGAGGCATGGTATTATTGTCGGTAATCATAATTGTCATAAATTTTTAGGAGAACACTACAAATATCTACACTATAATCTGCTCTTATACAAATGTATCTACAATATGCTTGTATATATAGCTGTCACCTGTCGCCATAGAGCTAATAAGACAAAAAGGCAAAAAGAAAAAACTCTTATTGGCACTATGGCTACTTTGAGCTTTTTAACTTGCAAAAATTCAAAATTTTATAGTAAAATTTTTGAATATAAAATCTTCAACTTTTACAGCGAATTTTCGTCGTTTGTTCTTTTATACTATGGCGCACATAAACATATTTATTATTAATAATTGTTTATGGCATTTTGCGCTGTTGTCGCTTGAATGTTGCTTTAATTTATTAACACATAGAAATTTCATATTAATTGCATATTTATAGCCATGAGATACAGAGATACTTAGAGATACTTTTTGTTTTGTCTATGTATATCAGTGTGTTTATGACAAATGCAACAATTTAACCTAAATATTGAGCGCAGAACATACACTTGTATATCATGTTGTGTGGTTGTTGTACTACTATGTGTGCGGTTCGTTTGTCAATAATGAGTTTTCAAGCTTATTATAAACTCTCGTGTGTATTAGTTTTATGGCACTTAAGTTGCAAAAAAAAAAAAAAAAAAAAGAATTTACAAAAATTAAACATGTATCTAGTTATACAAATAAATTTTCATGCACAGTTTTGTGCTTTTAATTAGCAGCAAAGGACACTCTTAAGTTAATTTATGATATGACAGTTTAATTTGTAATGCAATTTATGTGAATTTTTTTTTTTTTTTTGTGGGAAGTGAAAATAATATTTAGTGAGCTTGCGCAAGAAGCTTGTTTTAGCTTAAAACTGCTATTATGCTGTAATGTACAAGATGCATGGTAACAGAAATAAACGAAATGGCTTTTTTTCATATGCAATATTAACGAGTAAGCCGTCAATTTGTTCACTTAACGCATGCGTTTGTAAGTGAAACAATCGTCGACGCATGCGCCCGACTCAGTAAAAATCGCACAAGCATAGCTGACTGAATTATATACCCAAAAACCAACGTACATCTTAATAGATCTGACCTGCGGTTGCTTTTGAGCTACCTCACCGGCCATCATCCGCTGAGATATCACTTTAATAAACAAGGTCTCTCTTCAGAAACAGAGAATGACGAAACTAGCTTACATCTGCTTTGCGATTGCCCGGCCTTGGCCAGGCTTAGAATTGAGCAGATAGACTAGACCCTTTATTACATCTGATGAGATCAGAAACACCTCGTCTAAGAATATTCTCCATTTCATTAAAGAGACGGAGAAGATCCTAGATAAATTAACTTAACCATATCCGGGGTAGGGTGCAAAAGACATAACTTTCTGTCACAGTGCCCGTTTCCTTTATGTTGGCCCTCAGACATTCTAGCTCTGACACTGAGTCTTACTTAGCGATCGGCTGATCGAGCATGATTCGCAGTGACCACTTGCTTGTCATGCGGCTCTGGCCCAGACACTACGTCATGCACTGGTTATGGTTATGGTTTAGCTGACTGTTACTCACTATTTGCAGTTAACAATTCGGTTGGTGCAAGGACTCTAGTACATATTATTATTAGGCAACGCTTTCCTCCCTTTAACGTTAATACCATTAGACCAATTTTGATAAATAGTAAACCATTCGAAAGATATTTTGCTGCTGACTATGCGAAAAATAAGTGAAAAGTGATTTGAAAATGTTATTAACACAATGTTAAAAAAACACACGTACATGTGCACGTACAATATTTCACACTTTCACGCTCTTTTTTCTGTTTGCGCGTACACTTTAGATGTAAAAGTGCTAAAAAAGCTAAAAAACGAAACTAGAAGTGAAAAAAACAATAACCAACAAGGAAACAAACGATGCGCTCTAATCAAAATATTATAAATTTTTCTTTTATGTTTTCTTTTTCAGTTTGAATTTATTATCTTTTTCTGGTTTTGACTATTTTCGTGTAAAATGCTGCACTTTAGTTTGGTCGACCACTTTGCATTTGACTTGCAGTAGAGAAGTGTCGGCTTAATCTTTACTTTTAAAAAATATCAAAAAAAAAAAATGATTTCATTAATCGATCAATTTCTATCTGAAGTCTTGGACGTAGAATTTTTCCGCTTATTTATGATGTGCTCTCCTATTTTGCTGATGCGTGTACTTTAACAATACGCTTTTGAACAACGTTTTGGTAACATTGACTTTATTTTTTCGTCAATTATTGTACGTACTTAAAACATCTTAAAGATTTATCTGCCTGCTTATGCTTTAATTAATAGCAGCAGTTGAGACAGTAGGACAACGCGTGAAAAAGTATGCAATGAATATAATAAATCATAATTAATTATACGCAGAGTGTGTGTACTATAAGAGTAAGCAGAGGCCGTGGGCCAGCTTAAGTTAATCAACAACAACAATAAAGTCGGCGACTTATATAATAAACTTTTAGCAGTTTTTCTTTTTAACTGTGATATCTGAGCATATATAGGTATATACTTTAATATTGTCTTCAAGCAGTACACACTTTTCTGCTCGATACTCAATTTTGCCAAAATTTTGACAGGATAAAATGCGCACAGATACAAGTACTATAACTACCTCAGTCGAAACATCCTTTTGATGCCACTCGAACTGTGTATCTATCTATGCGTTTGTCTGCCAATCTGGCAGCTTGTTTTCATTGCGCTTTGAGCATAACTAATGCGCAGACATGAAACACCACCACCAACTATGCTATTCCGTGTCCGACATGAACCGCATGATGTTAGTTCATAATTGTATCTCATATATGTATCTATATCGTTGTCGATGCTTCCGTTGTATCTTCTCTGTGTATAGTAGCTATATAGTACATATGTATGTTGCGTTATAATTGGTCGTATTAACGCACTGAGAGCATTTTCAACGCTGTGAATTATAATTTGTTATTACAGCTTTTGTGTATGTCGACGCTTTAGAAGCGGTCGTGTATATACTTCTTTTATTATTTTTTGCTACTATGCATAATTTGTCTGTTAATTTTTTCGTTTTTTTAATAAAATATTGTATTTTTTTCCGTTGTCTATTGGCTTTTGTGTTGCAGTAGCATATTGTATGTCTGACTGTCTGTATCTGCCATTGACAGCTTGTTATTTTTATATAGTTATTTATTGTATTGAGTCAAGCAAACTCGAAAGCCTCTGCTAATAATCTCACTTTCAATTTGAAAGCTATTTACTTTTGTTATTAATACTCGACACATTGTGTATGGTCATGTGTTATGTCTTTACTGTAATTTATTGTATTATTTATTATGCTGTATTTTTGTGTTTTAATTAATGATGTGCTTAATTTATTTATTTGCATGCCAGGACTTAGTGAAAAAATGGCACAGAGTGTTTGGGATTAGCCTAATTTTACGTAAGAGAGTGCTAGCTCAAGAGCTGTGTTTCATGTTCAGTTTCATGAAGGCCATGGTTCCAAATAACGTGGACAGTTGGTGTCTTGCTTGTAAAGACGACGATCTGAAAACGGTTCAAAGCTTCTAAATACATTAACAGCATTAGAAAGAAATTAATAAATGATCTAAAGTTCACTTAGATAATTGAAGATAAATAATGAGTGGGCATAACGGTAACAAAGGAGGAAGTGTAATTTTTAACATGAACGTGCAGTTTTATTAACGATAGTTAAGGGCGTTAAATGATTTTTCTGAAAATGAGAACCGGAATGTCAGTATAAAATTTTAAAAAGTCAGAAGTGTAAAGCTGCTGTATTTGCTCATTAAATTTAAATCTTTAGCGGCTTGTCGACTAATTGAAAATATTCATTTACTCGATTAGAAATAATAAATTGTTTTCAATAATCGACCAACTCAACTTTTATAAAAACACTAAACGAGTATCTGTATATCTCGCCTCATTTTCCATATTTTTGTTTCAACTAAACTGTTTTAGAAAGCTAAAACCTTTAACTTAAACATATACTTTGGTTGTACTTTTCTTAGAATAACAGTTTTTAAGTTTTAAATCATTTATTTACAACATGAGAATAATATTTTTTCAAAAACATATATTATTCGTTTTTGACTCTAGAACACATGTTCCTTCGTTGATTCCATGGCTAAATACATATTATACACAGTATAAGCATCAAAGAACGCACTTTAAGAACAATTTCTACAGCATCATCTAGTGCATAACTTTTCATTTCCTTTCGTTAGTTTGTTCATCAATCGTAAGTTTCAGCATGCAACCCACACAGCATTTGTCAATTTAAATGAGCCGTAAACACTTTTCGCCAATTTTTATGATAAATTAAGTGTCTACATTAATTGCTGTGGGTCGTCGTGAGATCGGCGAGGCAGAGTAGTGATCTGACCATGATGGGGTATTAATTTGAATTTATTTTGTTTTTGTTATTTTTTTTTTCTTCTTCGACTGGCCCCAACAATTTGATGCCTTGCTGCTGCTGTACAGAAGCATAACAAATTGCAAAGCAATCGGAAAATTCATCCAAAAATATACAATAACAAATCTACACAAGCCCAGGCGCGACTAGATTCGAATGCAAAAATAGCATAAATATATAGTAGCAGCATCAGAGTATGAACTACTGACAGCAGCTATCCATGTGCACCTGATTTTGTGCTGGCCTCCACTTTGAGTGTTGCAAAACTTTTAGCTTTATCTCGTGTTCATTGCCTCTCAGATTATTTGCCTGTCTGCAGCACTATTTCAGTGTCGATGTCGGTGTTGCGGCCTTTGACTGGCAACCTGGCGTAGGATATTTTCTAGCTATACTAGATGATACAACTACCTTTCCCTCTTTATTTTTTTTTTTTTTTTTTTTGGCAGTTTTTGCTAAAGTGTGTGTGGAATAATTGGAAAATTTGGCTATGAGCCAAATGATTACTCAATTAAATTAATTTTTGGCGATTTAAAAAGAAAAAAAAAAAAGCAAAAACTATACACGTACGAGCCAGCAAATGGAAAACTGAAAATAAAATTGGCTTAAAGTGCTCAAATACTAGCAAAAATTTTTGGTTTTTGAGAATTGGCAGTCGACATTCTGTGAATTATTTCTAATTTTGCTTGCAGTTGATATTTTCAGTCGATAAATGCACTCAGTATTGGTTCTTCTTTAATTTTCTTTTCGATTATTAGCAGCAAATAACTTCAAAGTTTTGACTTCAAAGCATTCCGATTTATTGAATTTGAGACTAGTATTAAGAATTTTTTTGTTCGAATTTTTAAAAGAATAGATTAGTATTGTATTATTTTGTTTTATGCAACACTAATTTTTGTGAATTTGTATGGTTTTTAGTTTTAGTGCTGGAAAAATTTGTAGGCTTTTAAATTTTATGTTGATCAACACTACTTTTTGGCTTTTTAAGGTGGTTTTACAACACTGTTTTGATTATTTTGTTACTAAATAATACTGATTTTTCTGAACGATACATTTTATGACATATTATTAAGAGAGTGTTTGATTAGTGTTAAATGCAATGAAATATTTTAGAATTTAAGCCGTTTATAAGCTGTGTTTTCAATTAAATATGTTGACATAACAATCCTTTTCTGACTGATGCAGTATTGTTTGTCCAGGTATTCAATATACAAATGGAGTTTAAGATGAACATACCCAAAGTGTGTATTAAGTATATTAATGTTTTTTCCTCTTGTTTGCTTCAAATTGGAAGCTCTCGTAAAATTCGACAATAAGAACATAATCAGCTGTGTTTTGTATGCGAAAGTGTTTCAACACTTTTTAGGGTGTTTCCTTCAGATTGTCAGTACTTTTACAATTTGACAATAAAAATATAGTCAGCTGTCATAATATTTTCTAACATAAAGTTTTTCAATACTTTTTTAGGCAGCTCTTAAAAAAATCTTATATTGACTTTCCAACACTATTAACTCAGCTTTTTTAACCACTGTACTATGGCTGTCATTCACAACAACTTTGTGGCTGTCAACAACAGCATCAGTTTGACAATCCAATCTGTTCACTTCAAAGGATAAAAATAAAAAAACAGCACAGAAAAGAGCTTTATATCAAAAACAACCAATTACTACTCGTCCAGCCAGACAGACAGACAGACAGCCAGACAACATTATGCATAAGCAATGATAATAATTCTACAAGTTTGTGATAAAAATCTCATTAGACTTGCTAAGAAGAATGCGCAATACGAAAAAAAAAAGAAAACAAATTTCAAATAAAAGGGGAGCAGCAAACAAGCAGTACCAGTATTATTAACACAATGTCGTTGAACAGATACTGTGCTTTTGATTATGTTCCAGATGATGATGGTAGATGATGTTTTTGTTGATGATAACTTCTGCGTGCACGACGCTGTCCTTTGCATACTAATTTCAGACTTTTGGCGTGTCCCACTGAATGAGTGACTCGATTATTTATCATACTCGTATTGTCTGTACAAATATTTTCATAGAATATAGAGGCGTGATGTTGATGAAGATGAACTTTTGATGTACTGTTGAAAGAATCAAAATATCGCTGTCTCAATGAAGTACAATAGCCTCAAATACTAATTACGCATTCATTGAGTTATTTCTTGCACTCATTATCGCTGCCAAAATAAGCAAATTATTACTACAATACTTAACACAGTATCTGTCTGGCAGACTGACTGTAGAAGATTAGGTGAATGGAGCAAACAAAAAGTTGAGATACACAAAATCGCCGCCTTTTGATGCCGTGCACGTACATCTAATGACAGAAGTACTGAATTGGGTACCCAAACAGACATACAGACAGACTACTAGTGCGTACTCTCTTGCTTTCGCTAATTTTATGACTTAATGTAGAAGTGAACGATGATTTCGTTTCTTTGGACAGTTATGGCTCAACGCGTACGCAAGCACTTTAATCCACAACTGCTTCGTTCATTCATTCAAGCACGCTTATACGAGAGTTGCCTTGTATATTGTGCGACTTGGCAACCTCAGATGTTGTTATGTACAAGCTGACATTCCATTCCATTGGAAAGTATAAACGTACTTTTGCCACTAAGAAGTGAATACGCTCAAAAAGAGCTGTTTAAAGGCTTCAACAGCTTTTTCAGGTGTCAAAAAAATGTCAACTTTGCAATTTATTTTTGATGTACGGCAACAAAAACAAGTCATTCGTTGCCAAGTAAGGGCGGATGACTCATTAATTCGATGTTTTGAGTGCTCAAAAACTTTCTTGTGTGAACAGATGTATGAGAGCGCTTGATCCGTTTTCGTTTTGGTTTTCCTTAATTCTTCAAAAACTTCTGGTCGTGTACCATTCAGAATAGAACGAATTGAAGAAAAAATGTTTCACCACTAGATGATTGTGAAATATCAGTAATGCCCTAGGGTGGCTCAATCTCACGGCATGTCACATGATGGTCAAGTATTTTTAATTAACGCACATCACCGAGGTTTTATGGGACAACAGAGATTTTTGGACGATGTTCTCTAGATTCGTTTTTAATCAAATTAAGCATAAACAGTAGTTGATAATCCGCATGGAAGTTCTTAGTTCCATGCTGATTTTGAGGAGTTATTTAAATTTTCTCGACGAGATGACTTCTTGAAGTCACTGTAAACAACACAAATAGTGTTGGTATTTAAAAACGTTGTGCGTACGTAATGCTAAACAATATCAAAATTTCCAATGGAAATGTCAGGCCCATAATATAAAAGACAACTCTCGTACAGTGCATATTTTGCGTCGCTTAGGAATTTTGAAGTTCTCCAGTCTACGAGACTGTGTGTATTTTTCTACGTCATTCATACGAAAATTTGTCACGGCAGCTCGGAATTCTTAATTTTATTACTGCTGCTGGACTGGATGGCAACGACGCACGCATCACTACTCTGCGCTAATGCAAATTTCTTCATTTTTTTTTCCGCAGAAGGAAATGACATTTTCCTAATGCGTAAATTGAAATGTGTGCGACGTGTTTGGGATTTATTTTGCTGGTCTCTGTCAGTTTTTCTATCATCATCATCATAAGTATGAGCACCTACTAGATGCTCTTGAAGCAGCTCAAAACAAACTTTGCTGCTTTCTACGCGCATCTCTTTGGTTTTAATTAGAAATTTTTAATCTGTTTTTCTTTTTTTCGATCTCCAACTGATGCAATTACTGACACCTTATAATAAATATATATATATATATATATATATATATATATATATATATATATATATATATATATATATATATATATATATATATAATTGTAATAGGTTCATTTGCAGCACTTTAAACAGCTTAGCTCTTCTTTAAACTTTAAAGCTATTTTCTGCTCCAGTTTCTTTGTATTCATCATAACTTCACCAATATAACATGTTATGCTGTCGCTATTTATTATTATTAGAGTCTGTTTCCGGTAGTTTTTTAAATTAATTTTTTGTCAGTTTGTCGGTTTGAGCTGCTTTTGTTGTGTAGTGCTGCTTTAGCTTTCTAAATTTTCTATTTTGTTTCTGGGTATTGTGCTCTAATCTACTCAATACTCTACTTTTGGCTTTGTTATTTTTAAGTATATACCAGTGTCTACTCTGTTATTTGTTTTTCAATTTTCAACACTGATAATAATACTGAATGTAACTTAAAACGACGGTACGCTTTGGTAGCTTAAAATGGAATACTTGTTGCAAAAAATCTTAGCTAGTATTGAATGGTTTTAGTAGAATATTCTGGAAGAATCGCTGAATTACGTTGTTTGTTCGAAGATACTTTTCCATTTTTTGTGATTTTTCTTTACCTAACTACAATTTAGTTACTTTTATGTTGAATTAGTATGTTCAAAGGCTAAAGAAAATAATGAAAAAATGTTGTTCTTGTACACATTTAGTTAAACTAATTCGTGAAAAACTTAGATCTTTTTTTTGAAAAAGTTTATTGTACTATTTGAAGACCAACCGTATATCAGTATTCAAATCAATTGTTAAACAACTTTTAAAAGCTTTAAGAAGCGTTTTCGATTCACTGTGATTGGTAATTTTATTGCGTTCATTTACCAAAATCTTCAATAAATTCTATAGCACTTATTCCGTGATTGTTAAAAGTGCAAAAAGATCTTGTTGGGAATTTATGATTGAGTTGTATAATCAAATTTCTAACATAGGTGCTACAACGCACATACTCTGAAGCTTTGACTAAAATCTTTCCACGATGTTCATATAAGAGTTGGAAACCAGAACTATATCGGGAATCGAAGATGTATATGTTTTACTAGTTGCGACCGGAGTGGAGATATATGCAGCTTCATGAATGTTTCGCACTAGCTCCTTAATATCTTCCACAGAGTAAAATTTTAAAGTTTGGAGCAATAACTTTCTCCAGCCAAAAGCGGTATATCATCAGGTTGGTGCTTTTCTTGACTAGAATTCTAGGTAGTGACTTTTTTCGGTTCAATGCCCTTGAACACACACACACTTTTTTTTAAGTTTTTTAAAGCTTTTCAGGCACTTTTTTTGTGTTACTTTACCAAAATCGTTAATCAAGTAGCTTTTATTCTGTATTTTTGTTTTAAAAATCTATTTAAAAATCAAAAAGATGTTTTGAAAATGTCTGATTGGTTACTTTCTTGTGCTCACTTATAGTTTAATTATTAAATTTACTTTACATTATACTGTGTGATTATTTATCAAAATCATCAACCAATGCAAACACTCGTACTCCATATTGGTTTAAAAACTTTAAAAGGTCCTTTGAGGCATTCTGATGGATCGTTTTTCTTGCGATCATAGTTTAAAAGCTTCAAACGGTCTAATAGCTCTTATTCGGTGACTGTTTAAAAAGCTTTTAAAAGCTAAAAAAACTATTTTGTGGACTTTTGATTGTGGCCACTTTATTCGGTTCATTTGTTGAAATATTAAATCAATTCAATAACTATTTAATTGTGTAAATTAATTTGCTTTACTAAATGTTTAATTGGACTAAAAGCTTCTTGAGTCATTCTGTTTGATTGTTTTCTTGTGATCATTTTTTAATCAATATAACCGATTCTGTTTCATGTTTAAAAGCGTTTCAAATCTTAAAAGCTCTTTTAAGCTATTCTGGATCACTTTTGTGTGGTAGTACGTTGGTTTGGTTTATTTTAACGCTTTTTACAACTCTGGAAACTCTTGTGAAACTCGACGTCATTTTCGTATAATCAATTATCAGAATCGTGAATCAGCTCAAGTGAATAATTTTTTTTGGAAAACTTTTATTTCTTGTGCTTATTGTAAGCTTTTAAAATTTAACTCTATTTTACTTTAAGTTTGCATTTTTCTTATATATTAATTTATATTTTCTTCTATTTTCAGGTAAGTTTCTCAAACGCTTTGAACCAATTGTAAAGCAGTCGTTTGGTAACTATTATCAGAATATTGTCAAAACTGGGATTTCTTGCAACACTTGAAATTGAAAATGTTTTCACTTCTCATATCTTTTCAAACAGCGTGTTTTCACATAAAAACGCTTTTTTTTTTAATTACGCAGAACATTACTGATTTCTTCTTATACTGCAGATATATAATACATACGTATATACAGACTTGATAAGCACTGCCAACATTTCCGTTTGTCGCAATGCCGATAAACTTATTTCAAATATACATACATGTACGAAAGAGTCGGTCGGTCGGTATAAAAAAGAAACCATACAACTGAACCGCATTGTTGAATTGAACTGATAAAGCATACAGCATATGAATCAACAAGGCAAGACTTTAATTAATAACGCTGAAAAGAAATATAATTATTAAAAATTAAATAAAAAAAACACGATACAAACATTTAATACTCATGGCATCGGCATTTTTCACAAAGCTCTCTTACAAATAAAAACTTAACTACCATTAGCTAACCGGGCAGACAATATATGTCTATATATAATGTATAAAAAGTCAAACTTTAATTTAAAATTGAATTTAAAATGTTATACGGTTTTTTTTTTCTTTTTGTTCCATACGAAAACAACAGCGCATACATTACTCAACTCTCAGAAAAAAGAAAAAAACCATTTATATCCTTGGAAAAAGCTGAAAGAATATAAAGGAAACTAATAAAATATGCAAGCAAACGTATGTTGAGTTGTTTGGTTGGGGTCACCAATAAAAAGAAGAAGAAGCAGTAGTAGCAGTAGCAGTCAAGCTGTCAGACAGCAACATCTAAGACAGCCTAAAAGCAGGCAATATGAGCACTTCTTCCTCTGGCTTGAGTCTGTGTAGTTGGAAAATTGAATTTCCTTACTATTGACTTTGGAATAGATATACATATGTCTTGAAAGTTTAAAAAAAAAAAAATAAGGAAAAACCGGAAAAAGGACGCGACAGCATACAGTGTAATGTCAAAAGAGTGGAAAAACTCTAAGAGTGTGCACACTGAGGCACATAGTATAACCACCAACATCAATAAAAATTCAATTTGCAATTGAATTTGTTTTCTGTGGCAAGACTGTCACACTAGCATGTGTTCTCCCTTTCTTTCTTTTTTTCTCTTTCTCTATATCTATTTCACTGTGCAGCACTGTGTAACCCAATGACAGGCGTGCAAATTTGTAAACATTGCAAAATTGGCAATAAAATTATATGCAAGAGTAGAGCGATGTAGAAAAAAAAAAAAAAGAAAACAACGGAATCTATTGCAACATACGTAAAATTTTCAAATTTTTTCGGGTTGTCTGGCAACCCTTGTCAGTTGTGTAGACAACCAGACAGTCTAAAAGTGATGAATTAACGTTACTGTTGTGATATATCACACAATAGTTGAGAGTGACAAAAACATTCAGTAGTCATTCTTCTTGCTCTAGCTCTTTCATTTTTTCCTATCTAAATACGATACATACATGCTGTGTGTTTGCCACTAGAAAATTAAAAACAAATTTAAAATTTCCAGCTTGAAAAACCGGAGAATGATTGCTGTGAATGGTCGGATGGTCGGTCGTTCGGCAGTTCTATATGTACATATGTACATACATATTGTATATGCTAGTGTAGTTTACGCTTGTTGACAGGTGTAGGCCAAATAAACCTCGTTCAACATTGCTTTTATACACGCCCGAGGCCAAACACTTTGCATTTAATCAATATCCGTAACTCATTTTCACAACAAATACTCACAAACAAAAATACAGAGTTGAAATGGAAACGAACAGCAACAGTAGTAGTAGTAGTCAGATTTACAAAGTAAATACAATTGATTTTCAATTCGTTGTGATTTTATACTATGCAAACGTTTACTATACATAGAGAGAAACAAGTGAGAGCTATAGTCGCGATGCTCGACTATATTATACCCTTTGACACAGTGTGACATCTAGATAGTCTCTAAGTCTTCTCTAGGTCAGAACACTTTTCTCTCAGACAAATTTAAATATAGACGGTAGGACGGACAGACATACAGACAATTTTGTAACAGTATACTTGTAACAGTGCGGCATCTAGATAATCTGTATCGCAAATTTGGTTTCTCTAAGTCTTCTTTAAGTCAAAGAACTTTTATCTCGGACAGATTTACAAACGGATAGCTGATCACGAATATATGTTTAAGTATACCTTATAGTGTCCTCCGATGCTTTCTTCGTATTTTCACATTTCAACAAACTCAATATACCCTGCATAAAAATATATTTATACAGGGTATAACAAAAATAAACTCACATGTGGATTCAATACAAATGCAAATATATTTTATTTGAGCTCAAAGGTGTGGCATACAGGCACAGGCGGTGCATTCAATTCATTCAACCAAAAGCCTCATAGACACACACACACACACACACACACACACACACACACACACACACACACACACGGAATACGTCACGTGATGTTACATTATAAGGTATTTACATACGTGTCTCTGTATAGCGTAATACAAAATAGAACACACGAACATAGTTTGAAATGTGCAACTCTAAATTGGTTTTTAATGTCAACATACGCTTTTACTACGTGTATTTTATCTAACTAAGGCGAAAAATTGAAAAATGTTCAATATATTGATATAAAATTTGTATTTAAGTAAATATACCTAGCTAAAAACTTTAAATAATTCGCTTATTTTTTTATGTTTTTTATTTAATTTTTTTTTTTTAAGATTTTAAAGCTTCTATGATAAGAAACACTAGGCATTGAAATATGCAGTAATTTATACTGAGCGTAAATTACATATGTTTTTCTTAGAAGTAAAATTTTCGCTCATATAGCTACTTGTTGAGCGTGAGAAAACACTTACGCGCCAATACAAACATATATGTTGTACACAACAAAATAATCTAATGTTTGAAACTTTAAAAAGCAGAACCGCTAGGTTCAAATATTTCTCTGAGAACACTGTAAGCTCATTGAACTCTTCTCGTCCCCTATTTTTGTTCGTCTACCACAGAACATGCAATTTTACAGAACTTGTAACGAAACAATTAACAACATTAGGTGTAGGAAGATTTGAGCGGTTTCCGGTATATATAACTTTCTCTCTCTCTCTCTCTTTCACACTTACACATCTCTATTATTGCCCTAAATCAGAGTTACCAAAAGGTTTCAAATATAAGCCCAAGCCCAAGCAATATAACGAAAAACGAGTTATTTTTTCTGTAAGTTCATATTGGTTAATGCAAAGAGCTATGTGTGTGTATGAGTATGCTCAGTCTATGCTGAAGAGCATTACAAAACCAAAGTACATGTAGCGATATATGCCGAAATATTACTATACATATCACATCCTTTTCCATCACAAATTGTCAACTATTTATTAAGCTGCTCAACATGTAGTTGTTGATATATCGGAGTTTAGGGTAGTATACTCGTATATAGTAACATGATCACGATATTTTTTCAATATAAATATCGATACATTTTTGTTGGCGATGTATCGATACATATCGATATACTTTCACGATATACTTTTCAGTATATTTTTTACTATTTATATTCCTAATCTAAATTTTACTAACACTACTTCCCAAATCAGCGTAGTATACAACACTGAATTACTAATTACATTAGCTCTAGTTTTGTATCTCTCTTAATGCGAGTATAAGCTAATTTTCAATACTGCATATAATCGTTCAAACATTTCTCAGCATCAGTTACTGAAAATCTTTAAAAAGCAGCATACCATAAACTTTTACATTTTTCATAACTACTTTTTATATATAAACCAGACATAAAACCACTAGCTGCGCACAGCACATTTGAGTCAAATAGAAAAGTTATTTAAATGATAAATAATCCTAAACAAACTTTTTATTTATGTTTTTTTAATGCTACAAACTGTTTTTTATGCTACAAATTACTACTCGTGTGAACCCTTTCCTTACACATTCCTTAAGCGGTTTTTTTTTGTTTTTGCTCAGTAGTTGTTGCTTTTTCCACTGTCATGCACATGAAATGTTGAGTGATGATGACACTAGTCGCCTGCCATACACTTCATTCATCAAACAACTACAGTATGAAAATAAAATGTAAAACTTTTTCACTTCTCCAACACTGAACGATGACGACACATATGGATTAGTTAAGTATTGTCGCTTCAAAAGAGCATATATACATATTTTTTTTCTCTTTTGTTGGAAAATACATTTTTTTACAGCACAACATCAAATCCCAACAGGAAAACGACGACACAAATCCTTTAAAACAATATCGATTAAATGCAGATCGTTGACACTTTATAAAAATAGAAAACATTTTGGGAAAAAAAGAGCGCACTCAATACACACACAAATATGCTGCTGTTGTGCATTTCAAATGTGTTGCGGTTTTAATCCTTTTAGACAAAAGTATGCAGCAGACTGTCCAGCTTCGCACTATTGCGAGTTCTATTTTGAAGGCAGGGCAGGAAGCAGTTTGGGTGTTGAATGGTAAAATAGAATTTTAGTCAAAGAAAAAAAAAAAAGTAAAAGTAAAAATAAATATTTTCAAATCCACAAAATAGTCTGTTGGTCGATTGAATAAATGAATGTACATGCTTTAAATATTTTCAATAACGTGAATCTCAACAAAAAACCAAAATTGGCTCTTTGGCGCAGCTTGAGGTTGGCGTTTGGAAAACTAAGCACACAAAATAAAATAGAAAAAATAAAAAAGAAAGCAGAGTTTCTAATAATTTGCATGAAAATTTGTGGATTTTGTGTGGTAGTTTTGTGGGTGGTTGAAAACTTTCCGGAAGTGGCGACGTCTAGACTCGCGCGCGCGATTACTGGACGACGCCAGCTTCATTTTTGTTGCTGCTGTTGTTGTATGTGCAAATAAAATAACTTTAAAGAGTTTCTGAATTATTTTGACCACAGCAAAGCGTAGAAGTTTTAACAAAAATAATAGATAACAAAATATTTAAACTTTACTGTCTTTGAAATTCTTTTTTTTTTCGACAATAGCAGAACTCGCAAGTATTTTTTTGTGGTTTTCGTTTGAAAAACTGCTTTAAGTATGCAGATACTTTAGCTGCTTAAAACTGCAAGTACTCTTTAAAAAATGTTTGCGCCGACTTTAGACAAAGTTTATAGCTACCTGTCAACAATATATGTGTCTGTTTGTTGGTGTGAGTTCAAACAAAATGTTCTTCGTTGGCACGATATTTGCTTGAGAGTGGCAATTTTAGCAAATATTCAGCAGTCGTTGGTCATGAATTATATTTGAATTAGTTGAATGGCGCCCGAGCAGGAATCAATATATAATGAAAAGTAATTAAATAGTCGGCATTTAGTCGAATACTTTGTAATAATGAATTCAACAATCATATTCAGTCAAAGATTCAAGCTTTTCAACAATGAAAGAACTCTATGTAGCACAAGTATTTATTTTTTTTTTGTGGTTTTCGTTTAAAAAACTGTTCTAAAGTATGCAGTTTCCTTTGCTGCTCAAAACTGCAAATATAGTCAAAAAAAAAAAAAAAAATTCTGGCGACTTTAGTTGTAGTCTATACCTACCTACCTGTCAACTGTTCAGCAATCTAAAGTGCATTTGTATGTGCACCTAAAGCTTTCATAAGTCCTTTTTCTGCTGTATCTCCGCTGTACGCTTATATTGTATTGGCCACTTGAGCTAGTACACTTCATTGCTTGCTTGGTTCTCTATGATAGCGATTTAATTTCACTGAAGTGTCTTCTCTCTTGGTTTTGGTTTTACTTTAGTTAGTAGTTGGTCATTGGCTAAGCTTTTTTTAATTGAATTAAACCTTAAGTTAATTTTCCATGACGTGCGGTTTTATTTTAATTGCTTTTACTGTCTGTATTTCGTACGTACATATCTAATGCCTCGTTCTCCCTTTTTCGAGAGCACTAAACGCTTTGAAAAACATCAAGTATATATATATATATATATATATATATATATATATATATATATATATATATATATATATATATATATATATATATATATATATATATACGGAATGTATCTCAATGCTGTCAATTTCGCATGTACGTGTAGAAAATTAATGCAATTTGTTTTTAATTTAGTAATGGATACTAAGAATAAGCAAAACGAGAGAAATATGCATTGAAGCACGACGTTCTAAAGTGTAGACAAAAATTCATGTAGCAAATGTGTTTAAGTCAGTAAATTGATATTGGTTGAAAAAAAAAAATGTTAAATTTGAAAATGTTAAACTAAAAAATTTCAAGCTGTATTTTGGAGTAATACAACTGGCTCAAAAATGCAACACACAGTTTATATTTAAAGTTTATTAATCGATTTTACTCAATCATTAAAGTTGAATCTTCATGGCGCCCGAACAGGGACCGTCATTTAATAAAGAGTAACTAAATATAATCGGTGCGTAGTATATACTTTGTAATAATGAATTCAACAACCATTTGGGAACAGTATTAAGATTCAACCTTAAAAACACTTTACAAAAGTGTAACCGCTGTATAAAAGAATTAAAAACACCAAAACATGTAAATGTACTATTTTAATCCAAACTATTGGTTTTTCTTCTGCTGCAAGAACAATACAAATTTCCATCTACTGCATTGAGCACAACAAAGCGCTAAATTTTACGAAAAATTTCATTTAATTTACGTATCTGTTCACTAAAGCCTTCCAATTTTTAATTACAATAGTTTTACACTAAAACCAAAGTAAAAAGCGTTGCCATATTAACACAAAAACGCAGATACACACACGCATTTAAAAGCTGCATGCAATGAAAGCTACAATTAAAAACCACAATTGTCACAACAAACGCAATTAAAACCAAAAAATTATTTAAAACCAACAGCGTAAAAAATTTTATTTAATATTATGGCAAACAATAATCACCACAACGAGCTTAGAAATTTATTTACATATTTGCAAAATGTGTAATTAAATTTGTACGAAAAACTAACCAAAGTGCAAACATATAAAATATGTTATATAATGTAATTTTTTTTTTTCATCTACGATGGCTCGCCCACACCTAAATTCTATTTTATTGTACTTTTTTTTTATATTCATTACTAAAAGCTTTTGATAGCAACACAAAATTAAAAAACTTTCGTCGTGCATAGAATAGTATCCATAGAACACAACACACCCAGGTAATTAGCTTAGTATAAATAAAAAATAAAACAAAACGTCGGCAACTCTGACTGTGACTGCCGGCCTGCCACCACACATCAAATGGCGCACAATACGAAATTTTTGTTTAATTTACGTTTGCGCGAAATTTGTTGAAATTCGAAACAATTAATTTAGTGTAGCAATGAATGAGTTAGTCTGTATTGAAATAATAGATCCCCCCCTCATGTAGTATGTTGTCTGAGTAGGTGTATGTGTGTGTATTTTTCTTTTTGTTGCAGTCCAAGAGCGGTACTAAAATAAATAGAAATAAATCTGTTAGTTTATTTGAAGCGTTTGTTTAAATTGCACAAAGTACTCTTCAAATTATTGCAAACACGCAAAATTGTAGTAGAGAATTTTAATGATTTGAATTTGTCGTAAAATAATTGCTGTTGGCAACGCTGCAGACACAACTGTATTAAGTGCATCTTAAAAAATTTTAAACTTTATAGTCGACTAAAATTAATTTCGATCTATAACTACTATAGTGAATCCAAATTATTTGTGCATATCTCACGTGAAAGATATTCAATATCTAAAGATTCTTGAAAGCATTGGCGAGCAGCTTCTGAGGCAAGCACAAGAAAGTGGGCTAGTCGTTTTTTTGTAGTATAAACATACTTTACTCACTTTCGTTGTAAACTAATAAACTCAATTATTAAAGTTCAATCTTCATGGCGCCCGAGCAGGGACCGCCATTTAATGAAGTGTAATTAAATAATCGACATGTAGTATAAACTTTGTAATAATGAATTCAGGAACCATTTTGAAACAGTTTTAAGATTCAACCTAAAAAAATCGATTATACAAACCAGTTTTAAACCGAAGAACTGGGAAATAGAAAACTGTATGCAACCTACAAACCCAAAATGCGTTCAACATATAGTTTCATTCACATTTCGGTCCATGTTGGTGCTTCTGCAGTCACAAAAACGCAATTTTGGAGGTTTTCAAACTACATGCATGTTCAATCTTCTCTCTATAAGAACACTAATTGCTTAGGTGCACCAGAAAAGTTCTGACACAACTCAGAATCGGCTGGAGTACTGTACTAAATGCATATGGTTTCGGTATTATGTCAGCTCTTACTGTGAGCTGTCTCCTTATATATTCCGAACAAATCCGTTTTGTTTGCTATTCTCGAATTTTTTTTTTTTTAAGGTTAAATGAAAACAACTGTACATGGAAAGTGCAGTTGGCAATTCTGACAGAGAATCGTTTTCATATAAATATAAATTATTTATATCTAAATTTGCAATATGCTAAAATTTTAAATAAGTTTTTTTTTGTGTTTACATCTAAACTATTCATTGAAACATTTTAAAAGCTAAAACTTTTTAGACAGAGTTGCCACGTAGTGATAAAAAATGCATTAGAAATAGCTTCCGCTGCACTCAAATAAAAAACAACAACTACAAAATATTTGTAAAATTTACTTTTTTTTGTATAATTTTTCCTACAGAAAAATTTTTTACATTTTTAAAATGAACACAATGTGACAATAAATAAACATAAATGTATAACATATTTCTAGGCATATTGCATAGATTTGTATAATGTGTCTTTTTTTTTAATTTAAAGCAATAGTTTTTTTTCCGGCACGGCTTATCAGCGTGCGATATACGCCTGTTGTTTCGTGGTTTCGAAAAATGTTGTTGTTGGATGTGGGACGACGTGTTTGGAATGGAAGGTTCTGTGGCATTGGAGCTTTCGCTAGCATTTACATATGCGCGGTTTTTATTGTAAATTAAATTATGCGGTTTTATGAGTACACACACATCCACACATCCACACACCCAAACACACACACACACTTTCACTCAAAGACAAAAGCAATTAAAATTTAGTTAACGCAAAAATTGTTTAAAATTAAATAAAATAATAATGTGTATGTAACAGTTATAGATATATATATAGATTCACTATATATATAGATTCACTTATCATGAAATATTTAAAAAGCACTTCAAGCATTTTGAAAAACAATTTTGTTTTTTTGTAAAATTTAAATGTTTAATTGTATAAAATTTAATATTAATTATATGGGGTCTTGCCGAATCTAGGGTCAATAATAGTTATGTGTATTAGTCTGCGTCAATAGAGGCACCAATCAAGAGGGAGTTATCTCACCACTTCTATGGATGCTGACGAACGCCAATATGCTAAGACCCATGGACAACTATCAAGTTAATGTGTATGCAGAGGATGTTGCCATAGCAATGAACGGTATGTTTCCTGCGATTTAATGGAGACAACTCTGCAGATGGTAAACTTCTATGGTTTGGAAGTGAACAGAGCTTGAGCTCTTTACAAAAGGAAAGTACAAATAACGAACATTATAAGCCCTAGAACTGAACGGTATAAGCCTGAAATTTGTAGAGAATGCACTTTTCGTGTTAGGCTCTGTACTTGATAGGAAACTTCTGTGGCACGAACACTCAGAGGAAAGAGTAAGGAAAGCCACAATTACGCTTGTCGCATACAAAAATGAAATACGAGTGAAAAGGAGGTAGACTCCAACGATAGTACACTAGACATAGGTATGTAGTATGATTCATACTTATGTACGGCTTTCTTGTATTATGGCCAGCTCTAGATATAAGTACTCAATCAGAAATTAAAAACCATAACTGAATGGGGCAGATTACGTAAGGAGAGTACTATGGCATAATTAAATCGACAGAAACTGCAGATGATATTAGCCTGTGAGACAGTGTACTATCAGAAAGATGCTTTCCATTAAGAATCCGGTCAGCATGCCTCTGTCAACATGCAAGATGCTCATGAAAGGTTAAACCAGTTCAGTCTAGTCATACGTGGCATCTCCAAAACAATCTTGGCCAGTATACGACAAAAAATGTATCCGATCAACTTTGAGATTAAACAGAATCGATATTTATATTCTAAGAGGCATTGGCTAATATACAGATATGCCAACAGGCTAGAAGTCAATCAATCCTACCTAAAGTGTAGCTGCAAAGTAGAATATTTTATGCATATGTGGGAGTACTTGCTAAATGAACTGTCAGAAATCTGCAAAATTGAGATCAGTTAAACATAGTAAAATTCATTAAATCGTCCCAATGGCTGTCTCTCAAATAAGAGACTACAGCGGCACTTGTTGGCTCAAGTGTGGGTGTGGCCGACTCAACTTAACCTAATTTAGATATGAGAGATATTTTTGTTGTTGTTGTTGTAATTAAAAATATCAAAACTTTGCAATACGCTGCAAATTTCTCATGCAGACTCCGCATCTTTTTTCGTCTTTTAAATTGCAATAAAAAAAAAAATATTAAGATGGCGCTACTAGAGATGACAGCAATAGTAAAAAGTATGCAAATTGCAGACAAGTAGCTCTACTATGCGAGTGGTAGGCGTGGCATCAACAATTTTAGGTTTTAATGATCTGTTTTTAAAGACTTCGAAATCTCGGACAGACGGACATAGCTATATCTTGAGCCTGTAGAATGTTAAAGCTAAAGGCCATGGTCAAGCTGTATACTACAGTATTAAATATCGCTTTCAGTTAAAAAAAATAAACATAATTCAATTTAGAAGTTAACTTTCTTCCACTGTTTTAAAAACCTTCCAAAGCGAATTCAAGCTAAAGCAGGTATCCAAACTACAAAATGTACACTATTGAATAATTGAATAGAGCTTAACACTTAAAACTAACCATAAAATAATTATAAAATGTATGCTTTATAATTGTAGGACCCTTTATGTATAAACTCTTACACTTTAGTTTTGTTTTCTGTGGCTCGTTCGCCCTCAAATAGCTTTATAATTGCATATTTCTACATTTTATGCCTGAAAGTATGCTACATAAGCACGCACAAACTCAAGCATACTTTTATTCAATGTCATAATGAAAGTTGTGGGACCACGCCCACTTGCACTTATTTAGTTTAATGTTTTATTATTGTATTTTTATGGTTAAAAGCGTTGGAAAGTGCATAAAAAATAATGTCAAAAAAAAAATGGTGCTGCTATAATTTTCAATTTTTTTTTTCTTCATTATTCTTTGCTTTTTCGCCTTGCAACAAAACAATTTCCTTTATACAAATGATGGCAAAGTGTGCGTGTGTGTGTGTGTGTGAGTGTGGGTGGGTGAATGAAAAACTTTTTGCATGCACTTGTGAAAATTTACAAAGTGAAGTGAGCTGCGGAACGGTATGCTGTTGTAGCAGAAGGAGATCTCATCGTGTGGCATATGACTTGCAATGAAGTGCAAATTGTGTGACAAGTATGCTCAAAGGAGCAATTGCTGTGAGTGAGCAGCAGCACCAGCAGCAGCAGCAATATGTATGTCCTTTCGGCTTCTTTGCTACTTTGCACTTTCATCATTACTATATATATTGTTGCATTTTGCTTATTTGTCTCGGTAAAAATTTTCGTGCAACCGGAAGTCACTTGCTGAAAATACAAAAAATAAAAAAAAATAAAAAGGACCACCTACGCTTGAAGTTTCGCCTTACTTTTATTTAAATTATACGCCTGAAAAGTTTAGCTTGTAACTTTTTCACTGCATACTTACTTATTTTAGTTGTCGGTGTTGTTCTTTTGTCTTTTGTATGTGTATTTTGTAATTGTTTTATGTTTAGACGCGCTTCAACACTTTTCAGTTTTATATAAATATATATATATATATATATATATATATATATATATATATATATATATATATATATATATATATATATATATATATATATATATATATATATATATATATATATATATATATATATATATATATGTATATATACATACTACGTATATACAGGGTGGCACGAATGATACGACTGCATTTAGCGCGAACTATGTCCCGAATGTGAGCTACTGCTATTTGGCTTCATTCACAATGAAAAGCTGACTTGAGCGCATCCCATACTCTGGTATATTTTAGTGTTATCTTTATTCTGCAAAATGCCTAATATGGAGTGGTCAAGTGGATTTAGATCCGATCACCGTGTGGTCCGAATGAACGATGTCTGAAATGTCCATGCTCTTTCCCGAAATGTTTTTCATTTTGACGCCACGGTCCAAAAACTATAAACGGAGATCGGCCATTCGCTGTCACAGCAGCTCAAACCATCACATATGGTAGTGGTTCATTTTGTCGTATGAACTTACTGTTAGGTAGACACAATAATATTTTTTGAGAAACTGAGACAAAACTGGCAACTGGCCACGGATAAAAAAGTTTCCACACAACTGAGGGGCAAAAGCTACTGGTAGCTTGTAAGCATAAAGTTTCTAAAGTTGGTTGCTGCAGTTCATTCGGACCACCCTGTATATATGTAGGTACTTGAGCCCTCCCAGTAGTGCACATTGAAGTGTGCAAAGTAAATGATACTCAAGCGTTTTAGTAAACTGGGCGTGTAGTTACTTTTTGTTGTGTCGGGTATTGCTGTTGTATGTGTGGCACTAATTTTCTTAAAACACTTTTTATGCCATTTTTTTATTCACTACATTTTTTTTTTCTTCTTAATTGTGCATAATGAACTCTGGCACTCCTAGCTGGTTAAAGGACACTCTTTTTTTGCGCAGCTCTTGTTTATTTTCACCGCCCATCAGCAACATCACAGCAGCCAGTGTTGTCGTTGTCGTCAATGTCAGTTGCAAACAAATTAGTCTTGCTTAAGATGATTATATGTTAAGTCGATTGTTAGTTTTGTTTATAGTTTTTTTTTTTTTGCTTAATTCCATTAGATTTTAATTGTAAGCACAGGCAGCACTTTTAATTTCTGCTTTCAATTGTTTGAGACTTTTTCTTGACTACTTAATATAATTACATCATGTATTTGTTTAACAGAGAAAAATCACACTGGAAATTTGAGTCGTTTTATAGATCGTTAAGAGTACTTAGCACGTCTTTTTTAAAGTGTATTGTTTCTAGATACGTTGATAAAATTAATATTCGATGAATTGGTATAAGAGATTGTCGAGAGCATCTGAAACTGTACAACATCGTGAATCTTAGCATGAACACTGCTAATTGGCGGCAAAATTGAAGAGGTTGGTGCTCGGGTGAACTACTCCAAATTTGTACATGGAAAAGGCACCGGGAAAAATGAGATTCACAAGAAAAATAGGCGGTACTACGCTCACGGTGTATGAAATTAAAAGGTAGCATAGCAGCTGATTCGAATATATACAAACAAGCCAACAACTGTGTTTTCTTTTCAGAAAATCACACACATATATTTATGTTTATAGACCATATACAAATATCTTTTTACGTGCCCATAAAAAAGGTGGCCAAGCTATAGGCCTTTCATGCAAATACGTTTTTGTAGTGCAGTGCAGAATAGGCTGTGAATTGTTGAACCCACACGCAGCGTTTTGCATTAACAATGTAAATTACAGAAACAATTTCATTATTCTTCTGCGTACTGCAAAGAGTAAAGGGCTTATACCAAAGTGCAAAACAACAACTATTTGGGCTATCATGTTGGTTTGATGTTATTTGCCTGCGTACAGCACACACACAAACGCAGCTCTTTGCAGAAACGGTCGAAAAATATTCAAAATATTTTATTGTTATACGTTTCTTTTTGTTGTTGTTGTTGTTGTTTTCTTGCCTATTCATAACATTCACAATTTCGCATGTATTGGTATGTGCACTCCCAGGTGTCAATTTTCGAATATCGCAGAAATTGTTTGATTTTTGTAAAACCGAAAACTAATCCACTGCCAACGTGCTGGTGCCAGATTTAACATTATTTTTTGCTATGAAAAGCTTATTTAGAATTCAATGTTTAAATATGTAATTTAATAATATGTGTATATTTCATTAAACAATTTATTACATCGCGAAAAAGAAAACCTAAATGTACGCCTGAACACACTAAACACTAATCCAAAATATATCATTATATATACGAGTAGCTATCATTATCGAACAATGCTATTCGATAAAGATTCGTGAGCAACTGTCGTTATCGATAGTTTTGTCTGCAAACGCTTGCGTAAAATGTCGATTACTTTATTATTTCTTCACTTTTAATTCACTTTTGATCGATCGACTGTGTTTCCATTTGAAACTTTTTCGGACCATTATAAGGCGCTTAAACTTGAGTTATCTTTATGATTTTGTACTTTTCATTAAACGATTTTAAACATTTCATATTTCCCACTATAATAATGAAATTTATCTGGAACTATTAAAAAATTATTATCATTTCATATATGTGTATGTATGTACTCGTCTGTGCCATAAATTTACTGCCTATATTTTTGTATTTATCGTGCATATAATTTTGAATATGACGCAAAATCGTGCATTTAAAATTGTCAAATTTGTTTGCATAGGCGAATGCTTTTATTTGCTTGATTTTACATACATACATACATATAAGTGTGTATATATCGCCGACAGACGAGCACGCCAATAAATATATAATTAATTGTTGCAAATGTTTTATGCAACATATAATAAACAAAATTTTTATCTGACATTGTACACATGTGTTGGTTGCGTTTTTGTGACAAGGAACGAGTCTGAAACAGAGACAGACAGACAGACAGACAGACAGCTAAAACAAATGGGCAAATAAATTGTTGATGTATTTTTTAATGGAGCACAGATAGCAATATACAAAAGAATTTATTTCAATTTAGTACTGCAGATTTTTTGATAAAAAACTAGCCGTGTTAAAAATTGCCAAATCAAATATCAAAGATGTGTTGTTTTTTGGGATGTATCTGATTTCATTTGCGCTATAACAAATGTACATACTTTATAAAAATTTATTAAAATATTAAATTTAAAAACGTTAACTTCGATAGAATCGAAGCTTTAATACACTTCACACTTGCGCTTTTTGCTGGACAGCTCTGGTATTTTACTTCAGACTTTTATTGTTTCAGATTTTCTTTTTGATGTATTCGTTGATTTTGATTCGTTGCGTAATATAACCTCTGATATTAGCAGACATTTTATATAATATATACTACAAGTAGGTCCCCGCGACGTTGTACGCGGCCCTCCCCTTTCCCCTGCCACTCCTTTCCCCTTCCGCACCTTCGACCTTCTTATAGAAAAAAAAAAATGGAAGGAAAATCTAAAAAATCCATAAATTTTCTGTTTATCCAATCGCCACGAAACTTCACAGGATTACCCACGGGACTATTTTGCATATTGCCACAAAATTTGATCAAAATCGGTTGAGCGGTTTCGGAGTCTATAGGGAACATACATATATCCATTTATATATATATATATATATATATATATATATATATATATATATATATATATATAGATTATTAATTGGATTCACCTTTAAAAACAATTATTAATTTATAAATAGTTGCTTTAATTTGCTATATCGAACATGTTTGAATAAACATGTTCGAGACAGCAAAATAAATACAAAGTTATTTTTATGGGTGGTTTACCTTCTATTTGTTAAATCGTCATCATTTTTATAGTTAATTATGGTTATAAAAAGTCTACATACCAACTTTCACATCAATATTGCAAAGCACGCTGTTTGTCTGTGAGTTTGTCTGACAAACTCACAGACAGACAAACGGGCATGGCTAATTCGACTTGTCGTGCTGATAACGAATATATGCACTGTTGGACAAAGTAAAGTGCAAAATTAGTTTTAAAGATACTAATGCTAAAATCTAATTATTCAAAAAAAAAAAAAAAAAATTGTTAATAGGTGTTGTTAGTAGTAAAAAATGTGAAGAAAGTTTATTCTTAATGAGCTCAACCAGTCTCTTTATGGTATGCTATCAACTAAATTTAGTAGAATATCCATAGCAATGTCGTTCCATAAATTTTGCATGCTTTCCCATGTTACTTCAATGTTATTTCGCGCATCAAATGGTATTTTTTCATTAAAAATCCGGAAATTGAGGTCACAATTCGAATTTCTCTATGTTATTATCCTCCAACTACTGTGTAGAAAGAAACTCTGCTCATATGCTTAGTGTCATTATTCTGTTGGAATATAATATCTGCCAAGCGTAGTTTTCGAGAACTTCTTTTTTTCAAATTTGAGAATCAATTTTGACAAGCTTCTCAATACATGCTAATGAAAAACAGTCCCATACTATGAGGGAACATCTTTCGTGCTTCACTGTGTTAGAAACGAGGTTGCATTTTAGCTCACACCAGACTCTCTTCCGCTTTTGTGATTGTTTCACTTGAAATTCATATAAATCTTACCAAATGATACGCATCCAGCACCAATTTGACAATCTAATATATTTCAACGAAGCTTTTGGATATTATTTTCGTTCAGCCGTCTTTGAACTGTTCTTTATGAAGTACTTATGCTTATGTGCTCTTTTATGCTCAACTAAATTAAATGAGGTTTTTGTTCGTCTGGATCAAAACAATTGTATGGTCTTGTGTTTCTTGCCACAAACTTTCTTTGAACTTTCAGTTGTTCCCGAGATTTTTATACTCGTACTAAACAGTTAGTCAGTTCATTCTTTTTATTCTTCGCCAACATAGTGATTTTTTTTTGTAAAAATTCTTAGTCTAAGTCCAACCGATGTAAACCATTAAATTTTGCTAAAACATTATACTTTTTTATTACGTATACAAACAAATTAAAAAGATCCACTCAAAATTTTGTACATTTTTTGAACTGAAAATGCATAATTTTGTCCGCAATCAAGAAAGTTGTTAATATCTTAAGAGAACTTAAAGAAGTTTTCCTTTTTGTTATTTTTTAGGGGAGTCCCCTCATTATAAAAGTGTGTGTAGCATATGCTTTTGATAACAGTGAAATGTGAGAAAAACTAGTGTCCTATTATATTTTGTCCAACAGTTCATACTGTGGTCTCCGCTGTTTCATTTAACGCGTTGCAAACAGTGTGTCCAAATTATAATACTATTCATACTCTGTGTGAAGCGTGTTATAAAAGTACAGCATATAAATTTAATGCATGGAACTTGAAGCTACTAATTTAAAAAAAAAAAGTAAAATAAAAAAGTGGAACTATAGAATAAAGGCACTTTATCAACGCAATGAACTTCAGCTAAGCTAAAGTATGATAAAGAGCAGCACACAAAAAGTGCATATAGAAAGGAAAAAAGTGCGCCATTTTGTTACCGGAAATTTGCTGAAAAGGTTAAGTTGTAATATTTCGTCACCTTTCAACCGGCAACGGCTGCCGCGACCTGCTGCTCACCTTTCTTACGTATGCATAATTTAGTTAGTGTATATAGTAAAAGCAAGGCAATGCGCCCGAAATGTATGCTATAAAAAATGCTGAATTACCATAACGTTATAAAGGAACAAAAAAAAAAAAAACAATAATGGTGGCATAAACACGCACACACACATGTATGAGCGATGAGAGATGAAGGAAAAGCATGAATATTTACTGTAATAACGTCTGCGCTAGGCGGAAATAAAAAACGCGAGCGAACAGAAAAAAAAGAAAAAAAGAAACAAAATGAATGCCGGAAGTTACTTTAACGACGCAAATGAACGTACGAAGAAGAACGCGTCGTATGAGTAACATATGAATGCACACAGTAAAAAAATAGAACAAAAGCAAAATGGCGGCGTTGAACTGGCATTGTAGACAAAACGTTGGTGGTTATATATACGATATAAGTCTGCCTGTCTGTGCTTCGACTAGCCAGCTTTAAGCAATTTTCGGGAAGCTGTATACTGCAACTACAACTGCGAACGACCTTTTCAACATTTATGACGGAGTCTACAGCTTGCAGCTAGCTACTATATATAGGTATAGTCAGTCGGTCTTATACGTATTTTCAACATTTGTTTGCACGCTTGTAAACATGTTTCAAACAGACGCCGGGATTTTACTAGGTACTACTGCAGCAGTGCTGACCGAAGGTCCTTTTTGACTGCCACTGCTGCTGCTGCTGCTGCCTTTACTGGTGCTACCGTCAGGTGTCCTGCTGCGTTTACTGTAAGCAATTTATTTAGTGCAGCGTCTGCTGCACACGTGTATGTTTATTCTTGGTTATTGTTTGCTCCTCGTACTCTTGTTTGTTTTACATCCTCCGAGTTTTTTTTTGTTTTTTTTTTATCTTCAGAATTTTCTACTTTTCGTAGTAGTATTAGTACACAAACTGAAACGAATTGTACAATTTTTTAGATAAATATCCTTTGGCACAAAAATTGTGGTCACATTTTGTGTTTGTTGTGTATGTTGCGTTTTGTAGATGAAGACAGTTTTTGTCCGCTGTGTGACCGAGTAGACACAGAGGTTCTTGCTGCTAGTTGTGATGCCGCCTTTGTGCAAACTTTTGTGTGGTAGCCATATTTTTATGCAAACTAGGCATTTGCGTAGAGCGCTGTGAGTGTGACTATTGTTTAAAGTTTTAACTTTGAAGTTGGTTTATTTACTAGTATATTTTACATAGTAGAAGATATAGTTAAATTTTTTACTACAAAAGTTGTCAATACTTAAGATTGTTTTATATGTAAGCAATTGTGTTATTTATGTTACTACATAAATGTATAGAAAAATCTTAAAAATTAAAGCGTTTGAAAATTAAAAGCACATATTAGATAACTATAAATTGTTAAATTTTCAAAAAGTAAATCCTTTTACATGAACAATTTCTCGTTGGTAACACAGCGTAAGAAGAAAGAAAGAGCAGTATTAAAACGTACATGAAATAGATGACAATTTCGAACCGAACTCTAAATGTTTCAGAATTCTAGTCCACTAACATCGATCGGCTGCTCGAACATTTTGGTACTTCGAGCCGGATCACTGAAAGAGTTCGAATATTTGAAAAATGCTGTTATTTTGTACGTTTTATAAATATAATTTGCAGATTTTGAAGCGGAAGCTATTTCTGTTTAACCCCCGAATATATGTATTTGGTTGGTTGAAGTCGATCAGCATTTTTTTTCAATTAATCTGTGCTACACGGATTTTTCAGAACTTCGAACACTCACAAATTTTAAAAGTGATCCGGCTCTAAGGACCAAAATATATAAGGACCAAATATATATACCGATTGTCATTCATTTGCCTCAAATAGTACAACCCGAGCACTCACCCATTGAGTTTTGCTGTCAGTTAGCGTAGCTAATTTTTTCTGAGTATGCTTTGATTTACGTCGTATTCTTCTTTCTACAAACTATATTTCAAATTAACACTCGTCAACACATACTAAATTCTGAGTATGGAGACGCTACTCGTCACATCATTGTTCTTTACTTGTGACAAATTTTAATAAGTGGCTGCTCAGATCTGAATAGAGAAGGGTCATGTAGTTTTGTCGCTGCAAATTGTTAAACTACACAAATTCTGATTTGTCATTTCTATGCACAATGCGAGTTCTTCTCTTGGTCAGCCATTCTCTCTCTCTTTCTCAGGAGTGATCGGTTTTTTAATTCTTCTTTGTAGAGTATTCTTAATAGTTGTGACGGCAGCGCTGCTAAGAAGGAAAGATATATATATATATATATATATATATATATATATAATAATGTTATAGGTAGAAATGTCGTCAAGAGAAAGTGAGAGTAAAACAATGCAAAGAGCGTAATCTGGAGTTCACATTCTAAAGCATTGAAACAATTTGGTCGCGTCGCATCTTTTTATTTTGGCACTGCCAACTTACTCGCTTTATTGTGCCCACATGTCATTTTCTTTAGGCATGTCAAATTTATTATTTCGCATATTCGTATTCCTATGTGGAAAAATCGTTGAAGCAATTATAATGCACATCAACCAACACGGCAGCTCAACAGTTGCAACATGCAACCATGCATCATATTCACACATAAATGCAATATAGCAGCGGCAGCAATAGAGCAAAAGTTGCAGCATCGTTAGGATAATTGAAAATCTGTCAACAGCATTATTAGAGCGTAAAAAGTGCAATACATTCAAGACAGCAGATAGACAGTCAGCCAGGCAGCCAGCCAGCCAATACTATATAGTACACTATATAGACAAGAAACTAAGAACTAAAAAACTCTTTTAAGCAACTAATGCACTTGTGCAGGGTCTTTAGTTTTCGGAGACATCTGAAATCAAAGAGCAGGGGTGAGGTAAAAAAAAAACTTCGAGACAATCGAAATCAGCAGCTGTAACAAATTGTTTAGCCAAAGATACATAAATATTATTTATAACACTTTGAATGTGCATTTTATGTGATTGAAATAAATGGTCAGTTGGTCTGGTTGTTGTTGTTGTTGTTGTTGTTTATCATATTTTTGTGGTCGAAATATTTTTGATGAAAAATATCCGAACATTTGTTCTGCGAATTCGATGCAAAACGAAAAGCTGTCCAATTAAAGCATAACCGAAATATTTTCAACTATATGAAAATATGAAAACGAAAAAAAAATTTGTTTTGAGAATATATGATTCGCTTGCGCAATGCAGTGCAATATATAACGTGAAATAGGGGAAAAAGAAAGGGTGGGCGAGTGCTGTATAGTAGACAAAAGCTTAATACAATATTCCTAGCATTTATGCATTATTAAGATTTATTTATCTGTTCAATTAATTTTGAAATATTAGTTCTCCTTACATAAGACTAAAATGCATTAAAAATCGAACTATATTTTATGTGTAATTCAATATTCAAAGCTTAGGTATGTATATTAAGTGTACACTATGGTATACTCTTCAAATTTAATTCGAATTTGTGAAAATCTTATTGTCATTTGTCGGCATACAGTTTAATGCATTTATTATTAAAGTTTTCAGCTACTTTTCAACACTGGAAATATGCAGTAAATTTAAGCTCCAAATGGCTTTAAAATGCAAACACTACTGTTACTTTTGCATTTTGATTTCATTTCCTATCATTTCGTTCTAAAAACAGCAATTTCCGTTTCAACAGAGCAATTTTTTTTCTCTCAATTTTTTTCTCTCTTTACTTAGACTGCGCCTTGCAACACTGCTTCGCATGTTTTTCTTTTACGAGACATAAGCTAAACAAGACAACATAGCGTCTACCAACACTGCATGTTTTCATTTCATAAGCTCGACATTTTTCTTCATCATCATATGGATTTTTTTTTTTTTTTTGCAATGTACAACAACTACGCTTCCAATTTGGAACGTATGTATGAATCTCTCCAGCGCTAACGTCGTATTTGCAATTTATCTTCTTATTCTTCTTGTTCAACGTGTGCGTTCTAGAGTAGTGCGTTCTGCCTGTCTGTCAGTCAGCCTGTCTGTCTACTACCTAGCTACCTATAAATGTAT
Source organism: Leucophenga montana (assembly GCA_035044765.1). Taxonomy (NCBI): domain Eukaryota; kingdom Metazoa; phylum Arthropoda; class Insecta; order Diptera; family Drosophilidae; genus Leucophenga; species Leucophenga montana. The sequence goes on along the minus strand of JAWNNQ010001285.1, from coordinate 645,952 downwards.
CACAGTCCGTCTGCATTTGTTTCTGCGTGCCTGCTTGTCATATTTTCTCATTTCTACTGCACACATTTACCAACACTGTATTTACCAACAGTGCAAAGTAAAGTCTCAGCGTTCTTGAACATATTCTCTACGCAATACGCCGATCTCTAGCTGTCTAACTGTATACCTGTCGCGTACGTCCTTTCGCCTCCAATAACATCTACTGTTGTATCTGCTGTATATTTCTGTATTATCCTATCCTTGCGTCCTATTTGCCCCATTGCTATTTTTGTTTTTGTCATTTCGATTGTTATTGTTTCATATACAAGTAGTAGGATATGCGAGCTAAAGGGCGTATAGAGACAGTGGCATTTATTGCTACTATTACTACTACTACGACTCCTTCTCTGTTTATGGTGTTTTAGCTACAACTGTCGTCTTCCATTTAACTGAATGTGTGTCCGTCCGACGTTTCATGAGATATGTTTTGCACTATTGAAGCAACAACCTACAGCTAAATACAAGCAACGCAGTCATTGTCATTGTTGTCATCATCATCATCATCCTCATAGTTGTCTCTCTTTATACATAACTTCAGTGCATTTCTGCGTCAGGCGTTTTGCACTATAACTTCAAAATAGTCGGAAATACCTGACTACGATACTGAAATTTGTAGTCAGATTGTGAAAAGAAAGCGTGGGATTGGCAATTTAAGTTTGTTGTTGCTTTTTGTAGGCAATAACTACGCAAGCTACTGCAGTAATAGCTGCAAAAATTGTTCTGGAATTTAAAGAGCATAGTTAAAATTTGTAGAGTTGATAAAAACGTTGTACGAATCTGATTGGAAAACTATACGTTTTAATTGTTGAAAAATTGTAAACTATTTTGGAGACAAAAAGATCATAATATGGCTTTGGGAAAAACAATGAAAATCGGTATCTCACGAAAAAAAATGCTGTAAAAATGTAACTATTGTAACACAATGTTAAAAAAAAAAACACATGCATGCACAAGTACAAGAATTCACACTATCACACAATTGGTAGTAGAAACAGTGCACCGTGGCGACAAGGGTCAAATTTACAACCAGCAAGGAAGCAAACGACACGCTTCAATAAAAATTTTCAACAAGACATTCGGTTTTTACCGATATGCTTTTATTTTTTCTTTTTCTCAAAAAAAAAAAAAACCAACTTACCAATCTTATTAAAATCGACGGTACTCATTTCAACAATGTTGAACGTAAACGATCTTGGTGCAGTGTAAATCTGCGAACCCAAACGACATCCAATGCCTACCTTTACTAAATAAAGTTATGCTCACAACATGTTAGAACTACAAGATAAAGTTTTTCTAAATCCTACCACGTATGTGTATTGTCTTCAACTGAACGATTAGAATACAGCTATTGCGGAGACAACCGCCCTGAACTCTTCAATTGCAAAGGCGTAATGTTCCACCGTGACAATGCGATAGTACACACAATTTAGGTGACTCGCCAGAGGTTGCTGTGACTTGGGAAGTTTTGCTTCACCGGATCTTGCACCATCCGACTAGCATTTGTTTCGTTTCATGCAAAACGACTTGAATGGTAGGTCGCTCGATTCAGATGTGTGCATTCAAGAACAACTCACTCAGTTATTCAATGAAATAGAGCGGTGTTTCTACTAGCGCTAAACCATGCAACTTCCAGATAGATGGCTAAAGTTCATCGAACAAAAGTGCTGCATATTGAAACTGGTTATGAATTATAGGCAATTTTTAGTTTTAAATGGAGGTGTATAATTCGCAACTGGTTTAAACACTATTCTTTCCTAGCATTCTTCACTTCAAAGTTCACCACTTTTAAGCAGTGAACGAAACTTTAGTTAAAAATACAAGTTTTGCTTATTTTAATGCAACTAGCTTTTCCTATGAAGTAAATATGAGTGCTGTATAATTTTCGCACTTTCATCCCACACACACACACATACACTATTTCGTATACAATGCTGCTACTTGAAACTCATCATTCATTCATAGCAGCTCCACAAAACAACGCTGATGAACATCACTCAATTAAATTCAATTTCGAAACGCAGACATTGCAAACATATAACTATGTATGTACAAAGTGGTGTCATGCTTCAGCGCCTAAAAGTAGGTAGAACAGCAAAGTCAAAAAATAAACTCCACACAATGTAGTAGTACTATAAGAAATACTTTTAATTCCACAACAATAAGTACTCAAAATCACATTAGAGTATACACGCTATACGGCAGTATGACAAGCGTCCCAAAAAAAAAAAAAAAAAAGAAGAAAAAAAAAACAAGTTTTATCATAACACGTCATGCATATCGCAATGAGTTGTGCGCGCGCCTAAAAGCAGGCAACACCATGAATGTTGCATGGCATCAACAAAGTATCGATGTCGCTGTTGCCTCTTTGGCAGTTACATCAATCAATTTTTTGGCTTTCAAGTCGCGTACTTGGCAATTTGTTTGCGTGAATTCGAAGACGACAGCGTATAAAGTATCGACAAAAAAATCATTGTATACTTTCTGGCGTATTACTTTATACTACATTGTCGTTCGGCAGCATGTGTGTGACTGTGTATGTGCTGTATATGGCTTGAATTTATTTTTTACATTAGATTTTCATTTCTTTTGAGTATTGGCATTCAGAAATCATAGGCCTGCTCTGCTATACAAAACCAACATATAACACGCCTCCTACTGCCTAAAAGCTAGCTATACAATTTCCAACACACTTCCTGTTGTTACTTTTAATGTATTTTCAGCACGTTTTCATCGGCATTGATGATGAGAATGTCGATGTTGAAACCGCATGAGTATGTGACTCTCAGTTACACATTATTGATATGACGCCTATTGATATGCTATAGAAATCGATATTGATGTGTATATTTGGTTAGGCTACAATTTCGACACCCTTTCAGACATTTACAGCCTTGAGCTATAATTTTCTTGTATGCTGCACCTCGTGCTGATCAGATTCAATCTGTATGTCTGTGTCGTCTGTGCATCCTTGTGTGTTGAAATAATATTTTGTCATTTTTGCTATCTCGCATCTAATCAACTTTGCTCATCTCATTTTAAAGTCTACAGCCCACACAAACACACACACACACACACACACTATACACACACAGCATACACATATGTTTTTCTGCTACGCAAAAATTTACATTTTTATATCTCTAGTCGTATCATCTACGAATGGTCTTCTACATGTTTTTGCCTATGCCAAAAAATGATTTGATGCAAATTAATGACAGCTTCTTGTCAATTTTAATGCGTAATGTTGTCTGTCTGTCGTCATCGTAGTCGTCGTCCTTCCTCATTTGTTGCCAACGGCTCGACTCAAATTGGTTCTTGATTTTCGCATATCTTGTATCTAACGTTTGTATCTCTTGTGTATGTTGTGTGCTTTATTGGTTTTGCTATTTTATAGATTTATGCAAATTTTTAATGGATTTTTAAGTAGGCCTTAAATTAGCGTAAGAAAAGCAATTTATTTAAATGATTATTTTCCCTAGCAGGCTTAATTCCATTTTTTCAATGTGCTAGACTAACTTTCGGCAATCTTGCTTTAATCTTTTACTCATTTGCTGTTGACTACCAACAATACTTTACTTAAAATACTACAATACTTTCTATTCATGGTATTTTACAATTTAATTAACTTTTCTTTTTTCTTATCTATTTCTATTTTTAGGTAAGTGCTACAAAATATTTGGAATTTAATGAAGCAATTGGAAGCGTAAGAATTTAAATACTAGAAATATACTTTTGGTATTACTATTACTTTGATAGCATTCACTTTGAATGAATGAAATATTAATTCTTTTTACTGTGAATGTACGAACATTCGAAACATTCATTCGAATTTTTTTAAGGTTCGAATTAATTCAGTTGTCTTTTGCTTGCGACGTCAAAACGAAGATTTTCAGTAGCCAAGCGTTCGAACACTGAATATTCATTAGTTTCGAATGAATTACAATGAATGTGATTTTCTCAAAATCATTCATTTGAATGTGACTGTTTCATGGCCGTTTTGAACGGATTCATGCAGAGCTCTATGTCTAGCAATCTCATTTATGAGTCACCAATGGCTCAAACTAATAGCGAAGCGCATACAAAGGAAGTTCGCAATCTCTATATACCTACCGCGCTCACGAAACCAAGACACAAACAACCCCTCTATATCAATCGGACTCGCAGTTTCTTATCAACTGGTTAGTGGTTGATCGCTTGCTATACAGTATTTTATAAGACATACGAAGATCTTTGCATTATCGAGTGTGAATTACGCAAACAATTTCATAAATCTTCATTATCTGTCTTCCTATATCGAACAGCTGAAAATATGATTATCAAAAAGTAGTTTTTCAACACTATTATTGTGCATGGCATTAAAACAATATTTTTCAACACTTAAAGTGTTGTTAAATTAAAACATATTAAGCAAACAGAATTTTTGAGCACTGCAATTATCGCTGTACATTTTTTTTTTTGAATAAATTGTTTTCAATCGTTTGCTTTAAAGTTAGTTTGACAACACTGAATTTTTAATTTCACCAATACTCTTGTACATATTTAAACCATTTGTGTGCTTAGCTCTTGATTGCTCATTTGCGTTGCTGTCAATTTTGTGTTGTTGTGTACTGCCTTAATATAATTACTTTTCAATTCTATCAAGAATATGCGGCACTGCTTAGCCGTTCATGTCCTGCAGCTAGTCGTATCTATTTGCCTGCTTTGCTGTTGCTAAGCCACAAATATGCTTAGACTTCGAAATACGCGGATTCTGTTGGCATTCAAAGCTTGCGAATATCCAATCGAAGGACAACACAAATGGAATGAGCAAACACAGCTGAGCTGTTTTGAGTAGGATTAGGCGCTAAGTACTGCAATGTGATTACTGCTAAAACATCTTCATTTTGCGTAGGCGGTACACTGTCAACGTGCCGCATGAAAACCTTAAACGATGACTATAAATTAATCGAGACTACACATACACACAGAGCCAAATGTCTACTAAAAAGAAAAACGACGCATTTGGCTCAGCTTATTTAAGCCACATAAATAGCATTTAATTTACTTTAAATTTTCATTTACTCGTTCCCACAACGAGCGCAGGACAATGTTCTTTGCAAAGCAAACAGCAGGCGCAGGACATTAGGTCATAGTAGTAGGAAGGACAGGACAGAATTGGCGATTTACCTACCTTTTTTATACCTACAAGTTTACTTTAACGGAAGTTTTCGTTTCACCTCGACTTCGCTCGCTTTACTGTCTCTTATATTACGCTTATTTTTATTTACTTTATTAATTTAAGTGTTTTGGCCACTGGCTTAAAACAATAACAAAAAAAAAAAAGACTAACAAACACGACAGGACAACAAAATACGACTTGTAGTAAAAAAATACAAACGAAAAAACAAATTTTTTTTCCTTCGCTAGTCTGTCCATCATTTCTATTAAAAGAAAATATTTACACAGTTTAGTTAAAAGAAAAAAAGAAAATGAAAAGCAAAGAAAACGTGAAATGGAAATGGAAAACAAAGTGAAAGTAAATTCTATGAAGTAGCATAGTGAAACCGAATTGTGGTAAAAATACTACGACTATCTATAATAGAATTTTCATCTAATATCACTTTGCAACACTGATTTTATAGAATTGTCATCTAATATCACTTTGCAGCACTGCTGAAATTAGTGCTGCTCAACTTTTGTTTGCAGTTAAATATGCAAATTATCTACACACATACATAGTCATTATATCATATTGTTGGTTAAAGTTTGTGACTGGAGACCAATAATTAAGCTACGAAAATAAACTGTTGCATACCTTGCGGCGCTTACAATGACACAACACAACGCAAGTTAACTTTAGCTTTAATTGTAGTCATTTCAGCATACATTTAGTAAATTAAAGTGCTACACTGGTCGTCGAAGGGCAATATTTATGTAGGTATTATTGTGTGCTACTTGGTTTTGTCCTAGAATTTGTCGCATGATGTTAATTGTTTGGCATTCAAAATTAGTATATATGTGAGACGCGGTTGAATATTTCGTGCCATGCTATGTTTTAAGATATTCATACATTCGGCATAGTTGTTCGAAATTATTAGTTTTTTTTTCTTTTTTAAAGCTATCGTTGTAGTATAATTGGAGCGTACATTTAATAATGTTTTCAAATATCTATATACTTATGTCTGTTTTATTATTGTGAGCAATTAATATAATGACGGTCCCTGCTCGGGCGCCAATGAGTGTATATAATTATTATTTTGCATATTAATATTTGTTAACAACAAGTGTTAGCGAACACGATAAATTAGGTGAAGGATTGCATTTACTTTGATACGAGAGTGTCATTCGAACTTTGATACGGAATAGAGTTTGAGTTGACACTATAGTTACAGCCGATACGAATTACAGTTGATATATAGCAACTTTTTTATAATAACATATAGCATTTACTCAGATATTTAATAATTTTGGAAGTACATTTAATGACAGTTTTTGTATAAAAATTAAACCAATTTAAAACTGGATCAGTTCAAAACGGATTATTTTAGGTTGAATCTTCAAATTCACACAAAAATGGTTTTTAATTCATGATTACAAAGTGTTCTATTACTTGCCGATTAATTAGTTACTCTTCATTAAATGTCTGTCCCTGCTCGGGCGCCGTGAATTTCGTTGTCGGTTGCTTCATAAACTTATACTAGACCACTTAATCGACTAAATACAATTCGTTACTAGCTATATAATGCAATAAAAATTATAAAATAATTCATAAGCATAAATTATCATAATTTAAATAAATTTTGGGACACTAAAGCTGAATTTTACAACTAATTTCAACAGAATTCACGACTGAAAATTTGTTAAAATTAACGCTTCCAAATAGATGCCATGTAAACTAAGCACCTTTTATTTAAACTCACACCAACATACACACACATTCATGCAATAAGTACACCTGCAAATATTTTACAAATAAGCGCGTCTATTAAATAACCAAAATTCCAAGACTAGACTATTTCCGCACCATTCGCAAATTCATTTTCCTAACATACAATACTCTCTACACACAACTTCATACATCTAAGCTGTTTCAGCCATTCAACTACTGTCTCCGCCTGCCGAAACATTTTACTTGTCAAATGTTTGTCATTTGTAAATGTCAAATGGTGGTCGAGCGTAAATTTTACATATATGATGAGCGACAAAGCGACAAACTCACAGACAAAAAGATAGACAGATAAATAGCAGCAGCAGTAGCAGCGAAGACAATGCTTTCAATGTCTTGGTCCTTATTTTGCGATGTAAACATCTCCCAACTTCATTTCACGAACGTTTAAAGTAATTTCCGCTTTTGCCTTTGAGCGCAATTATATTCAAAGCTCATTTGAACTGCGTCGAGAGAGTGAGAAGGATGCATAAATCTGACATTTAAATATTTACTTGCGTCAACTTGTGACATTTTATTCATTATATCCACGCCCCCGTGTCCCAAACTCAACCGTAACCAAAACACCAGCGCCCCTTAGAAAATATGCTATATTAATATCTAGTCGTTACTTTGCTTTTACTTTGCTCTGCTGCTATATAAGCTTCATTGTAAGTATATCAAATATTTTGCCACGCCCCCTTTGAAGTTCAAAACGCTCGCGTTCGTTCAGTCTTTTGTTTGGCATTTTATTATAAAAAAAGGCATTCGTCGTAGTCGTCGACGCTGTCGTCTGCATTCTTTTGTGAAGCTATGTGCTTCATTTTGGTTTACTTCGGTTCGCCTGCTTCCGGTTTTCATTTCGTGTTTCTTCGAATGAATGGCGCTTCTTCGTCCCGGTTGTTGTTGTTGTTGTTGTTGTTGTTGTTGTGAAAAACTTTTGTCATGCTTTAATTTGCTTTCTCTTGTGTGGCAATCTTAAGCTTAGAATTTCATAAGCTGCAGCTTCATCGTCCTTCGTCCCATTCACTCACACACTCTCTCCCTCCCTCCCGATGTCATCGCTACAATTTTGACAGTTTCTGCTTTTCATATTTTGTGTTTAGATTTATTTCTTTTAAAATGGCATCATTTATCAATGCTTTCGGGCATATTTAAAGCTGCGAGGGGTTACACTCAAAGTTTTTACGTAAGTTCGAACTTTTAGTCTAAAAATTACTCAAAAGGTGGTTTCATGAAACTGACTTGGTAGTTTACTCATGAACTTTATTCATTGTAGTGCATAACATAAAAAATTCACAACTCTGCAAAGGCATAAACTGCTTGTGAATTGTAACGTGCGTTTTGCTTTGAATCACAGGTCGTCAACTGCATACGGGCGCATTTTGTAAAAGAATGCGTGTGATATGCACTGTTGCATTCAGTTATGAGCGAAAATGAGAGAGATGTAAAAAAAGAACATGCATAGGTGTAGTACGTATTTTTCACACGCAGAATACGTGTGTCATTTGGGTAGTTGTGTTTGTGAAGATTGTTAAAGGCTTTTCAACTCAAAATAATCAAACGATTTTGAAAAAATATAGAATGTACACTGCCTTTCTTCACAACCTCAAATACAATACAAAGAGCGAATATGCTATATTTAAAGCATTTAAAATGTTACTGAACTGTTTTGTCTGCGTATGTAGATAATGAGCACTTCTTGTTTGGGTATTTTTCTATCCCATACTTTCAACTTATCTGAGTTTAAGCTACTGTGAAAATCAAAACTGTCATTTAAATAGTTCGGTAGGGATTGCATACTTCCAGCGTTAACCTCGCTAAAGGCAGCCTATGAGTTACTTCCTTGTTCACTGTTGTTCACTGTTGTAAATGTATTTTTAAATGTAATAAGATTATTACATAATTAGTGGGGGGTTTTATGCGTACTTCCTTTCCATGCAACACCCTTCACTCACTCTAAAAATATTATACATGGTTGAGCATATTTTAAATGCTTTAGATTTCACAGATAATTTATTTGTGATTTTAATTGCGAGTCGTAAAGGAATTAAAGTTGCTTCGCTGCCAATAAAATTTTTATTCACATAAAATTCATGTAATATTTTACATAATCAAATGAGAAACCTTTTGCCAGAACACTAAGGTGATTCAACTTTGTAAACCTTTGAACGGTAGCAGCAACAAAAATGTACAAGGACTCAGCAAACAAAACATGTGCATGAGTAGGTATACTAGCTAACTTCAACTAGAATATACTATGTATTTTGTTTTACAGAGTTGCAATTTGAGTTGAGTCAAGTGTTGTGCAGAGTTGAGTAGCAAATACTAAAGCAAATCGTTATTAACACTGCTCTAGCATAGGTATAAAGGCAAAAGCACTTGCAGTTCGTGCACTGGTTGACTTTTATACTGATAACTTCTTGTACAGTCTGTCGCCTTTTATATTTTCTGCATTCAAATTAAAAAAAAAAAAAAAATTATAGCTCATGTATACGGTCTAGTAGAGTGTAAAGTAAATAAGCTGAGCTGAGCACATGCAGATATATATTTTTGAATCAGTCTCTGCTCTGACAGCCTTTTGAACGAAAGTGAAACTGCTACAGTCGTCGTCTTATGTTTATCTAAGTTGTTGTACACTAAATAAATAAATTAAAGCAAACATTCATAAGTGAAATACTAGTAAAAGTCATACACACTTCATTTGCTCTTTAGCTGTAGTTGTAGAGCGGATAAACTTGTTGCCAGTTAGAGTCGCAATCTGCTTTTAGGCGCAAAGCAACGTAAATGAAATGTAAATATGTCGAATGCGTCTTTTTGTGTAGAGCTGTTTTGTATTTAGAATATTAAAAACAAATTTAATAAATTATAGCTAGTTTAAATAGTTTTAAAAGTATTTTACCGGTAGTATTTTCAATGTTTATCATGTGCATTGGGTAAAACTAAACAAGATTTCGAGCATTTTATTTTGGTAATTGAAATTGATATACTTGTTAGCTTAATGAACTGTATAAATTCAAGTATTCAAGTTGACTCAATCGAGAAAGTAAATTTTTTCTGGCGCCCGAGCAGGGACCGATATTTGAATTACTAATTAAATAATCAACATTTAGTAAATTACTATGTATTAAGCAATTCAACAACCATTTCTAGTCAATTTGAAGGTTTAAATTCAAAAATTGGTTATGCAAAGCGTTTTTGAATCACCGAAACAATTTTATACAAAATATATTATAAATTTCAACAAACGCATTCCTACACAGTACACGCGACAACTTATCAACATCTTTTACTGCATACTTTTAGGCATACAAGCTGTACGTTATGGCTTAAATACCTTTATCAAATTTTCATGCTTAACATTAAATGTGGCAAAAGTTTGAAAACCAAGCAAGCAAGCAGCTACGAGTACAAACAAAAAATCAAACAACATAAAACATGAAAGCAAAATTCCTTTATTACTTTGCATCTTCTTGCATTGTTATCCTTTCATCCTTTATCGCCGCTTGAAATTATTTACTTGCAAAAACTTTTTCAGCTCAGTTTCTTCTTCTTGAAGCGAACAGTGGCGTTTTTAATATGAATATACGTATTGTATTATGAAAATATGCTTTTGGAAAATATTTCTTGTTAAAGATTGCCATCACTGCTTGTTTGTTGTTTTGTATATAATACGTATTTTAAACAAAAATTGGTTTGGAAAAATTAATTTTATGCTTGAGTACTTGTCTAACATTATACAAAATAAATTGCAGAACTGCTTCAAGACAGTTGACTGACTGACTGACTGACTATAGCAATGTAAGAATTTTTTGAAGCATAATTTGATTTTTATCTCTGAGCTACATGTTTTGTTTTCTTAGAATTAGTAAATTAGTGTTGACAATTCGTTGATGCATGCATAAACCAACCATTTGCAGCAGAGAGAAATATTGAAGAAGAAAAAAATATCTTTCGGTTTTCAAATTTTCGCCCATGTAGTAGAGCACTTCCAGTTGCCAAGGGCAACAAAAACCATTAGCAAGTGTGGAGTCAGTCATATATACATACATCTAACGTTATTACTAGACTTGATAAACATGTCACTGAGCATATATGTACATATACGTATATATAAATATATATAGATGCCATTTTGTTAGTTTCTCTGTGAACTCTAAGCACTTCCGCTGCACTAAAGCCATATTATCCATTTGCCTGTTTGAAATTTTTCAGTAAAGCGATTAAATGCTTTATACTGCACTGTTATTTGTACAATGTATGCTTGAGTGTATGAAGTAAGAACAACCAAACCAGAATTGCCATCAGTTGTCGACAAAATGTTGCACATAATTAGTATCAGCAACATCAGCGCATCCGTTTACGTATCCGCTTTAGCTTATGATCTTTGTATAAATGTTAGTACCAGAGTAGCAGAGTAGCGCATATAAACCGTTTAGAGTCTACTGCTTGTGTCTGTGCAAATATTTCATTAAAGGATTTAGCAAGTATAGTCGACGCCATTTTGTTGTCCCAGTACTAGCACTGATGCCGCCGCCATCATTGTTCAAGGCAATCATCATAACGGAAATGTTAAATGTTTTATGCATTCACTCACTCATACTTACGCTCCAATACAAAACAATCGTGTGCAGACAATGAGTCACGCAGTCAAAGTTTTATACGTTGTGGCTTCTTTTTTTCCGAGTTTTTGTTTTTTTTTTTTCTCGAGTTTACAACAATAAATATCCTGCCAGCGCTCTCGTACTATTTCTACTCATTTTCACTCACATCTAGCAGCAGCGCGGTCAACTACGCATTGTCCTTTTATATAGATCTCGAACCACTCGTCGTTTTACTCGCATTTATTGCATTTGTGAAGGTCAACATGGTGGCAGCCAACTGCAGCTTTAGTATCCTTGCAACAATAGCGCTTATACTGGCTGGCAGCAGCGGAAGTTGGCAACATTGGTCATTGTGTTTCCTATCCCTATCCCTATCTATTCTATTTTTACTACTTGTATCAATGCCAAAGCCAACATTATGCGTTTGGGTTATGCTCTGTCGTTTATCGTTTGTATGGACATTGAACGTATGCACGTGTGTGTGTGTGTGTGTGTATGTGTGTTTGTTGCGCATTGTCCTGATCCGCTTTCGCTTATACTCGCTCTATCTCTCTTGCTCTCTTAAACTTTTCGCTCCCGCTGTCTGTTTGTTCAACCATTGAGTTGATGATTTCCGAATGCATTTCATTATGCACAGCTTCCGGAAATTTCATTGCGGTTCCATTGTAAAAGCGGATGTATGTACGTGTATGTATGTTTCACTCATTCGTGCAATGCATTTTTTGTTTCACTCTTTCCTTTACGCATGTGTGTTGAACATGTTTTCTGCGTTTGGCTCAAAGTGAGATTTATGCTGTATTACACAATGGTTTTTTTTTTGTTTGTTCTTTGGCAGCCTACACGCATGGTATGAACAGTGCAGTTTTTTTACAATTGATTCGAAAATTTGTAATATTTAGCATGAAAATTTAATACTTACACAGTTTAATTTAAAGAAATATGTTTTTATGGCCAAGTACTTTTGAAACAGTCCTCGCTAGCGCAAATATCAACAAAAATTAATGCAAGAGCAATTAGTACTGCTCTCTCTCTCTCTGTTCCTCTCTTTGAATTTGTGCTCAAAAAGTGCTTTGCTTCTCACTACTTTATATTAAAACCCTGCCCTGGAGAGCCAAACGTATACAAACTTTGTTAAAGCGTGGTAACCACATAAAGTACCTATGAGTACATTCTTCAGCAGCATCAAGAGTCGAGTCGATAATCCTACTCCTTCGTATATGTGAACGTCTCGATCTCGAAGTCTATAAAAATTAGAGCTACCAAACTTGATCTTTTAGATTCACAGGATACATAAGCAGGTGAAGTTTAGAAAAAAATCTTGATCGCATACTTTGCCGATAGATGGCGTATACTTTATTAAGAGATAGCTATGCGATGTAACATAAAGCTGCGCCATCTATTGATGTGCTGCCACGCTGTATATGTGAAGTATTACCCTCGATAGAGAAGAAAAAATCTTCTCAAATACTGTTGCCTTTTCCCCACTGCCTTAACACCTTAAAGGTAGAAATACTGAACATTTCAAATATTTTTTCACTACAAAAATGTGAAATACAAAAATTACTTTTAACATTGTTACCTGCCTCAGGGCGACGTAACTAATGAAAATGACTGAAATAACTATGCACAGTACTGGACTGCTGTAGAAGAGCAACGTTTGATTTTTCTACATATGCTACGCCTAGGTAAAAGCAACACACATTTATGAAATCAATTAAAATTTGTTCATACACACCAGGTAATGCTTAAAATCGTACAAGCTGAGTAACCACAGGAGCTAAACGAATTTAGTGCTGAGCATTTGGTCAGTTTAACCGCAAGGCAATCGAAGTAATGGCATAGTAGCACATGATGCAAGCAAGCAAATAAACACACACACACACACACAGCATATGAGGTGTTGAAGTGTTGCAACAAAGTAGGAAGCATTGTCCACTGTTGCCTGCTACCTTAAAAAAATACACATACACACACACCGACCAAAAATGCAATACAGCTAGCAATCCTGCCATACACTTGAACCAAGCTACCAACCAACCAACCATACGCCAGTCATTGAGTCAGTCAGTCAATTTCAGGTAGCTACAGCCGGAAATGTGGTTACATAATCTCTGTATCCTGTGACTCTAGCAAAATGCAGTAGACAGAAAACAAACGCACACACACACACACAGAGCAGGTAATGCAGCTCAAATGCACTTTATACGTAAAGTACGAGTTAGGAGCTGCAGAAAGAAACAATCTAGCGACCAAGCATAGAGCATTTGACGCTTTGGTATTTTTCATATGGCTTGTCAAATTGGCAACATGTTGAGTGCCTGCTGCTGCTGCCTACGAATGAAATATTGCAATGGCAACAGCAGTACACACGCACACAACAACAAGCAACAGCAAGGATTCAACAAGGACGACTATGGTAACAACGGCAGCAGCAATAGCAAAACACACTCTTCACTTTGCACATTATTAATTTTTGCTGTACTCTTGGCTGCCAGTGAATGCTAAATGTTTTGCTATATTTTCTGTTGCCTACTATTTGGCGCATATCTACGCTCCTCGTATGTTGCATTATTTGCAGCTATATGTTATTTACTTTTAGACTCTTTATTAAGATTTTTAGCATATTTTTAGACGTAGCACTTTTATTTAGCCTATATTTCTTGCTGTGTATGCAGCAGCAGTAGTAGTAGTAGTAGTAGTAGTGGTGGTCTGACAGCTAGACAGCCGAAAAATATGCTATGCAGATTGGCTGCTCTTGCACGCTTAGTTAGCGCAAATTTCACTCGACGGATGGCTGGCTATTTGTTGTTGCATACTTTTGCGCGTTCGTATATACATTTTTTTTTTTGAATATTTATTTGCTACAAATTGAATTGAAGTGCATAAAAATAAAAGGCAACTGTATCAAAATAAAGCAAGAGAGGCAGGCGTTAAGCGTTTTGCTACAATTTGTTGAATAAAAAAAATAAACAAAATTATGTAGAAAATTTCGGGCGAAATTCTATGCTAATGAAGTGCAACGTAAGGAGAGCGTTGGCATAATACATTTAAAACGTTATTTTTTTCTTTAAATATTTTATGTTTTTAAAGGCGCTTTAATTTAAATTTATGAATAAATGCGCTTTACTAAATAGTTGCTTGCCAAAAATTGGTTTATTTAAAATAAAATTGGTTCTTTGACGTGAAATGAAAACGTGCAACAATAAAATGTATGTTTTGTTTTAGATATTGGAGCTATAATATTCACACAGTTAAACTTCCACACTCTTTAAGATAGGACCTTCGAATTGAAACTATTAGAAAGCTCTCATTACGAATTAGAGCTCTGCAAGAGTGAATTCACAATGTCACATAAAATGAACACTCATTCACTTGCATCTCTACACAATTCTAGATACTTTTCAAATGAATAACTGAATAGCTGCATAGTAATGACTGGAGTGAATGTCTATGATTACATTACGATTACGAAACCACTCTTGGCAACGCACGGCGAAAAACTTCAGCATGACCCGGTGCACCTACTTGAGTTAAGGTGTTAGGTTAGGTGTAATATTTGAGAGAACGCAGGAAAATACTCTCATATAATATTCACAATGAGCCACACCAGCTGTTCTTCAATATTTCTCAACAGCGATGACATCTCCATGAGATGTCACACTCGGTAGATGGTCTAATTGGCAACCTCAAATAAAGAGTAATCAGTTAAATTTCAAATTCAGAGCAGAGTTTATGGAACAAACACTTGTTGCACAATGCAATAATAAAACCGGTATGGATCTATGGCGTACAGCTCTCTGCCACGGCTTCCAATTCTAATGTAAAAGGTTTCAGTCGAGGCTCCTGCGTTTATTGGTTTGTTGCTGCACCATAGTATATTAGAAATTCGATTACCCATCGTGACCTACTGATCCCAACTGTCAAGTAGGATATTGTCATGTTCAACAATAAGTAATGCAATCAAATTTCACGACAAGCAACGTGAGGTGAATATGCTAGACAATAGCCTAAGGAGTTTTAAGCAACTCCAACTCCCTGGATCTCCGAGAAAAGAGACAAATTCACTATTCTGAGTTATTTTGAGTAAGTGAAATCATTGTTACACCATTCTGATTGATTAGTTTGAGTCATACCACACAGAACGAGTCATAAGAAATATAATTCATTCGTTTGTTGTTGTAGGCTCATTTCATGAACAGCTCATCTTCGAATACTAAATGTACGGTTATTAGGCATTACGATTGATCGATTAATCTAATCAAGAAAATTGTTCGCCTTCTTTAGCCATATTCAATTGATTAGGTTGCACTTTTTATTTTAACAATAAAATTTATGTATGTGTAATCTGGTACACATTCAATATTTTTAAGTGCTGTCAAGTAAATTGTAGTCACTGTTTTATAATATGTTGCAAATGCGTCGCTCTATGGCACTTGCATAAAGGATAACGATGTCTTAGTCATTGTTATTTTTTATGTTCCGTTTTTTTTGTGTTGGTGGAAAGCCTTTGTTATTGTTATTATTATTATCGTCAAGCTGTCATGTTAAATGACATTTGCCATATATTATTTATATACAAAAAAATAAAAAAAATAAATAAATAAGTAAATACATACACATACGCATGAGAATTATGAAAAGAATGATGGCGAACAAAGCTTTTTTGCTGGCTGAAACTCAATTTCTATTCGAAGAAGCGTTTATACATAGTACAATAAATGCCTGCACAGAATGTATGCTGTTGCTATAGCGGCTTTGTTAACACACACGCACACATACACAATAAAAGAACACAGTCACAAACATATACATACAAGGACAAAAATCTTTGCTGCATATGTCACAAAGTAAGTGGTTTTCATTTACATGCAAGATTTTAGATACATTTATCTGTCTGTCTATCTGTGTGGCATATAAAAAGAAAGCATAGGCCTTAATTACTTTGTTGTTTTAATAAATTTCATGGCCTGACTATATATGTAAAGCTAAGCTATAGGCCAAATAAAGAAACCGGAAATTAAATATATAACAACAACAACAACAAAAAATTTGGTGGTCCAGATTGTCACATAGCTAAATACATCAAAAGTAAATTTATTATTGAAAGCCTGCGCACAAAATATGCAATACGTTGATATAAGGCTGCAGGATAATGACACGCGCCATGTAGACATTGCCAGAGCAACAAGCCGCCGATGCACAGTGGTTACAAATCCTAAAAACAGCTGACTAAAATTCGAAACATTTATTTAGGCCAATGGCAATATTTGAAATAGATTCATTTAAAACAAATTTCTGCAAAAATTGCAGTTTTCTGCCTGCAAACTTATATAGAAATGTAGTACAAGCAATTATTAATGCTCAGTTAGCTTATCGATCGAAATTCTACCATCTGCGACGACCGAATGTTTTTTGTTGTCACTAAACTTCGTATTGTACACGAGTAAGCTACTAATTTATTTGCTAACTAATTTTCAAACAAATTACAATCAAATTATTGTAATCACTTTACCAACAATATGTAAAAACTATACGTGAATTATAAGTGATATCAAGTTTTAAATGAAGTTTAATATTATGTTTTAAGCCAAAATAGCCGAAAATATGCCAAAAATTGTTTGAAGATCTGAATTTAGTCAATCAGCCACTTCAAAAACTCTTAAATACCGAGTTTGAAATGTATTGAATGACTTTTACCAAAATTTATTTATATCCGCCATTTCCTTTTCGAAAAATGTTGACAGATTTTCGTTTATATTCAATGACTTAAAAAAATATATATTCGACATTTTGTTTTTGGAAATTTTGATTATCAGTTTCGTAAACAGGGACTTCAGAAACATACGAGTATAACTCAAACCAGTTAGGATTTTTGACCAGCAGTATTTTTTTTTTTTTTTTTGAATTTGATACCACTGTGCAACGTCGATGATGATGTTGTTGAACTAATATTCGACTGATGCTGACGATGATATATCTTTCATTTACATCACCTACAACACAAAAGGCATTATTATGCTTCAGGCCAAATATGCTTATATAAAAGTATGTGTATGTCGAACTTGGTTTTTAACGCTTGATTTGCTTTTTCTTATTCAATATACGTGTATATATGAAAAAAGATAAAAAGGACGTGTAAGTATAGACATCAGATGTGTAGGCTGCTGCTACTGCATAATAAATTGTTTGTGAAAATCAAACAAAGAAATAACATATGACAAGCAATGAGAGTTGCTGTGATAAGCATAAAACTCAATGAAAGCAACATCTTATGTATAGATGAGATATCCTGAGAGATTGTAAGAAGGTTCATTGTGCTTTGCTGCTGCCATTTGCATTGTGTCCTTACGTAAAACTGTCCACAGGAGTAGTCGGCTTAACAGCGAAGCAGCAGCAGTAGCATAACTCTTGCTTCCTGCATATCCTTTTTAGCCAACAACTTATCTTTTAACTTTTGTCGTTTGTCATAAGGACTTCCTTTTGCTGCTGCTGCTGCTGTTTCTCATTTATTTGTTCCTATATGGTATATGCACGTCGTTGTCATTCATTGGCAGCAGTTAGCTACTGTGTGCACTAGTCTACATATCTTTACTCAAAAATGTTCATTCATTTTCATTCAACTGTCAAACGCAGGTATTAAATTCTTAATAAGTTGCTGCATTGTTAGCAAGCTTTGCGCTGAGTAAACGTTTGAGGTTTTTTCTTCTTTTTTTTTTTTTGTTATGAATTTTTGAATTACTTTATGCCAGTCTATTTTTCACAGCTGGGGAAATTTAGGTCGTTATACTATTATTTTATGCTACTGTCGTTGTCAGTTCATTTTTGTATGCTTTGTTTTGTCGTTCATCATTGTTTGTCCATATAAGGATGTCTCATGTGGTGTCCCTTTTTTTAGCAAACAGGAAAACATTGTGGAAAATATGATGTAATAGCAAAAAATATGCATAAGCAGCAATTTTTTGTGGCAAACAGCACAATTATAGCATTCGCTTTTACATATAAACAGGAAATGTGTTGGGAATTGGCTTGCAGGTTGCCACCCCATTACTTTTTTTGAGCACAATTCGTTATAAAATCAACGTGTTGATAGATATCATTTGAATTCGCAATAAATAAAAATTGTACATCAAATTTTCAAAAGTATCTAAAATTGTCCACTTGAATTTTTTGGCTTGCAGGTTGCCACCCCTGAAAAATTTCTGAAAATATAGAAAATATGGAGTAAAAACAAATGATTTAGAAAATTTATTAAATTTTCTTTAAACTCAGTGACTGTGAACGTCAAAAATTTTAGCATGAAAAATCAAATTTGCGGAATTGAATCATTACAAATCGTCATCGGAATTGCAATTCGGACAAGTGTAAAAACTAAAGCGCATTAAAAAAACTGAAAAGAGAGAAAGGAGAGAGGTGGCAACCTGCAAGCCGTCCACGGTGCAAACCTGCATTTTAACGCCTTTTAGGAATATACATGGAAAATGGCCAATTCATGATATTGGAATTCTGTGAGAATATGAAAAAATGTATAATTATATACTTGATCGAAGCTACACCATTAAATGATGCGAAAAGAAATCCAGGTCGGAACTACCATATGTAATAAAAGCACACGCCATGAGTGATATACGGAATGGCGAAGAGGTTGTGGCTCATAACACAGAATTAAAATTCGTTGGGCAGATATAGTAGCATCTCCAACCAAGTAGGAATTAACTAAGAATACTGCTTGGTTGGAGATGCTACTATGCTACTTGAATAGACAAGCAATAGACCATTTCAGATCGCCAGTTTAGAAGTTCCCTCAATTAATAATAATAATAATACTAGCACTGCGTCAAACCTGCTAATAATTTTCTTCAGATCTTGCTCACATCTGCTGGAAACAATACAACTTCATTGTTGAATTGTATTCAGTCATTACGCAGTAAAGTAAAAAAAACTGTTGCATGCTTTTTGGAGCTACTGAAATATACTAGTTTAATAAAAAGAGATGCAAATTTTCTATATTAGGTACTTGCCAAGCGTTTCGAAGGTATCAACGCAACTGGTACCAAATTTGATGCATCTAAAAGTGTGCAAAAAAATATGTAAATGAAAAACATAAGAATTTACATACTCCACACATACATCAATTCAATAATTTTCTATCAAACATCTTCTACTAAGCATCTTTTCTGCTTGACTGCCTCGCGCTGCTTCTTTTGTAGTTGTTATAGCTATTAATAAGCTTAGCATAGCTACAGGCGCCGCAACGCAATTATTTGCTTTTCGCGCAGAATTTATACCAATAAAATTGGAAGAAAAAAATGCAAACGCACCCGTCTGTCTGTGCAACTAAAAAGGAAGTCTGTCAGACAGACAGACAGAAAGACACACGGGCTGAAGTAAGCAACAACAACATAAAAGCAGCAAAAAGTATTTCGAGCATATTTCAAATTTTCTTTTAACAACTTCAAGGCATCTTTCAATCGGCTGTTTGCCCCCGTGACTAACTCTCTTCTGTGGTGTATGAATGTGGAGGGCTGCTGAGTAACCGCACTACGTAGCAACCGCGAAAACCTCATTACAAATTAGTTTATGCGGCTTTTCGCCACGGAAGTGGCTGCTGCTGTAACTGAACTAGAAGAACGATGAAGTTGCTTGGTAAAAGAATTTAAGTTGCTGCATACTTTGAGGCTGTCAGGCGGTTTCATTTGGTTTTTGGCTTTTATTTGATGAAATAGGAGCAGATCGTTTAAGTTGTTGTGAGTTAAATTGAAGCATTGCCGTCGCATAAGCTAAAGCGTTTCTATGAAAGTTGACTTTTGACAGTAAAAAAAAATGAAAAGAAAGGCAACCAGCAGCAAATGTAATTATCAAACGTTTTACACTATTTGAGTTTTGTGCTGCTGCCGCTACCGCTGCTTGCTGCCACAGGCAATTTCATCAAGCGCAACAGCAAGATAAAAAAAAGCGCAAATGAAATGCGCTGCCAAAAGGCGATGACATGTTTGAGCATGACACCGAAAAAATGAAAAGCTGGAAAAAATACAAAAACTGTAGAAAATTAAATTCGCAAACGCAGACAAACGAATCAGCAGCAACAGCCAACCAACAAGGAGCAAACGCTGGCAACGACAGCACACACAGCCACAAAATGGCGCAGCTTCCGTTGTCGTTGTCGTCGCCATTACCGCTGCCGCCATCATCATCATCACCATCTCATATACGCCGCCAAACAAAAGCAAGCAAGCAAGATAAACTAAATGCAAAATGTACCAAACAAGCACCAAAAATATAAAAAAAAAAAAAATTATTTGCTCAAAAATATTACAACAAAGTAAAAGAACGAAAGCGTGGTGAAAATTTGTTGGCCGGAAGCAGATTTTCCAGTTGTCTACATTTGCAAATTTGCGGCAGCGCGACTACTGCATTGTGGAGTTGGAGGTCGCGACGTACAGTGGTGCGTAAGGATTCAAAAAAAAAAAAATTTAACAAATATTTACATTGTTCAGTTGTGCTATAAAAATATTCTGCTACGTGGTAAGGCCTTTTTTCAACTGTGAACAGCGGTTTGAACGTCAGAAAAGGAAAGGATTTTTTTGCATTCAATTGTGTCCGCTATGACAATCTCAAATGCAAAGAAATTTGGGTTAAGCCCGGGCAACCATCAACACAAGCTTACGCACTGTATTTGGTAGGATCACCGTGATGTGATCTACTATAGGCTACTCATACCAAACGAAACGATTACAGGAAGAGCTGTAACGATCTCAGTTGATGCGTTTGAACCTATATAGAAACGGGAAAATGGGCGATTGTACCCAACACGCCGTAATGTAGCTTTTTATTTTTGAAAATCTGTGATCTCGAAAATGTATTTTGTATATATAAAAAACTTTATATATATTCAATTCTGTTGTACTGTACGGCGACTGCGTTGGCGTTGTAAATTTATGCGCGCCCAAAAGCATGCAATGGATACGTCTGTGTGCGCTTCTGAGTCTATAAAATGGCGGCGCCTGGGACAGCTCCTGTTGTTGCAATAGCGAACCGGAAATGAAAGTCTGCCATTGCAGACACTCAGTAAAGTTGCGCTGAGTCGAGTCGAAGCCGCGCGTATAGAGTTCAACTTGTCTTCGATACTTGTAAACGGAATTGTAAATCTGCTACTGCCTCTTTGACTCTTGAAGTCTTTGGCGGTTTTAATGACTTGTGTCGCTGCTACTTTGTTCCAAGCAATTTGTAACTTTTTTTAGGCTAAAATAGGCCGGCGCTTCCTTTCATTTGCTTAATATAGCTTTAAGCAAGTAATCTCCTTTGCGATTTATTAGCATTTAATAGCAAATTGTTTTTATTGCGTTGAAATTTTGTGAGGAAATATCTTTTTTAAAAATTTTGTTACGACTTTAATGTACGGAGAACGCCTTATAGTATACTATTTTCGTTTGTTGTTTGCTTCATTGCGTCTGCGAATGAACTTATCTGTGTGTGTGCGTAGTCCTTTGAGCAAAACAAAGCGTAACAGTAGTCTAATGCAGTAGCATAAATAAATAAAAGAGAAACAATTTATAAATAAATAAACAAACATAAAACAAAAAATAACAATGCTCATGCGACGGCAGGCATTGTTCACTCAATCTCAAGATACAAAGGATAATCAAGCTGGAGCAATACAAAAACAAAAAAAACAAAAAAAAAACGCTGCTAGTATAAAATGTTGCATAAAAAATTAAATAAGAAAAAAAAGAAAAAAACAAAATATAATAAAAATAAATAAAAATGAAAAATAAATAAAAAATGAAATTGAAATGAGTATTTTCTGCTCATTGTGTATGTATGTGTGTGCGTGCGTGAGCCTCTGTGTATGCTATATTTTAAATATTCATGCACAATTTTATAGTTGCCGCCATTGTTGTTGTTGTTGCTGTTGTGTTTGTTGTTGCTTTTGTTATATTCATATGCGTAGCATATTTTTGACTCTTTACCTTAGCGCAAGTGGAGCCCTTACCTTAACAACTTCTGGAGCACATACCCGTACATACATACAGTATTACAGCCCTGAGTATTCATCTTTTGCATGTTTTTTCTGTATACGAGTTTGTATGTTTGCATATGAAATGCGTTGAGTTGTTGAAATATAACCTTTGTTTGTTTGCTATATAGAGAAGCATTTCAGCTCAGCTCTACATGTCGTCGTCAACGAGCATGAAGTGAGCCTTGCTCTTGAAAGGATAACGCTAAAGGTTTTTGGATAAATTTAAGTTGCATGTACTAGTTTTAGATGTAAATATGAAATGCGCGATTAATCGATTTAAATCGTTTGTTTTTAACACAAATCGTTTGTTGGATTGTGTTGTACAATACACTAGTGACGTTTCAGAAACATAAAGGGTTTTTTTTTACGGTTTAGAACATTTCAATACACAAATTATTTTATTTCCCGTGATAAAAGTTGATATATTCGATTATTTGCAAATAAAGAAATAATTGTTTCCATTAGTTTCAATAATATAAAAACGCTATAAAAATTTTATATTTTGTTTGTCTATTTAGAACTCTTGCATAAAATTATAACTAATCGATTAATTGCAAACAATTGATTGCGTTTTTCAATTATTAAAAATCGCTTAATTTTGATAATCGGCTAGAATTTAGAAATTATTGATAATATTTGCAAGTAATCGATTAAGTGCAAGTAATTGATTGAATTTTAAAACTATAGAAAATCGCTTAATGTTAATAATTGACTGAAATTTAGATGAACATAATTGCAAGTAATCGATTAATTGCAAAAAATTTATTAAGTTTTTCAATTATAAAAAATCGATTAATTCTAACAATATACTGGAATTTAGAAAGATTGATAATAATTGCAAATATTTGATTACATTTTTCAATTGTGAATAATTGATTAATTCTAATAATACTATTGCATGTAATTGAACAATTCCAAATAATCTATTGTTTTCCAATTATGAAATATCGTTTTAAAATGCTTGGACATAATTGCAATCATTAATTGCTGTTTTTTCCAATAGTAAAAATTAGCATAATTGTAATAATCGCCTAGAATTCTTCTGAATTTTTGGTAATAATTGCAAGTAATCGATTAATTGCAAATAATTGATTGTGTTTTCAAATGATGATAAATCGTTTAATTTTAATAATCGACTTGAGAAGCAAGTTAAAACTTTTTTTGTAATTAGAAAATGTGCTTGTCAATATGAATTAATCGATTTTTAGCCTCAAAATTCGACAAGGTTTGCTTTAAACAAACGAATATTTTACTGTGCTGTATAAGGTTTCTTTGTTTTTTTTTTTTTTTTTTTTTTTTGAATGTATTGTGGTTACCTTCGCATATACGTCTGAATGCCTGTTTCACTCATTTAAAATTCCTTATAGCTCAAATTTCAAGGCTCGTTTATTTTCGTATAATTTCTTTCACTCCTTTGCATATGTTTTTCACATGTCTCACATTAAATTTTCGTTTCAAATGTATTCACGGAGCGATTTAACCTCAAAGTCATTAATGCTACGTATCATTTCGTTGAAAAAAAAAAAAATAAAAAAATAAATGAAAGTCATTGCGCAAGCATGTAGCATACAAAATGATATTGAAAATTTTTGCTTATAAAAGCCTTGAAATGTAAAAAATGAATACTCTGTATGATGGTAGCTATAAAACTTTTTGCTTTTATCATTCTATATTAGATGTAAGCGCATGCTAATTGAAAAACTTGGCAATTGTAATATTTTAGTTGGAACACAGTTTATAAATGTACTAACTAATATTGCCAGTAGCGCGTACTAAACTCTGGAATTGTTGCGAAATTTTACAAAATACGGCACAAGTATGTACTCCTTTTACACTCTTTGGAACTCACATCGCCACCCAGCATCAGCTAACGTTTGTTGTCTTTTACGGTCTGCTGCATTTGATATAATTTTCTAAAGCATCAATTTTGGCCTTTCGGCGGTCTTTGTTTAATTTACGCTTTTGCTTTGACGACGAGAAATGGTTCAGCTGCCTAAACATAGACTAAATTATTTTGTAGCCATAGAGTTGGATTTTATCGATTCACTTTTAGATACACTAGACTAGGGGTAAACACTTGCTATATTTGTGAGCTCTGAGCAATAAACATAGATCAGTAATAAAGAATATGCAAAACTATTTGTGAATTATAAGTATTATTAAGTTTTAAGTTTCATTCATTCTCCCGAAATTAAACAATATAAGTCGATCATTCAGTTACAGTGCAGCGTTAATTGGAACGACAAAACTCAAAGAAGGGAACTCTTCATCAGTGGAACTTTACATACCACACTGACGAAAGAACTATCTTCACTAATGTCTTAAAGCTCGATGGGCATGTCGGAGTAGGTAACCTCTCCCAGTAACTGAAGATTACAGAATCCTTCAGACTACATGAACATTGCAACGTTTACTGAGCATAATTGTTACCGAACCCAGAGACTACACACTTTCCCAGACAGAAATTGTGAAGCAGATCAACTGTCCAGAAAGATACCCTTTCTTAATCGTGAAATATAATTGATTAGTTTAAATTATTAATCGTTTATTTCCAACAATTCAAGCCTATATTATTTTGTATCTCACTTGTTTCAGCTACTCTGCACTAGGATTTGTTCTTAAATATAAAATCAATTATTAATAATTGAATAAAATAATCGATTATTTGCATTTAATCGAATATATACAAGAATATCAAAATGTCGAGCAAAAAAATAATCGAAAAATGTAAATTTAAACTTGTTATTTGTATAACACATTATAACACAATTCCACTAACGTTTATATAATTGTTCAAAACAATCGATTTAAATCGATTAATATCGCATCTTAACTCTTCAGTTTAAATTTGTAGCCATAATTTATAAATTGTCGTTCTTTATGGGAAAAGTGTTGCAGAGCAAAAGTTGTTTCTTTGTTGTAAACCTTTTAGAAACTTAGTTGAACCTTTTTTTCAATTCGATTCGCCAATGTCGCTCTTGCTGCTGGTGTTTTTTTGTTTTGACTGTTTTTATTTTCTATGCAGGATAATCCATATACTTAAAATAAAATCAACCAAAATCCTCAATAAAAATTACCAATATTTACTTTACAAAATGACAGGCAACGTCGTTGCTTCTATACTGCTTCTGTGCTCTGCACACTTACATTCAGGCGTTCAAATCCCTTGTCAACTTTGCTACTTAATAAAATATGAGTGACATAGAAATGAAGCGGAGACGAAGGGCCGAAAACAAAAAAAAAAAAAATAAATAAAAATATAAAGCGACTAAAATGAAAAGGACGTGCCCAACTTAATGCGAGACAAGAGTAAGCAATTTCTTTGAGAGCAAATCCGGCAAGAGCGTTGGAGAAAGATGCTTTTGAGTGCAAAGGATAAAGAAATAAATAGAAAATGCAAATAGATAGCAATACATTTACTTAGCAATAACTTTAGTTAAGGCGCATTAGTATGAACGAAAGCAGGCGCATACAGGACTCACTGCGAAGGGCATACGTTCTTCGCTGCTTATAAAAATGACATTTCCTTTAGCCTACAAATCGTTGCAAAATAAAAGAAAACAGGGTGGGAGTATAAACAGGCCATGTGCGTTCCAGCTGAGATCAGTCAGTCGATTTCGAGTTGAGTGTTCAAGGACATGCGAAGGCATAAACTGTTGATTTTTATTGTGGGCAAGTGACATTCAGAGTTGTATTCAAGTGTGTGTGTGTGTGTGTCTGTGTGTGTGTGCGTGTGTGTGTGTGTGTGTGTGTGTGTGTGTGTTTATAAAAACAGCCAACCAGAGTTCTTGGGCCAGGTAGTAGTAGGTTAATACAAATACTTAAATAAAGGAAACCAGATGTGAGCAATATACATTTGGGCTTACATTTTTGACATGTGTCAACGTTGAGAGTAGTAATTTTCTGTGCTTTTTGTTCTATTCTCCCTCTAGCTCTACTCATGACACAAGTACGACACACACACAACCCCTACGCTAAAATTTTGGGCTACACAAGGTCATAGACTTGCTTTTACTTCTCCACTCCAAAATACTATTTGAGTTTTTGTGTATTGGCGCAAATTATAGCTTTATACACTTATAAGCTTCCGTGGATTTCCTTGCGTTCTTTTTTCCGAACAATATGGTGCGTGCATTTTATTGCCCAACGGCGGGTGGCTTATTTCTATGCTACTCCATTGAAACATTCCCCTGTATTGTAGTGCGTATATATATTATAACTACCTAAAGGTAGCTCAATTGGCATTTTGTGCAAAGGCCTTCTATTTCTTTTTCAATTGACATTCTGTACTATACTCTGTAATTGAATGTTATATAATTAATTCAATTTTACTAACTTGAATTTTTGTTTCTTTTACTTTTATTTTAGGTAAGTGACGACGTGCTTTCGTTTGCCTTGAGCCAGAATCATGTAAGCTATGCCAAATGTTTGTTTTTTTATTTAATAATAATGTGGTGTGTTCCCTTCGTCCTTTGTGAATGGGTTTTTTTAAAGTGTATTTGTAGACGTTTAGCTTTGAATCTTGTTTTTTTTTATAGTTTTATTAAAGTATATATTACAGTTGTAATTTATGAGTTAAGAACATTTCTGACAATTAAGCAGCCATATACAAATTGGAAGAATGTACAACTTGACTGATTTGTAAACAAGCAGGTTTTCAAGTTGATACATAAATAAAAAAGTAAAAAATAAATACCAACCAACAAGGAAACAAACGACATGCCCTAATGAAAAACATATTACACCAACAAAACATAAGGCTTTTCATGTTATGTTTTTGGTTTATCTTTGTTATTGCTTAATTTAGCTTGTTTCTCAATCCATGTAAAATACTTGATGCTTTTTATTACAATATATTTAGATAGTAGTTTATGTTAAATGTAGAACCCTCATAATGAACAGTTCATATGATTTAATGAACGTGTTGCCATTCTGACTCAGCCATAATTATGGCTGTATAACTTTGTTTTATTTTAAATATTAGGATAGTCCATAATTTACATAATTTACATAATTTTTTATTACCGAAGAGCAGGACCTAATAGATTATTATTTTTTATCAGATTGACAAGACAAAGTCGTTTTAGCCATGTTCGTCTGTCTGTCTATCGGTTTGTATGTGAATACGGAAACTAGGAACTCAGTTTTAAACTAATCTTACTAAAAATCAGTATGCAGTCTCCCTAGGGCCAGCATTAGTTCATCATCTCCAAACCGAAATTCGAAGTAGTCTGCAGGGAATTAGTTTCTCTATACCTGCAGAATTATTTATACAAAAATGACAAAGCATAACGGTATTATATTTTGATTAGAGCAAGTTGTTTGTTTCCTTGTTGGTTGTTTATTTTTTCTCCCAGGTCGTCTATGCGCGCTTTTATTTTTAGGGTCACTGTCATACCAATTGTGTGCACGCTAAGCAGAAAAAATAGTGTATGTGTGAAATTTTGTATGTGAGTACGTGTGTTTTTTTTTTAATCATTTTGTTAATACCATTTCAAATCGCTTTTCACATGTTGTTTATAACCGATTAAAATATTAATACATTTTTGCACAATCAGCACCAAAATACCATTCGATGATATATCATTTATCTACATTGAGCTAGAGCAATGTTCCAACTGTCATATATATCTGACACATTCGTTAAAATGTATTGAAAAAAGTTTCAAGTAAAAGGAAGACAAAGAACAAAAGGTCTAATAATATATGTATATTTTGCGCCTTTTTTAATACCTTATGTGCACTTGCGCTACTAAACGAAGTACAATAATTTTTACCTATTCAATCTAGCTTATAGTCAACAGCTGTATTTGAACGCTAAATTTCATTTAGCGCAAGCAGGTAGTCACTAGACTTAGTCACTAATCTCCCCTTTGGAACAAAGCTATTAAATGACATTAGTAGCATTTTATTTGTATGTGATATATGTCATGGCTGGATTATATTCCATATCCATCCACTTCTCACGCATGGCGTCAACGATGACAACGATTCAGTTGGGAAAGCATGCAAAACCACTTTTCTAATTACAAAGTACGATAACGATGCTGTTGATGTTGCTGATGATGATGAGAACACACTTTGTCTGTCCATTCAAAAACATACGAATACACGGACATTCAGCATGCCAGCTAAGTCACATGTCTTCTTCCATAACGCCGACTGGCGCACCATTCCCAACTGGCTTGTTTGTTTGTCAGTCAGTCAGTCAGTTAGTCAGAGTAAAGTCACATGCAGACTTTCTCAATCGCACTTAGAGCTCTCCCAGTTTTCCCAGTTGACAAACAACTAGTATAACGGCTAATGTACATATGTGTGCAAATCAACGTATGGAACGTTGACAAAGTGCAATGCTACTGTACAGTCCTAAGTGCTACGCTTAGTGTTGCAAAATGCACGGATTTAATAGAAAAATCAAAAAAAAAAATAAAAATAAAATAAAAATTGTTTGAGATGAGTTTTCAACGTTTTTTTTTTTTATGTTAAACTAAACTAGAAATAAGCAAAGTTCAACGCACAGTGTACAAAGTCAACGGTCAAGCAATTCTATCATGTTTCGAGGCCTCTACTAACACTTTTCAGTGTTGTCGTATGCTGAAAAATATTGCATAAGCATTGCCAGTTGGAAATAAGTTGTTTAAATTGCTTTTGGAACTTTTGGGACGTTTGAACCTAATGAGATGAGTTTGGTTTCTGCGACAACGTGGTTAGAAAGTAAGATAGTTGTTTTGTTGATTTGTGCAATTCGTCTCTTTGGGGGAAAATATGTCCGCAAATGCATTTTCCAAATGCTGCTTTTCGGCTCGCTGATTAAGTGCAGACATATAACAAATTAACTACTTTGGAAGTATTGACAGATGTGAATTAGTGTTCAATATTTAAATTTAAAACTTTAATTTTTTTAGACTATTCAGTATTATTTGTCACATTTTATTGCCTGTCTGTCACTGAGTAAATAATTCGCAATATGCTAATAGCCAGTTAAAAAATGGAAACCCTTAATCGAAATTATAAGTATAACGGGATCTTGTTATATATTGCACGTCCTGTTATAATACTTTCACATGCATGTAAAAATATGCATAACAAGAATTTAAAAAAAGAAAATCTAAACTATCGTTTTTAAATTCTGAAACTAAGCTTTGTTGGACAGAATCCTAGCATATCGATTTGAAGCTTTTTCATCAAAAATGCATCAAAATCTCATTAGTATGAAACAAAAATTCGTTTAAAAAAATGTCTATGTAAATTAGGCAGATTTAGCACACAGTGCTGTGTCAACACATGTCAAAACGATTCAACTAAAATAGACAAAATAATAGACAATTATATTTCGATCATAACGAAGTTGTTATACACTTTACACTTGAAATAGCCTCTATGAGCGTATACGTATGTATTAAGTATGAAGAGGTAATATTTTCCATTGGTTTTAATTTTATAATTATTGCTTTGTAAAATATTTGTACTATTTTTTAGTCGGGGTCACCAATTTTTACATTGATGTTCGTTAAAAAATTTTATAAAGTGGCACACATTTTTAGAATCTTGAAGTCAGACTATGTACTGATAGGTTTCTTTTGATTGGCGTTCAAACTATTTGCACCATTTTGTAGTCTGGGTCACCAAAAATCATGTTAATGACAATTGTTATAAAATGTTATTAATTTCCACCTTCATAGATTCCGAGAGCAAGCCTAGCAGAATACCAGTTGTTTTTGTTTTATCGATTTCAACTATTCAACTATTTGCACTATTAAGGCGGGACCACCAATGTTATGAACTTCCTTCTTTGATGGTCGTTTTTTTTATATTTTTATCATAACAGGGTGTACAAACTTTGCACCACAAACGCTTTCAATATGCTTCAATGCATTGACAACGATTAATACCATGTCGTAGTAACTTAATGTATGCAATGGAAAATTAGTTGTTGTACCATGCACTGGAACACATCAAAGCAGCATTAAAGCATGTCATAATAATTATAGCAAAAACAACAACAATTATGATATTATTGTTAACCTTTGTTACACTTACACAGAAGAGACCACGTTCAAACAGCTCATAATATTCTGTCTACTTGTATTGTATGTGTAGGTAAACTAGCGCTATATGACGACGTTGTGGTTGCTACTTTGTTTTTGTAATAGTGTACAACGTGTTTGGAATGTTGTCTGGATGCATTGTCTAATGGCGGTTTTGCATTGAGCTGTGGCATGCGGTCGCCTGTACCGCCTAAATGTATGCAACAGCAAAAAGCGCTTTGCAATTGCAATATGCACGCTGTGTCGTCTGTCAGCATAGAGAGCGCGCTGGTGTGGTGACTAAGACAAAGAGAGAGAGTGAGAGTGAGGTGTAATAAATGGACGTATGGACGGCATTCCGTGTTACGCTTCAATGGTCTCGCACAATAGCCCCAAAATTTCGTTTGTCACTACAGCATTGCAGCAGTAGGAGTTTTTTGGTATTGTATGTATCGCTGTTATGCAAATTTGGCACCAACACAAGGCGTTCTACGCTCGCAGTTGGGAGTTTGTATGGCGCATTTGTATCTACTACTTTTCATGCGCGCTTGTGTTGCTCATTTGCATTATCGCATCTAATCATTGTCATCATCAAACAATGTCGCTCGTTAGTTTCGCACTCGACAGCAGCGGCGGCCCTGTCGAGTCGACGAGTCCTGCATGCTGCTCATCCTACTTCTGAATAACACACTGGCAATGACGCTGACTAGCCTGGCCTGGCCTGGCCTGGCGACAACAACGGTGGCAACGGTGTCGACAAAGTTGGATGACAATGGTTTGACTGGCATTTAAATTTGGTTAATGCTCATTTAGTGCTCATTGCATTTTGGCTGGTATGTACGAGTATATCCAAAGTTGACACCACCAATGCACACCAGCAATGCACTTGCAATTTCCAATTGCCTCTACTATGTGCAAACTTTTAGTATTTACGACATGGTTGTTTATTGGTAAATTGTGAAAAGTAACAATAAAATGTGTAGTGCTTTAAAATACAAACGATATCCGGTACATTGCATCCCTATAAAAATGAAAGTCTCATGAAATCAGGAATGCTAACCAACAGAAAACTTCTAGTACCTCGCTTCGACAATTCGCAGTATCTTTGGTTTACGAGGAATCGGTTTCTAAACCTCGTCGAACCACGGTTTTGGCTCGGCTGGAGTGGTAAATTTTGGCAGAAGTAAATTTTATTATACAAGTGATAGTGAGGAGTTGTGTACCGTGGGAAGCTGTGCATCATGAAGAGTAGTGAACCACATCAATATCTGCCATGCTGTGAATGGTACTAATATTCCAATCAATTTCAAAATGCCGCTTTTTACATGAACTTACATTTTCATTCAATTATTTAATACAAATTGCCTCTACTATGTGGAAAGTAAACAAGCCATAAAAATTGATGGTATAGTGAATACCGTAAACTAGTTGATGGATTAGAAGGGTGTATATGCATTGCTGCAGCACACAGATCGAACAAAATAGTCACCGATTCCACACATCCCATCTCATAAATATGGCGGTTTCTAATGGTGTCACGATGATTTTATTTTCTGATTGTTTGCATCGCAAAGCAAGAAGGATTTATTCGCACTCGTCACGAGATAAAATCCAACTTTTTGTTTTTCTGCTAAAGCTTATTTTTTCAGCTGCTTAATCTCAAGTTATCTCTTTTTTTCTCGGTGTCACCGTACAGCTATACACTAAAAAATCCCAAAGTATTTGATTGCGACTGTTTGTTATCGATGTCTATGCAAGCCATCTTAATTTACTTAGACGACAATACTATTTAAAATTAGTAAAAATTATGCCGTGCTTATTATTTTATTTTATATTATTTTTTGGTTTTTCATTTTTAGTTTTAGTTAATACATCGTTCACTATATTTGTTTTTTTGCGCTCACACAATTCCCGTGCCTCCATAGTCGAACATGTGTGGCTCCGTTTCATAGCGATTTAAACGTACATAGTACTGACCGAAAAAGAAGCCCTCCGTCTGATAGAGACGCCAATTCAGATAGGATCTCTCATAGGAATAGCGTACATTGTACGCTTGAATACAATATGAGGGAAATAAATTCAATACACGCGTACTAAGATCCTCATCCAAATCGCACGGTGCATGAGCTACGTCAAAACTATACGTATCAGTTGGATCTACTTGACGTCGTTGTCGCGGTATATGACGCACATCAGCAGCGCGCTCTTTTATACGCAAATGTGATTCCTTCAACAGTTCCATTTCCAAATCCGACGACTGTGTACTATTAGACTGCATTGAAGCAGTGGATGATGTGACATTAGTATTTGCAGTGCGATTTTTTTTGCCGTGTGCCATTTCAGTGACATTAATGGCAGAAACAGCAGCGTTTACTTGGAACTGAAATGAACCAAGGTTATGAACTATATTAAAAAACAAACTTAACTGCTTACGCCGACATGCTGTACTGCTACAGTGAGGAACAAAAGTACATAATATTTTGTTAACATTTTTATTTTTATACGATTTTTAATAACAATTCTGCATTAATTTGAAGTGAACTATAAAATATAGGTATGCACAGCTGAAATGTGAAATATGAACTCATAAAAATTCGTGCTCTGATTTTGATTAAAGGAAAAAAACAAGCATAGCTTGCTTTAAACTTTTTTTTTGTTTATACTTTCAAAAATAGCTTTCTATGTAAATCCAGTAATAGAAATTACATTTATATACAGCGAACTAGAAAGAAACTTGTAAAGAGAACTAGCAGTGTTTACTTAAACGCGTCTACAATGAAGTCACAAGTAAGCCGCAAGCAAAACATACAGTGAACTTGAAAGGTACTAGCAAAAAGTCATAATGGTCGGTACATACAAAAACCTGTCAGTTGAGTTTTAAATACACGTATTAGCCACTAGCATTGTGGAGATATAGTTTTGTTTTTATGATTGCAATAAGAAATTTCTGAAATAGCTTGGTAACATTGGCAATTTTGTGGATATAATGGATTGTTTATAGTTTGTGGATAGTTTACAACACTGTATTTGTTAGTTAAACAAAATCAACTGTTCAGTAGTTCCGTTCTGCTTGTGACTTATTTGTGAATTCAATGTAAACACTTTAAACGGCATATTACACTGTCAACTGCAATCAAATGCTCTCTCACATCCAACATTTCTTATTTCATACATTATGCATGACACTCAAAATGTCAACACTATGCAAGTGCATGAACAGTCATTTGACCTTTAACCATTTCATTCTATTATTCTGAACTGTAATGTGCAAAATTGATTTTAAATTATTTGATGAGACCCTTGTCAAAGTGAAAATTGTGCATAACGACTTTGAAATAACTGAAAAATATCAATTTGTCATTTTATACGAATTGGTTTTGTAATTTACTGATATAAGCTATATATAATAAGGGATTGTGATGCACTTCGAACAAATAGTTCCCACAATCGAAATTCATAGGTGCTTAGCAGTAGTTTTCCCTGTCTTAGCCCCTCGCAATTCCACTAAAACCTATCTCTGGCTGTGTTCTTTTTCTTCTTTACTAACACTCTGATTATTCCAGATGTTAGTTGTCCGAAGAGCTCTGTACTATGAGAGTCCATATGGTGTCTCATTTTTCTGGACAGTTCGAAACTAACTTAGAATTCATCATATTTGAATGTAATGCTCTGTTATCCACCTGACTGTCGGTGTATAGTAGTAGTGGGTGAGTATCTGTCATGAGATGTCTTTACCTATTACTGTGACATAGCGCCTTTTATCGCTGTTATGAGTTACTATACTCAGTCTGTCACTCTGTCTGTTGATCACTATGAATTGACACGTGCTGATATGGTTGTTTTCCTTTTAGCTAAGGTCTTGAACATTAAAAATATGAGTTCATAATGTCTTTACTAAATATTTTGTATAATGTGCGGACGATGCTTTTTTTCAACATTTTTGGTTGCAGCGTAAATAAAAATAAATAAATAGACGTTCTGCATTTTATTTACATTATTTGCTTGCAGCTTATTGAATTTGCAATTTTTCAACTAATTATCAATATTTATAAGCACAATTACAGCACGTTGCATTTACTGCATATTTTATTCAAAATGAATTTAATGAACTTTGAACTATTCATCGCCGTTTTGAGCATTATTTGGACAAGCGAATAAATATGCATAAATTTATAAATGGTTTATATAGATAGGGTATTTTTTTTGTTTTTTTCAATTATGAATCATTAATTTTATGTAAATTTAAACCTTTACAATTTTTTAAACTATTTTTTCAGAGTTGTATCTTTCAAATTTCAAATTAAATTGTCCCTTTTAGTGTTGAGTGAGCAGTATGGCATGTTCCATAATTCTACTAAAATCAGCCATTCTACATCTCATTTTCATCGAATAATAATCACGTATCGCTCACCGTTGACCATTGCCGTCCCGCCATCATTGACTCCGAAAAGTGCGGACCAATGCCTCTTTCTGAGCAAACACCGCAACAGATACTTGACACGCAGAATGTTTGTTATTGTAGCACTGAATATCATCAAAAAATTAATGAGTTGCCTTTACATACAGAAAATCTTACTGTCCGGTGCGGTGTATGCTCGGTACGACTCATGGTAAAAATTGTGCTGTTTTGACATTTCCATGTCGATATAAAAGCTAGTTGTCATTTTATACGAATTTAACATCGATTGCAACGAAAACACAACACCCGTTATTATTGAATGAAATTGATTTAAAATTTTTTTATTAATGTTTTCAAAATATAATTTTTGAATTTGTTGATTAAAATTTTGCATTTCTATAAAGTTTGTTCAAACTAATACGAAAAACTTCATTGAAGTTCATAATCATATGCGCGATCTTCTGTCTCGAAACGCTTTAGGCGTTCGTAGTATTCCTGAAAGAAAAATGCTTCGGTTTGATATAAACGCCAAACATGATAAAATCCTTCAGTGGCATATCGTAAATTATATGACCAAGAGCACTGTGTTGGCATTAGCACAATCACACTCGGTCCTATACTATCTATGTCGCAGGGTGAATGCATTGTATTGAAATCGAAGGGTATAACGGGTTCTTTACCACGTTTCGAGCGTGGTATATGTCGCACATTGGCTACATGTAAACGAAATTCGCGAGTTTTTCGTTCATTTGCATTTAGCAACTTCACTGCATGAAAATTTTCAATTTGATTAGCTGCTTTAGCATCCATATCTCTATGGGCGATCGTGAAATTGTACCGTGGTTGACCATCATTGACAGCATCGGTATTATTCGTTTGATTAAAACGCTGCTGTTGTTTTTGGGTTTGATTAATAGAGGCCGTAACATTGATATTACCTGCATGCACATTGCTGCATTGGTCATGATACTAGAAGAAACTCTGCTTAACGAAAACACTTTAAATTCTGCATAATTACTGCCAAACTTACCAGAAGCGCAAAGATAAGCGCTATTGTTATATTCAAAACATTTAATTTGTTTGTAGAATGCATGGGTCCAATTGAATCACAATTATAATATGTTGAATTTGTTTTAACCATAAAATTTCAAACTACAAAATTTAAGTATCGTATATAAAGAAAATTCTTGTCTTATTTGAATAAAAGTATAACTCAAATTGTCAGACTGATTTGAATTTTGTATAGCTTACTTTGTCAGATTTTGAAATGCAAGGTAGCTGAACCATAGTTAAACAAATGCTGTTCTCCTTGTTAAGTGTTGATCTTTCAATACAACTGAGAATGTTAAAGTCTTGAATTGTCTTCCGATATAATCGGTATCTAACAAAAATCTAGAAAGACTTCTCAAGTTGCCAATAGAATGATATAAAAAGACATTGAATTTCAATATCCGTTCGTCGTCGTGATAACTTTAACTATTGTTGCTGTTATGCTTTTATTTTTGTTAAGTGGTACATAATAATCTTAAACTCTTAAAGAATTTTCAGTAGAACCATCTCATTTCTGTGTATTGTGAATATATTGCATCTCATGTTATGTTACCCACTTTTGTGTTAGTTGAAATAAAAATTTTAAAATGAAATAACTATTTTAGTCATATATCCAATGACAATGTTTCATTTCAAGGCGCGAATGTTTTTGGATCATCCTCGTAGACTTTTTTCTTTATATAGCCCTTAAGGTGCAATAGGCCGTGGCTGGCCTCTTAAAAGCATATATATAAATGTTCTTGATCAGCAGCGGAAACCGAGTCAATATAGACATCCCTCTCCTTCTGCTTGTGTGATAATAAGAAACAAAAGATCTCAGCATTTATAATAGCTAGATACATAAAATTTAGGTAAGTAGACTCTCCTCATAAATACACAAATCAAGTGTATAAAGAATGTGCAATTGGTTTGATAATTTAAAATTTGGTTAACATAATTTCGATGTTTTTTTACTATCTTGCTATCATCAAGATGAGATGTTTAAAAGCCGCTATAAATGAGCACATAGTTTTCTTCATATGTACCTTTTAAGCCTAATAAATTTATAAATACATATTCACCATGGTGTGGTGAAGTATTTACATAGTATTCGCGTACTCACTTGTGCGCACTGTTGGCTGTTTTTGAATTAGTGAATTTGAAATTTTCAATCAGCTGTGCTAACGAAATTCAATTGTTTACATACGATGCTTATACTCGTAATGTTGCTTCTTTCCTTTTTCTCTCTTTCTCTCTCTCTCTCTCTCTCTCTCTCTCTCTCTCTCTCTCTCTCTAGCTTTCTCATACATACAGTCATATACATATCAGTGCAATCAGCCGCTGTTA
Organism: Leucophenga montana; assembly: GCA_035044765.1. Lineage (NCBI taxonomy): Eukaryota > Metazoa > Arthropoda > Insecta > Diptera > Drosophilidae > Leucophenga > Leucophenga montana. The sequence continues at coordinate 608,586 of JAWNNQ010001285.1, read as the reverse complement.
CGCGCCAAGATCAAATGAAAGAGCGATAGACAACAATTGATATAGTGTATTTAACTGTCGAATATGTTCTTCTGTGTTGCACTTACTTTGTTTTCGTTGTCTTTTTGGACCGAAAGAAACTAAACGAACTAAAAGCAATGATCTACTTAAGCAATAATTCTTTTGAAAATTCAATTAAACTACTTATGAACTAAATGGCTTCCAACTTTCTATTCGCATGTCATCGTTTAAGGAATGGTTCGCTACCATCAATTTCTGTGCTATCAACTATCCTGAATGAAATTCATACTCTGAAGTCATATTATAATTACATATCTGTTATACTTCTATGATTATTTCAATGTTAGGCTAATTATAGCATAGATTTGACGCAAAACTAAAAAAAAAATCGAATTAAAATCTCGCATACACAACACAAAATTCCACTTAATTAGCGCGAACACACACAACTCAGTAAAGCAAAAACCCAAACGTGTATTGAGCACGAAAAAATTTAATGCTGCATACTTTTAGCGCAAGAGAAAATTAGGTCAGTTGTAGTTTTTTTTTTTTATGCAGACTATGTGAATTTATATATTTTTTCTGTGAATTTTTCTACTTTTTGCTTAACTGTCATTTGCATTTTTATAGTGCAAACTGTCTGTGCGTCTGTATGTGTGTGTGTAAGTGTGTGTGTGTTTGCATATAAATGATCGAGCGTGAGGGAAAAAATGCAATGACTTAGTCAAACAATAGCAATGTCCTTTGGCAAGTGTTTCCTGTAAGCGTTGCATGCCATTGCCCATGGATATTTGTATGTATGTATGTATGCATGTCGGTTTGTTTGTCCGTCCGTGCGTCTGTCTGTCTGTCAGTTTTTACTGCAGCTAGCAAAAGAAAATTCAAATTTATGCTTTCCTTTACTTGATTTAATTGTGAATAAATATTTCTGCTCGTGCATGTAAATTAGGCTTACGACGACATCGACTATGGAGAGAATAAAAACGGCGAGTTCTGCAGTGGAAAATTGTGTGAATAGCATTTTTCCCATTTATATTTGAGCATATTTCCAATGATAATACTATTTAAAAGATTTCGTATGCAGCTACGCATAAATTGACTTTTAAGACTTTAAATCGAAAATTCTTTGCACAAATTTAGAATCTAGATTGGCAAATAGTAACAGATAGCCAACCACCTTCCTGAATATTTCCTCAAGCTTATCTCATGACACGAAAAGAATAGCTCTACTCAAATTGACTAAAACTGAAAATTTCCTTGTAATTTGTAAAACATGAAGCAAAAAATAGAAGGAAAATATCAAAAGGTTTAGATGTGGCATAGAGCAAGAAAAGGCTTCTATGCAAAGGCATTCATTGCTGACAAGTTGCCATTTCCTGTCAAAAGCATAAATAAAAAAGGGACAAAATTGGAGCACATGTGGGCAAAGAAAACTCACGTTACGCATACGCCCAGTTGTCCGTACATAAAATGAAAATTACAGACACGACAATGAAAGAAATGCCTGTCGTTATCCTTGTGTGTTGTATGTGGTTTAACAAAATGAAAATAAGTAAAAAACTACGAAATATAAGTTGCAAAAAGTTTGTTGCTTTGTCTGCAAGAAAACAGTCGACTTTGAGTTGCTAGTAATATACTACATTAGAAAAACCCAATCTGAAGTAAAAATGATGTGACACTGTAAGGAACACCAACTGCTATTGACATGCATGCATATGGTTAGCAGTATTTAGGTTTTTTAATTACTACTAGCGTATAATCAATTCAAGTCTTTCGATGAAGGCGCACTGCAGCATTGTGAGACTAGTGTATTCGATAATGCATAATGTTTGCATAATTGGTTATATCTTTGTTGACAACTTGACTTACAAAATGAACAGTATAAGAAGGTGTTTAAGTCTGGCGGTTATTCAGACTATGCAGTTGGCTAAACGGATAAGCTCCATAGTTGAAACTCTAAGGAACATATCAATCAACATAGACAGTAAGGTTGCAATTAAGACACTGTCTACGCACACCTCTAAAAAAAAACACAAAAATTCATCCGGAGCACAGTGGCTACCCTGAACCAAGTCCAAAAGCACTCAGTTGAACTTATATGGGTTTCTGGCAATTCTGTACTGAATCAGCGCTGGCACCGAATCTTGCTGTGACCGACATTCACAGACCTTTTCAAGAGATTATATCAGTATTAACTAAGATCATCAGAAAACTAGCGAGTAGAATGTGAGCAACTGCTCCGGGCTGTCAGGTCTATCAAAGGCCTTGTGGTCTGAATATCAACCGTAACGATTTGTGCTCCTACACTTTAACCAGAACAGAATCAGAACGTTGACTGGAGTTCTAACAATGCATTTTACCTTTGGCCAAATGGCACAACTAATGCATGGTCCCCTGTCAGGACTTATGTATTTCTATCTATGGTGATGAAGAGGAGATAGAAAGTATTCATAACTTCCCACGTGACTGCCCTCCTCTTCTTAGAAATTGCACCCTATTCATCGGGAAACTATTCTTTGTAGAACTGAAAAGTCTGGCAAACCAGCCGCTGGAAGATTATCCGGCATGTTTCAATGACTCCACCTTGCTTCCTGCGTCAATTGAACTAACTAAACCATGAATAGTGGCTACCTCTTAGAGTTCAAACTTGAACACTCTATCTCTTATAGTATCTAAGATCTCATTGTTTTCAGACGGACGGACAGACAGACGGACGTGTCTATACCGACTCTACTTTTGATGCTGTTCAAGAATCTATATATTTTATGGGGTCTACCAAGCATTATTCTCCCTAATGTATGCGTTTAGGCAAACATATACCCTTTTACCTGATGGGTAATATAATTACAATCTCTAGACGAGGTTAAAACCACGTGACTAACAAATCCTAATAAATCACAAAATAGCTGATATCATAATTGCAATTATTTAAATTTAAAAAGAATTGCGCTTCTACAGTGATGACTGTTTTTGAAAAAGTCTTAGTTTCATTTTATTATTTATAACCCGAGCAAAAATGAGCTTTTCCATAGTATGCAAATAAACAAACATAGAAACTTTTTCAGTAATTCGTCGAATGAGCACATTTGACTGTGCGCGACGCTTTAAAAAAAATCAAAAAATTAGTTTGGGGCGTTAGTTTCCTCAAGGGCCCCAATGTTGGGCGCCAATATTCTTCTGTTTCCTAATTCTTCTCTTTTCAACAGAACGTAGCGTGTGTAATATAGTGCTCGTGCTAAAGCCATGCTGAGCTTGGCTCTTTCGTCACTTGACTGAACCACAGTCCAACGACATAATCTGTCACTATTTCTTGCTATTATAGCATATGGAAAATTCACAAACTACAATGGAAACACTGTAGTAAATTATATTTGTAACACCTCGTTGCCAATTTATATTTCCAATTTATGTCAAAATAATTACGCGCATTAAAATTTGACTAATTTTTAGATACACATTTGTTACAATTTAACAGCAGAAATTGCAAAATAATTATTTGATAGACAAATTTTGCGCTCTACGGTCGTTGATTTCAATTTGTTTTGTGTTGTGTGTGTGCCGTTTAGGTTCGTTGCCTGCAATTTTCAGCTAGTTTAAAAGGTGTAAATTATTTTCACAAATATACTGAAACAATTTGAAAATGTTAAAAGCGGGAAAAAAATAAACTTAATTTAAATAAACAATGATAAAAGTAAATGTAATTGTAAAAGCCGTGCGTACGCGTAATTTGAATTTATTTCAAATACATTTTCATTTATTCGGAATAGATTTTACATTTAAACAGATTACATGAATCTTGTATATACGTTTGCTCTCATCTGACAGCAATTAGTTTTTATGCATGTAAAAAGTAATAATAGTGCATGTGTTATATAAATAAATAGATTTATGCTGTTTATACGATACAATAACTAACATTTAATTTTCCTAATGCTAAATTTACTAAATAAATTTATATTTTCCTTTATTTTCAGGTAAGTGAACCTCCAAACATCGATATAAACTATTTATTAAAAAATGTTGTAAGTGCTTATAAATATGTATAAAAAAACAAGAGATAAACGTTTACTTCGGTGCAAGCGAAACTTTAATACTTTTCACACAAGCACTACGCTATGTTTTACTTCAGTTTTTAGATTTTGGAAGATACACTTATCAAGGAAGATGTAAAAACTATGTGTGAATTATAAGTGCTATTAAGTTTTAAGTGTATTGGAGCTACACCTTCCTTATGTTAAATCGCGTTCATTTTCATACATGTGTTGCTTATGGTTAGTAAAAGTCTCCATACCAACTTTCAAACCAATATTTAAGATTGACGGAACAAAGGCTCTGACGAAATCACAGAGAGAATATGGATTGACAAACAGACGGACGGACAGACAGACAGACAGAAGGACATAGCTAAACCAACTGGCTTTGTCCTGTTCATCACGAATATATGTCTATATTATACTTCATGGGGTCTCCGACGCTAACTGTAAGGTGTTGCAAAAATTGTGACTAAATTATAATAATATTCACACTCTGTGTGAAGAGTATGAAACATGTAAGCTCCTAAACTAAAAATAAAAACATGCCAACACTTTTATAAATTGCGTGCCATGAGAAACATTTTCACAAATGGGAAGTTAAATTACTGCGCGAATTGCAAATAATAATAATTAAAATGTACATCATCTTACATATTTTATAGTATGAAAAAAAAAAATAACTGTGTGCATATAAACATTTATTGTGCGTGTTTTTACTGCATAAAAATCGCAGTAGAAAATATTTTATTATTAAATCAACGTAAATGTGTGCAAACAACAGTTCAAAATATAAATGGCAAGGTATTTCGCAACTATTTTTATGTGCGAAGGTTGAAAAAATATGTTCAAACTATAAAAAAATAAAAATGATAAATAAACTGGCAAAGAACTACAGTGGCGTAGTTGCCAGAAACATACTAAGAAAAGGGTCGTCGTGTTAATAGTTGGGATGTTTTACAAGATCTTGTAATAGTGCTAAAGTGCACAAATGGCGATGTAAAGAAAGCCATTCATGTCGAGTCGATATAGCTATGTCCGTCCGTCTGTCTGTCTGTCTTTTATTGAATGAATATTCATAAAACAGCTCGAATGATAATTCATGCAGAAGTTTAATACGAATATGTTCACATGAAAAAGTAGGCAGAGTATTTCGAAGTCGTCCAGCATTCTTACTTGATCTTTTCGTATTGCTGTGCAAAAATCTTTATTTAACTCGTTACTTATCGAATATTCTTTATTTTCAACTCGATTTGTTAAGTGTCATTTCGAATACATTCATTATTTTGTAACTTATTGTTTATGAATCAATTTAATATACTCCTTTCAGTGGAATATTTCATTTTTATTTTTTAATTCAGAAAAAAACCCTCGATGATTTCATCAACCCTTTTGAAAGAAAATTTAATTAAAATTTGAAACATTCAAAATGAAGTCTACATTTTGAAACATTATTTTCTCAAAAAAAAACAAAAAATTTTGTATATCAAAAAGTTTCCAAAACTAATTATTCAATTCATTTTGAATGATTTAAATTGAAATTCAATAACATTTTTTTTTTGTTTATGAAATTCAAAAATTGTTTAATTTAATGGCTGAACGATTCTCAGATTCATACAAATTTGAATCATTCATTTACAACTCTGACTCCTGATAAATTTTTAGCCTATTAACATGGATCAGACCTATTCATATTTTTTTTTTTCAATTTAAACATTACTTCCAAGACTTGTTGCTATAAACCTGTAATTGAAAACTTTGAGTCATCGAATGTACTCGTTTCTTTTTAACTTCTTGTTGAGTTTGGCTGCCTATTTTTTTTTTTATGAATTTACTCGTTACTTCATGTTTTTAGTGTCTACTCGTTACGTTTAGGCTTCCACTCTATTCTATTAATATCGTCACGATATATCAAATATTTTTATTGTCATTCAAACTCTATTTTTCTATTGAATTCGGTAGTCGATTACGCCTACTTTTTCAATAACAAAACAATAAACAAACCACCTACAATTTAAGCGCACTCCATTCACAACCAAGTTCAGGAACTGTAATTCAGTTCATAAACTAAAATTTATCAAGCGCAACCGAATCGGTGTGCATAAATCAAAAAGAAATAAAATCGTTAAACCAGAAAATGACATCTAAATACTGATTATATGCCTAGATAAAGTAGAGAAGAGACGCCACACTTTATTATGAATATTAAGTAAGCCACTGTATTTGTTCTTATGTGTAGTGCATAAATATAACGCAACAACACCTTTGGTGTGAGTGCAACCCCCTTCTGTCTTATAGACCAACTTTATACTTCTTTTTGACTGCTCGAGGTGAGTGAAAAATATTAAAAACAATTTATTGTATTTAGTTTACTACAATAACAATAACAACAACAACTACTAGCTACTGCAGGGTGTTGATGTGAGTGCAGAATGGTATGGTGTTGCTTCAAGTTAGCATTAAGTGGCAACACCGCCATGGGCGAATGAACAGACGACCTCATAAACACGCACGATAGTACACCATACAGCGTAGAGTCGTTTGAGATTTGCCCTTTAACAAATATATTTAAATACCCACAAAGAAAACTTAGCAAAATGTAAGCAGGTGAAAATGTCAACGACAATTGCCAGTGAGCCTGCCTGACTGCCTAAAAGTATGCTACAGTCTCGCATTTGCATACATTAGCGCGAAAAGTTGCCACGAAAGTGATTTACTTCTCAAGGCGGCGGCGAGTATAGTCGACCCTTCCTGATTTGCGTTGAGAGTTTGTTAACTTTCTTTTAACTTTTTTGGTAAACTTCTCGTTAGCGTTTATTCTTTGCACCTGTCGTACGGTCGACCCCTCTCATTTCCTGCGCTTCCTGCTTTGCTTCGTCCTTTTTATTAACCACATTAGTTGATTTTGTCACGCAAAACTTTAAGGCGTTCTCCGTACCGATGGAGTAGCATAACTAAAAAAAGCTAAGAAGGAAAACTGATTTATGGAAATTCACACAGTTTATTATATATATATATATATATATATATATATATATATATATATATATATATATATATATATATATATATATATATATATATATATATATATATATATATATATATATATATATATATATATATATATATATAGTATAAGTATATATATATATTATATAAGTATAAATATGCATAGAAGTGTGTTTGTGTTTGCTTATTTTCACAATTTATTTTTTATTTGTGCATTTTATTTTTATTGTTTTCATTTCGTTACTTCCCCCATTTGAAAATTTAGTTCTTTTTTGCGCCCCTGATGCTTATAAAGTTAATGGTTTGAATTATTTATGCAGCGATATTTATTTAACGATTTGCTTGACTTATTTCAATTGAATTGGTGTTGGATGACTGAATTAGAGCGCATGGTTTTTTTAACTCAGTTTAAAGAAGTAGAGCGGAGTAATAGTGAGTGAGATAATAGTAAAAGGAAGGAAAACCATAAGTTACAAGTTGACAAAACTGCTGATTTTGATAGAGTAAATACAAGCAATTGCATTAGAGCTTTTTTATACGGAATGTTTAATCGAATATGAAGTTTGGATTACAAAATTGTGTATAGAAACATTAACCCAACAGAGAAGAGTAGTACCTGGTGCATGACACAAGGAAACTATTTATTTCCGAACCCTTGTTTGAACTTAAGGTCTGTCTCAAGTCACAGTTTGAGATCTTGCTTTAGAAAAACTATCCTCTACTTTGACAATCACATTGCCTTTTCTGGAAATAACTTGTTCTGAGAACGTTTTTTGCAATAATTCCAATATAACTCAAGATGTGTGACACGTTGAGTCGTCTTATAGAAACCATATGTCGTCCAGGCGCATGTCATCCAATTGGCCCGATACCGTTTGCCATTGACAATATCCGTCTGGCCATTCTCGTTTCGGAAGATGTAAGGCTCAATGATGCCGTCTGACCAAAAATCCTCACTAAACTGTAATTTTCAATGGAGACTTGATACTGCTGTGGATTACTCACTGCCCAACTGTAGCAATTTTGTGTGTTCACGAAGTGCCGTTCAACCAAAAATGTGCTTCATCACTGAAGAAGATTTTTTCAACAAAATTCGGAACCGTTTCCAACTGCTGCAGAAGTCACAGAAAGGCCAACTCCTTGTGCACGACGATGAATTGAAATGTTTGGGCGTTCAGCCTCACTTTCAGCGACTGCAGCAGTATTCTCGCCTGACCGCACGTTTGTACACTGGATCTAAAGTCACCTTAACAGACCTGATTAGTGATAATGTTGGACACTCAGTACATCCTCATATAAGGCACAGAAGCATACCAATAGATGGGCTTCGTAGAATCAATGGATGACGCTGTCTTATATCACTAAGCAGTGCCATCAATCGGAAAAGTATGCATATATGAGAATGAATTCATATACTATAATAATTTATATACTTGACCTGCATATGTATCGAGTGAACCTAAAAATTCAAGTTTGTTTGCACTATATTTTATAGTCTCCAAGATCTCGGTGTGCGCTCGTTCGGTGTTGCACACTTTTTTGC